>RYFJ01000970.1:0-357308 GCA_003991445.1 Oryza meyeriana var. granulata
AAGAGAGAATTACCAGTTTAGCCCTTTTTTTTGGACTCCTGTGACTTATGTATATTCAAGGGAGGAGCTTTCTTGTTGATGGGTCACTTCTAATCAAATCAGAAGAGATAGGATTGTTCACTCTCTTGGATGGATTTGGTTTACACTCGTCACCCAACGGAATTATCAGATTGTGCCAAAGGACCGTAACCTTAACTTCTGACTGGGAAGGAAAGTAATCTTTCCCGTGTCCTCAATACCCATCTTCTCAACCCTTTTGAACCAGGCAATCCCTAATTGAAATCCCTGTAGTAGGGATACGAGGCTCCAGATGTTTTTTCCAGATGATTACAGATGCCCTAAAAGAGAAATTGAGTTCAGAAATAGACCTATTTTCTCCACGCGCAAATCCTTGCTGTCCCTATTAGGAGAGGCCGTATAGGAGGGAGCTAATGGTTGGCAGAAGTGAAAAATGCAAGTTGAAGAGTTGTTGGCCAAAGGCTCCTCAGACCAAGCACGTCGCCTGGGAGCGCGCGGTTATCTTCGGAAAGAAAGATGGAACTCAACGGATTGTGTGGACTACCGTGCACTCAATGAGTCACTATCAAGAATAAGTACCCTCTACCCGGATTGATGATTCTGTTTGATCAGCTAGAAGGAGCACAGTGGTTCTCCAAGATAGATCTTCGTTCAGGTTTATCATCAGTTAAGGATTCGGGACCGAGATATTCCCAAAACCGCTTTTACTCCTCGGTATGGGTTTAATGAATGCCACAGTTATGTCTTTTGGTTAACTAATGCCCTGCTTCTTCATGACTTGATGAATAAGGTATTATGGATACTTTGATAAGTTTTGTGTTGTGGTTTTCATAGAATGATATCTTGTTATTCAGAGACAAAGAAGAGCATGAGCAGCACCTTCGCACCACTTTGAAGAGATAGAAGTGAAGCTGAAGTAAGTGTAGTTTTGGCTTCCGGAGGTGAAGTTTTGGACATGCCGTCACGTGGCAGGAGGGATTGCAGTAGACCCAACTAAGTTGAGTTCAGTACCAATGTGAAACAGCCGCAAACGGTTCCGGAAGTTCGGAGTTTCTTAGGATTGGCGGGATATTACCAGTCGATTCATAGAAAATTTTTCCAAGATCGCGAAGCCATGACTCGTTTGCTTAGAAGGATGTAAAATTTTTATGGACCCCCAGAGTGTGAGCAAGTTTTCAAGAGTTGAAGCAGAAGCTTGTAACCGCACCAGTGTTGATCATGCCAGATCCCAAGAAAAGATTTCAAGTTTACTGTGATGCATCTCGGCAAGGTTTGGGATGTTGTGTTAATGCAAGAAAGGGAAGGTGGTGGCATATGCCTCACGGCAGCCTACGGTCTCATGAGAATAATTATCTACCATTGATCTGGAATTGCAGCTGTAGTGCATGCCTTGAAGATTTGGAGACATTACCTCATAGGTAATAGTAATGAAGTTTTTACAGACCATAAAAGTTTGAAGTATATTTTTACCCACAGCCAGATTTGAACTTAAGGCAACGCCGATGGTTGGAGTTGATCAAGGACTATGACGTCAAAATACATTATCATCCAAGGAAAGCTAATGTAGTGGCAGATGCCTCAGTCGGAAAAGCTACTGCAACGCCATGGAAAGTCAGCAGCTATCCGTTGGAGTTATGTGAAGATTTTGGACGGTTGAATCTGAGTATAGTCAGCCAAGGATTTGTGGCAGCCTTGGAAGCACGACCTACCTTGGTAGATCAGGTTCGGGAAGTGCAGAAAGGATGATGCAGACATTTTGGAAATCAAGAGGAACATGAAGAAAGGGAAAGCCATTGGATTCTCGGAGATGAACAAGGTACCCGTGTGGTTCGAGAGCGATCTGTGTGCGGACAAGGAGGAATTGAAGAAGCTGATCTTGATGAAGCTCACGGAACACAGTATTCCATTCACCCTGGCAGTACCAAGAATGTATCAAGATCTGAAAGGAGAAATTTTGGTGGTCTAGTATGCGGAGAGAGATAGCAGAATATGTGGCCGTTTGTGATGTATGCCACGTGTGTAAAGGCTGAGCATCAGAAGCCAGCAGGATTGTTACAACCCTTAAGGTCCCTGAATGGAAGTGGGAAGAAGTAGGAATGGATTTCATCACCGGATTGCCAAGGACCGCATCGGGATTTTGATTCCATATGGGTCGTGGTGGACAGACTTACAAAGGTAGCCCACTTCATACCGGTCAAGACCACTTATTCCGGTAATAAGTTGGCAGAGTTGTATATGGCCAGAATCGTATGTTTGCATGGAGTGCCCACGCAAGAATTGTGTTAGACAGAGGAAGTCAGTTACCTCTAAGTTTGGCAGCGACTGCAAGAAGAGGATGGGTACTCGATTAAACTTCAGTACTGCTTATCACCCGCAGACGATGGACAGACTGAACGGGTAAATCAAATCCTAGAAGATTGTTGAGAGCTTGTGCCATTGACTTCGGTGGAAGTTGGGACAAGAGTCTACCATATGCTCGAGTTTTCTATATTAACAATAGTTACCAGGCAAGTCTGAAGATTGCCCTCGTTCGAGGCTTTGTATGGACGGAGATGTCGCACGCCCTTTGCTTTGGGATCAGACAGGAGAACGACAAGTATATTAGGGGCCAATTGGGACGGATATCCTACGAGAAGCGGAAGAAAAAGTGAAGAATCATAACAGGAACGACTTCGAGTAGCACAGTCTCGTCAGAAGAGCTATGCCGGATAACCGCAGAAGAGATCTTAGTTTCAAGGAAGGTGACCTATGTGTATTTAAGAGTCCAACGCACTCAGGGGAGTACACAGATTTCAGACGCCAAAGGGAAGTTGGCACCACGTCGTGGGACCTTACAAGATACTGGAACCGGAAAGGAGAAGTTGCTTATCAACTAAAGTTGCCTTCTACCTTGGCGGGCAGTACAACGATGTTTTCATGTATCTCAGTGAAGAAGTGCTTGCGAGTACCAAACCGAAGAAGCTGACTCAGAGCATGATCGAGATTCAGGAAGATCTAACCTATGTCGAGAAGCCCATTCGTATCCTTGAGACCAGTGAAAGGCATACTCGGAATCGAGTGATCAGGTTTTGCAAAGTTCAATGGAGTAACCCTACTCGGAAGATGAAGCCACATGGGAACGCGAAGATGAATTGAATCTGCGCACGCCGCACCTCTTCGCCTAAGCTCGGAGCGAATCTCGGGACGAGATTCTGTTTAAGGGGGGTAGGTTTGTAACACCCTGAAATTATTATAATAAATATTGTGCAAAAAGGAATTTAGAAATGGAATTAAAGTCTCAATGAGTGAAAAGAATAAATCAGGGAAAAATCTGAAGAAAAATGGGCTTGAAAATAATTTTTGAAATCCTTTGCTTAATTATCTTAATTTCTGGAATTTTCTGGAATTCAATTGAGTTAGGAAGTAATTTCGGCAAAATAATAAGCTCACAGCAGTGAATAAAAAGAGAAGGTTTTTAAATCCCCTCACAGTTTCTGGGCCATTTCCGGCCCATTACTTGCGTGCCAGCCCCGTGCCGTGCCCGCTATGTTGCGCCGTGCCCCGCTATCGGTTGCTGTGCCCGTGCCCCGCTAGTCGCTCCGTGCCCGCGCCCGCCATGCAGTGCCCGTGCCCGTGCCCTGCCGCAAAAGGCGCTGTCACCCGAGCACCGGTCCGCCGCGAATCTCGCCAGAATCCGTTTGCCTTGGACCCGTTCTCTCCAAATCGGTTGAGGGAAACCTAGCCCTTATCCGCCTCTTACTAATCCCAAGAGAACCGGAGCTGAATCGTGCCGTGGAACGGAGCCCCGAAGCCTTTCGAGTCGGTCTCTCTCTCTCTCTCGCGCCGGTGGTGACGCAAAATCTCGCCGCCGCATCCGAGCCGGAGTCCTCTCTCTCCGCCTTAAATACGCGAGCCTGGAACCCCTAGGGCCGTTTTCCGCCCTCTTTGGTCGAGCGCGCAGCAAACCTAGCCGCCTCCCCCGCTTGCGCTTGTTTCCGCTCGCCGCCGCCGCGGGTTCTTCTGGTTGCACGCCGCCGTGCCTTGAGCCCTCGCCCTCAGTCGGAAGTTTGCCGCCGCTCGGTTAGGTTCGCGGACGCCGCTGAGCCAGGCCGCCGCTCGCAGCCCTCGGGCAACCGCCGGAAACACCATCGTCGACGAAGACCGAAGCCCGCCGCGCGCCACGCCCACCCTCAAGCCTCGCCCGCCGGCTGTCTCGTCGTCGTTCTTCCCCGTTTCACCCTCGGTAACGACGCCTCGACCCTTTATCCTTTCCCGCTCTCTCCCCGTGCGTCGCCGCCGTCGCTGTAGCCGTCGACCATCGGGTTTAGCGCCGCCGCCGTCGCTGTAGTTGTCGCCTGTGGGTGCCATGGGCCCCGGGTACTCATGACAAGCATATAGGCACTCGGATAAAGGATGGGCCTAGCCTGTAATTAGAGATTAGCTATTCGCAGACTTCGCCTTGTATGGAAGGAAATATACAGTCTAGTCGGGTGCGTTATATTCTAAGGGGAGATCTCCTAGTCATAATCCGATGGGGACTCCTACCTTGTAACCCTGTCCCCCAGTATATAGGGGAGGCAGGGCCCCCCATGAGGGCAGGTTGGTTGGTTCACCAAATCACCACCACAAGATCCTCAAAGGAATAACAACACAACTGGACGTAGGGTATTACCTCACACCGAGGGCCTGAACCAGTATAAAATCCCTTGTGTTCCTTTTGCAATCCACCGAGTTTTACATCCGCCGAGTAGCCATATATTTATTGCCGGTGTAAACATCGACAGTTGGCGCGCCAGGTAGGGCTTCGGCGCGATCTACATCTACAAGCTCGATGGATCAGCAACCGGAGTCGACGGCGGCAAACTCTCCCCGGAGATACAATTGCATTCAGAAGCCTCGACTTCCGCCGCCGACAGATCGGCAATCTCACCCAGGCCGACACGGACCCGATCCAATCGGCCGAGGATCAGCTGACTCCGCGCCAGTCGGCCCACACGACGCTGCGGCAATCTTCGACGACATGCTGCGGCAGTCTCCAATACGCCCGAGTCCAGGGACAACTCTTCCTTCCAGTGTTCGACTCGGACTCGGTTCTGAGCCGGCCGAGATCGGGCCGAGAAGGGAAGAGATTGTCAACTTTCCCGTTCGGACTCGGCGACGCTGCGGATATCTACAATCTACATCCGACGCGGCAAACCCGATCCCCTGGAGTTCGACTCGGATACGGCTCCGAGCCGCTCGAGATCGGATCTAGGGAGGTTGGAGTGGTAATCACCCCCATCAACCATTCCGACTACGACTCTCAGTCGGACTACGACTCCCAGTCGGATTCCGACTCTAAGTCGGACAGCAGTTCGGCAAGCTTCTTCCCGCCACGGAAATCTTCATGGCATCAAAGGCTCTACTCCTACTCAGGAATCACGCCGACTACACGAACACAAAGAGGAGGAGGCCCGCCGACTGCGAGAACAACAGGAGGAAGAAGCAAGATGCCTGCACGCCCGCACGACGGCCTTACGCAGGGCTGGGCAAACCGCTCAGCAACAAACCCTCCAAACAAAAGTCGGCGACCACGACGTCTCGTCACGCCAAACAGAACATCGTGGCCGCCGTGACCCTACTGGACACGGTCCAGGTTGGGCCTGATCACTAGGCCACCGCCCCGACGATCGCAAGGATAAAAGCCATGCTTACCGCTGCCTGCATGTCAGAGCACCAACAGTCGGGCAACACACTCGTACTGACCAGTCAATCAGCTTCCCCAGCGGCAGTCTCATCCACCTCAAAGCGACGTCGAGCGGCCGGCTCTAGTCGGCAGCACGCGGAGTCAAGCCAGACGTCACTCGGCAACACACAACAACCGGCAACGTCGAAGCGACCGTCGGGACAGCCAGGACCTCGAGACCGACTGCGGCGCGACCTTTCAGCAAGACATAATGCTCGGCACGCAAACGAGAAGAAGACGAGCAACGCCAACTGGAAGACGAGAACGAGCAATTTGGCCTCCACTACGAGCGTTTCGCCGCCGTAGTCGAGGTCGGAGTCCTCATGAAGACGACGGAGTACCGGCCTTTCACTCAGGAGCTACAACAAGTCGACTGGCCGTCAAGTTTCAAGCCTACAGGCATCAACAAATACGACGGCAAGAACTAATCCCGAGTCCTGGCTCACGGTCTACAATCTGGCGATTCGAGCAGCTGGGGGAAATCAGAAAGTCATGGCTAACTACCTCCCAGTCGCTTTAGCCGACTCAGCGAGGACATGGCTAGTAGGACTTCCCAAGCAATCAATCGACTCCTGGGGAGAACTCCGGAAACGCTTCAATCGCCAACTTCCAGGGAAACATACGAGAGGCCATCTTCCGAGTACGACTTATATCAGTTGCATCAAAGGAAGAACGAGTCTCTTCGTGACTTCATCAAGAGGTTTTCTGAGAAGAAGAACTCAATCCCAAACGTCAAGGATGAGGTCGTCATCGCCGCCTTTCGAAAAGGAGTCAAAGACACCTCGTTCATCGACAAATTCACGCGGAAGCCTCCAACTCTGTCAGGCCTATTCGACATGGCAACAAGTACGCCGACTCGGCCCACGCTGTTGCCGGAGACCCTCGATGAACAAGTCACCCTGACAGAAGAAGCGGGACGACAACAACGCGGTCCCGACTAAAGCTGGGAATCGCAAACGCAAGTCAGACGGCTCCATTGTGGCAGTCGGTCACAACCGCCTTCGACCTTCAACAACTGAGGATTATCAGAACAACAAGTGACATGCTCGGGGGCTCACAAGCTCAAACACGAGGATGGCATCCCCACTCCCAAATACCGAACCTAAGTCGCTTTCTGATAAACATCTCCTCACTCGGCCTTGCTAGTGCCACAGCCGCTTACACCTAATAGGTGTATAAGCTGCGCATTTACTTTTTTTCCGTTTTTGCTCTTAATGATTACAAAAGTACTCGAGTAGCATAAATCTCGATCCGTGAACTCTGCTCCATGTAAGACGAACTCAAGTCACCCAAAAACGCGTGCCTGGGAAAGAGCATGAGCCAACTCCCGACGCTAGGGGCTATGACTAGTCGGGCAGAGTGCTTAAACGTAAGGGTCAACTACTCGAGGAAATTAATATCAAAAAGAGGAAGAACACGTATTTACATACATTGTAAAATACATTTTATTCGGTGATTATTTCCATCATCAGATGCTACTCATCCGATATTTTATATTGCAGGCCCAGCTCCGGATACGCGTGACAGAACTCAGGGCTGCGAGCCCATCTCCTACGCTCCGGGGGCTGGACAAGTCTGCCAAAATACACTCGGGATGCTCCATGAGGGCTACTCCCGAGTACTTGGCCAGTCGGGACGTCATCTTCCCCGACTACGCTCCATGCGAGCCAACAATCGGCCCCCGGCGCAGTCGGGGCTGTATACACTCGGCTAAATAGGGTATGCCCCATGAGGGTCGCCAAGCCGAATCCTACGCTAATGCTAGGTTCGGGTACCTTATTTGGTCACGGTTCTGTCAGGTTGGGTACGCCCCATGAGGGTCGCTAGCGAATCCTATGCTATGCAAGGTTCGGGTGCCTAGCTTGGCTATAATTCTGTTGGATAGGGTACGCCCCATGAGGGTCGCCAGCCGAACCCTCTGCTAATGCAAGGTTCGGGTACCTTGTTCGGCTTTACCCCAAGTCAGAGAAGACTTATATCGTCAAGTGCATCCGGAGTTCTCATGCACTGTGTCACACCTGAGGAGGGCAAGCAGATCCTGCATTATACCCACTCAGGCTTACGTGGCAACCAGTTTGCATCCAGAACGTAAGTCGGAAAGGCTTGCGAATAAGGATTTCTCTGGCTGATTGCGGTTACCAACACCAAAAAACTCATCCTGACATGCGATGGATGATACTTCTCTAGAGCTATGCTGGATAGGTCGGCTCAGGCCGGCTTATTTGGTAGCAGCCACCAAGATATGAGTTCCTACAGTAGCATGCTCCATGTGGGCCGCCCGCAGGCTGAGTTGAAATTATAGCGCTGGTGCTACCAATAGGAGCCGATGAGGTAAACAGATATGCTTCATGAGAGCCTTATTGCTAAACATATATGTTTGGGTATCTGTCTTATCCACCAGGTCTCGAGGATACATCCTTACAAGGATCACAAGCTAGTCTTCATTGAAATTGGAGATGCAGGTATCTCTCTCGAGTACACCTAACCACGTAATGGATTTATTTTTCATACAGTGGTACTCGGCCTACATGCGCGGCCACCAGTTGCCATGAGCAACATTACTCCAGCCGACATGACGCTGAAGAGTCTAACTTTCGAGTAGTGCACTACTCGGAGAGACTATAAAATTCTCAATTCCCTGCTGACATGATGCGGAAGAGTCTAACTTCTGAATGGGACGCCACTCGGGAAAGACTATAAACCCTTTTCCGGCTGACATGATGCCGACGAGTCTAATTTTCAAGTAGTACTACTCGGGAAAGACTATAAACACCAGCTGACATGACGCTGAAGAGTCCCATATACGAGTAGCATCCTACTCGGCAAGACTATAAACACACATTCCGACTGACATGAAGTCGAAGAGTCCTATATACGAGTAGTTCCCTACTCGCAAGACTATAAATCATATTCCGGTTGACATGATACCGAAGAGTCTCATGTACCAGTAGTAATCTACTCGGGAAGACTACAAGGTTAAAGATCTTTGACTTCATGTTTAATTGTTTTCACAATTAAGCACAAAGTCGGGGCTACACCTAATAGGTGCGCCTATTCGGCGCACACTATTCCAACATCTACATGGAGCCCTTCATAGCCTCGTGCCAGCTGACATGAAGCAGGACTCGGGAGAACAGCACTCAGACAAAGAGCACTCGGGAGCAATGCACTCGGGAAGACTTCACCGTGGAGGATGAGCACTTGGCATCAGCTGTGACTCAACTATGAAGGTCTCGGGGGCTACTGTGGGTGCCATGGGCCCCGGGTACTCATGAACAAGCATATAGGCGTCGGATAAGGATGGGCCTAGCCTTGTAATTAGAGATATAGCTAAATTCGGCAGACTTCGCCTTGTATGGAAAGGAATATACAGTCCTAGTCGGGTGCGTTATATCTCTAAGGGGAGATCTCCTAGTCATAATCCGATGGGGACTCCTACCTTGTAACCCTGTCCCCAGTATATAAGGGGAGGCAGGGCGCCCCATGAGGGCAGGTTGAGTTGGTTCACCAGAATCACCACCACAAATCCTCAAGGAATAACACCACAACTGGACGTAGGGTATTACCTCACACGAGGGCCTGAACCAGTATAAAATCCCTTGTGTTCCTTTGCAATCCACGAGTTTACATCGCCGAGATAGCCCCATATATTTATTGCCGGTGTAACATCGACATCGCCGGGGTCGCCGTTGTGGGCGCCAGTTCGGTGCCATCTTTTTTCGTCGCCATAGGCCGATCCTTTCGGGATCGATGTGAGCCGTCGGGTCCTATCGGCTAGATCCCATCCGTCGATCCAAACCTAGAGATCCCAGCCCCCGTGGACAGCGGTGGACTCGGTTCACCTGGACCAGACCCCTTCCCTCGCACTGACAGTGGGCCCCACTGGTCAGCCGAGAGTTCCCTTTTTCCTGTGACGTCTTAAATACTTTTCCGGAATAAAATTAATTCAATGATGACACAATAATCAGTTAGTTGTTTTAAATAGGCTTAAAACTTCTAAAGATCATAACTAATTCATACGAACTCGGTTTGAGGTCGTTCAAGTCTCTAATTCTCTAAAAATCATGAACTATCCATTAAAAATATAACAATGTACTGTTCATGTGTGTTGATGTACTGTTTTGCTTGTTTTGTTATTTGCCTATAGCTACCGACGCTCAGGAAGAGGCGCAGTTTGTCGAAGCAGGTGTCGAAGACTGTGTGGAGCTGCAAGGCAAGTCACACAGATTCCTCTTTCTCATTGAACATATTGTTCCTATGATTAAAGCTATGCTTTCTTTTCAACGCTGCATTTTATTTTGGAATGTCATCGGGACAGGAAAACCCTAACTTTGTTATAGCCCTTTTGAATTGATTACTTGACATTGTACCTATGGGATAATTTTGACTAGCTACCTTTATTTATTGGTTAGCTAGAATAACTCTAGGACCCTGCTTAGCCATGCCTAGCAATTAAATAGAATAATTTATGGGTTGTCATAATAATTTCTATACTATTCTTCAGTCACATGAAATGATGATCCCTTTACCGACATGGTCGTACAAGGACAACTTAATGGTTCACTAAAAACTTGAATAAAGGTGGGGTCGCGAGCACATAAGGGTTGTGTTTGTTGCTAGCGGTGCTCGTGACAGTTAAGGACGGTTCGCGGACTACTTGTTGCGAAGCAACACTCGTGCTAACCACAAGCTAGTATGGGCTAGCAGGAGTTTGAAGTGTGCCGAGTTCAATAGGAGGCTCCAGGGCGTGTTTGTGCTGGTATAAGTCCACACATGGCAGTGCCAATAAGGCCATGCTTCGGGCGTCGGACCGTCTTGCGGGGGTATGATCACCCTACCGGAGACCGAGGTTCGACGGGAGGCTCTCCTATTGGGCGGTTACATGAATGATCCTGTCACAATTCCTTTTCCGAGATACCGTGGTGGTATTTAGGGGCACAGTGATGTGCTGTGGAGTTGTGTCTCGTGGGTAAATTGGTACATCTCTGGCCAGAGTAAAACTATTCGGATAGCCGGGCCCACGGTTAAGGGCGAGCCTAGCAATGTTTCTGTGATTAGTCCCACACTACTTAAATTTAATGGTTGAACAGTGGAACTGGTGTAGCTCCAGGTTGGAGTGGTTGGGCCTATACCGTTTTGGTGAGCGGTATAGCGTGGATTAATACTGTTATTTAATTACTGTCTTATTACTCTCTCAAATGTTTTATTAAATGCTTTTATGCAATTATGAGCCATACTATGCCCTCCTTTGTTATCCCGTGCACTTGCATATTTGCTGTGTGGCTTGGCGGAGTATGTCATATGCTCACCTTGCAATCAACAATCATTCAGAGGAGGACTACAGCGAAGAGGACTACTTGGAGGACTAGGAGGGAGCCCAGTCAAGTGCGTGGAGTGGGAATCGTCACGCTGTGGTTTATTTATCCGCTGCTAGAACTTTATTATTTGAGAGGTACCATTCACCTCTGTAATAAATGCGTACGCTATGTAACCAATTACTTTGATTATCAATTTTGTCATGTGTGCCTCGGTTGATTCCTGGACGAGGATTCACACAATAAAACTCCAGAATTTTGGATGGAAATTCTGGGCGTGACAAGTTGGTATCAGAGCCACCTTGACTGTAGGAAAAGCCCCTTGGTACCCTAAGAGCCCTCTGAAAAAAAAAAGAATTTTAAAATTAGAACTATTCTTCCCCCTTCATTCCTTTGTTTTGGATAACCTTTGTTTGCTAAATTTTGTCAAATCCCTATATCTTTCTTTTATACTTTGTAGATGGCCAACCGGGAGCCAGTACATCTGTTCGGAGTGGGTGGATTCGTCAAGGAGTTACGAGATATGGCCTTCGCCATAGGCTACAATCTAGCCCCAGAATACAGACAAGTCACTCACAACCCCAATGAAGAGAAGTGCCGCGTCCGCCTCACGATTTCCAGTGAACGAGAAGGAGTCCCATCCATGATCTTTGGAGCTGGAGGAAGAAATTATGAGCATGCCTGTCAAGAAGTAGCTTTGGTGGCCATTGGAGAACTTCGTCAGCGTTTTGGCCGTCCGGCTGAGGAATACAGCATATCGGTATCATCCGGCAAGAACCCACGATGATGAGTACAGCAGTTATCAAGACCCCGGAGCAGAGAACAGTGCAGCCACTCAGCGACTGGTAAGGATGTTGAGTGCCATGGATGATGTTCATGCAGAGGTGGTAATTGCAGCTCATGACCGGGAGAATGAGAATCGCACCAAGATCTGCAGGCTACAAAACCAAGTGGATCGGTTGAAGCAAGAGTTGGCCTTAGCCAAAGGAGAAGCACCCCCTGGAGGAGCTAGGATCCGCACTACTGCAAGGAAGAGAGTTCGTCTTCCACCTCGGATTCAGTTGGCGCCAAGGACCCGTGTACTCAATAACCAAGTCTTGTTACGGGTAGTTCCACCAGTAGCACACGCCGATGATGCAGATGACGACTCAGAGGAGTCAGAAGCCAGCACACCTTCGGAGGGATCGGAGGACAGTGGAGCTCGCACCCCTTCTGAAGTGGAGTGGGGATCAACTCAAGACGATGAAGCAGAACCGGAGCACAACGGGAATGCCAGGAGGAATCTTTCGCCCCGTTGAGGAGTCTTAGTAGTGCCTTAGCATCAGCTATCCTAGATCGTTGTGTTAGCAGTTGTGTGATTAGGAAATGCTTGTGTGTGTGGGGAGTAGTCGGCAGTTATGTCAGGGTGTGGTGATGTAACTGTTTATATTAGGAGTTTCTTGGTGGTGTGCGTTTAAATTAGACAAATGTTAATCACTCAGTTCAGAACAATAAAGTGAAAGTTTAAGTAATATGAAATCTGTCTCAAGGACGTTTCCCTTTCTTCTCGTCTTTGCTCTGCAGATGGTGAACACACGTAACGGCGGTAATCATGATGGAAACGGTGGGGACAACAACCGTAGAGGAGTGCCCAACGGACCGCCACAGCAGAATGACAATCTGACCATAGCCCAAGTCTTGGCTAACCAGACACATCTGATGAACATGATGTTCCAACAGATGCAACAACAACAGAACCAAGCACCACAGCAGGCGCCTCCTCCTCCACCTCAAAACAAGCTTGCGGAATTTCTGCGAGTGAGACCTCCTACGTTCTCTAGCACAACTAATCCTGTGGAAGCAGGGGATTGGTTGCATGCTATTGAAAAGAAGTTGGACCTTTTACAATGCACAGATCAAGAGAAGGTCTCTTTTGCATCACACCAGCTTCACGGCCCAGCTTCTGAGTGGTGGGACCACTTTAGGACCAACAGAGCGGATGGACAGCCGATTACTTGGGCTGAGTTCGCAGCTGCTTTCAAGAAGATGCATATTCCTGCGGGAGTAGTGGCGTTGAAGAAGCGGGAGTTTCGAGAATTGAAGCAAGGGAATCGGTCGGTGACTGAATTCCTTTATGAGTTCAACCGGCTTGCCCGTTATGCGCCGGAAGACGTTAGAACTGATGACGACCGGCAGGAGAAGTTTCTGAACGGATTGAATGATGAGCTTTCAGTTCAACTACTCTCTAGTGACTATGCAGATTTTCAGAAACTGGTGGACAAAGCCATCCGCCAGGAGGACAAGCATCACAGGATGGAGCAAAAGAAGCGCAGGATGGCAAGCTTCCGTTCACAACAATCCTCCAGTCAGAGGCCACGTATTGTGGGACCGCCGCAGACTCACCAGGGAGGATCTTCATCGGCACCTCGTTTACAGCGCCAGGTCTACCCCAACACCACTGGTGGCAACACTGGAGCAAACCGTCCTTCCCCTCGGCCACTCTCGGTCCCAGCAGCTAACCAGCCAGCCAGGAAGGAAGTAGGTGGGAAACCGTTGACTTGCTACAACTGTGGAGAGCCAGGGCATTATTCTTCCCAGTGTCCAAAGCCAAACGCCTCAAGTCAGCCACATCGGTGCAACCTTCAGGCAGTATGATCAAGGCTAGAGTGAACCACGTCACTGCGGATGAGGCTCAAAATGCACCGGACGTTGTTCTAGGTACGTTCCCTGTTTAATTCAGTTTTCTGCAACAGTCCTTGTTTGATTCGGGGGCTACACATTCTTTTATGTCAAGGAATTTGCAAGAACATGGGTTCCAGATAGGGAAATTGGATAAGTCTATTATGGTTAATACCCAGGAAACCAAATGCATACCACCCAGTTTAGCCCCTCTGTGACTTTAGAAATTCAAGGAATACCTTTCTTGGTTGATTTAATTCTAATCAAAATCAGAAGAGATAGATGTCATCCTAGGGATGGATTGGTTAACTCGGCACCACGGAATTATAGATTGTGCCACAAGGACCGTAACCTTAACTTCTGACCTGGGAAGGAAAGTAATCTTTCGTGTCCTCAATACTCATCTTCTCCAACCCTTTTGAACCAGGCAATCCTAATTGAAATCCCTGTAGTACGGGATTACCCAGATGTTTTTTCCAGATGATCTACCAGGAATGCACCTAAAAGAGAAATTGAGTTCAGAATAGACCTAGCCCCAGGCACTGCCCCTATCCACAAGAGACCGTATAGGATGGGAGCTAATGAGTTGGCAGAAGTGAAAAAGCAAGTTGAAGAGTTGTTGGCCAAAGGCTACATCAGACCAAGCACGTCGCCTTGGGGAGCGCCGGTTATCTTCGTGGAAAAGAAAGATGGAACTCAACGGATGTGTGTGGACTACCGTGCACTCAATGAAGTCACTATCAAGAATAAGTACCCTCTACCACGGATTGATGATCTGTTTGATCAGCTAGAAGGAGCCATAGTGTTCTCCAAGATAGATCTTCGTTCAGGTTATCATCAGTTAAGGATTCGGGAAGAAGATATTCCCAAAACCGCTTTTACTACTCGGTATGGGTTATATGAATGCACAGTTATGTCTTTTGGATTAACTAATGCCCCTGCATTCTTCATGAACTTGATGAATAAGGTATTTATGGAGTACTTGGATAAGTTTGTGGTGGTTTTCATAGATGATATCCTTGTCTATTCCAAGACCAAAGAAGAGCATGAGCAGCACCTTCGCACCACTTTGGAGACTCTTCGGCAACACCAGCTGTATGCCAAGCTGAGTAAGTGTGAGTTTTGGCTTCCGGAGGTGAAGTTTCTTGGACATGGCGTCACTGCAGGAGGGATTGCAGTAGACCCAACTAATGTTGAGTCAGTAACCAAGTGGAAGCAGCCGCAAACGGTTCCGGAAGTTCGGAGTTTCTTAGGATTGGCGGGATATTACCGTCGATTCATAGAAAATTTTTCCAAGATCGCGAAGCCCATGACTCGTTTGCTTCAGAAGGATGTAAAATTTTTATGGACCCCAGAGTGTGAGCAAAGTTTTCAAGAGTTGAAGCAGAAGCTTGTAACCGCACCAGTGTTGATCATGCCAGATCCCAAGAAAAGATTTCAAGTTTACTGTGATGCATCTCGGCAAGGTTTGGGATGTGTGTTAATGCAAGAAGGGAAGGTGGTGGCATATGCCTCACGGCAGCTACGGTCTCATGAGAATAATTATCCTACCCATGATCTGGAATTAGCAGCTGTAGTGCATGCCTTGAAGATTTGGAGACATTACCTCATAGGTAATAGTAATGAAGTTTTTACAGACCATAAAAGTTTGAAGTATATTTTTACCCAGCCAGATTTGAACTTAAGGCAACGCCGATGGTTGGAGTTGATCAAGGACTATGACGTCAAAATACATTATCATCCAGGGAAAGCTAATGTAGTGGCAGATGCCCTCAGTCGGAAAAGCTACTGCAACGCCATGGAAAGTCAGCAGCTATCGTTGGAGTTATGTGAAGATTTTGGACGGTTGAATCTGAGTATAGTCAGCCAAGGATTTGTGGCAGCCTTGGAAGCACGACCTACCTTGGTAGATCAGGTTCGGGAAGTGCAGAAAGATGATGCAGACATTTTGGAAATCAAGAGGAACATGAAGAAAGGGAAGCCATTGGATTCTCGGAGGATGAACAAGGTACCGTGTGGTTCGGAGAGCGAATCTGTGTGCCGGACAAGGAGGAATTGAAGAAGCTGATCTTAGATGAAGCTCACGGAACACAGTATTCCATTCACCCTGGCAGTACCAAAATGTATCAAGATCTGAAGGAGAAATTTTGGTGGTCTAGTATGCGGAGAGAGATAGCAGAATATGTGGCCGTTTGTGATGTATGCCAGCGTGTAAAGGCTGAGCATCAGAAGCCAGCAGGATTGTTACAACCCTTAAGGTCCCTGAATGGAAGTGGGAAGAAGTAGGAATGGATTTCATCACCGGATTGCCAAGGACCGCATCGGGATTTGATTCCATATGGGTCGTGGTGGACAGACTTAAAGGTAGCCCACTTCATACCGGTCAAGACACTTATTCCGGTAATAAGTTGGCAGAGTTGTATATGGCCAGAATCGTATGTTTTGCATGGAGTGCCACGCAAGATTGTGTTAGACAGAGGAAGTCAGTTTACCTCTAAGTTTTGGCAGCGACTGCAAGAAGAGATGGGTACTCGATTAAACTTCAGTACTGCTTATCACCCGCAGACGGATGGACAGACTGAACGGGTAAATCAAATCCTAGAAGATATGTTGAGAGCTTGTGCCATTGACTTCGGTGGAAGTTGGGACAAGAGTCTACCATATGCTGAGTTTTCTTATAACATAGTTACCAGGCAAGTCTGAAGATTGCCCCGTTCGAGGCTTTGTATGGACGGAGATGTCGCACGCCCTTGCTTTGGGATCAGACAGGAGAAGACAAGTATACGGGACGGATATCCTACGAGAAGCGGAAGAAAAGTGAAGATCATACAGGAACGACTTCGAGTAGCACAGTCTCGTCAGAAGAGCTATGCGGATAACCGCAGAAGAGATCTTAGTTTCAAGGAAGGTGACTATGTGTATTTAAGAGTCACGCCACTCAGGGGAGTACACAGATTTCAGACTAAAGGGAAGTTGGCACCACGTTACGTGGGACCTTACAAGATACTGGAACGGAAAGGAGAAGTTGCTTATCAACTAAGTTGCCTTCTACCTTGACGGGAGTACACGATGTCTTTCATGTATCTCAGTTGAAGAAGTGCTTGCGAGTACCAACCGAAGAAGCTGACCCAGAGCAGATCGAGATTCAGGAAGATCTAACCTATGTCGAGAAGCCCATTCGTATCCTTGAGACCAGTGAAAGGAATACTCGGAATCGAGTGATCAGGTTTTGCAAAGTTCAATGGAGTAACCACTCGGAAGATGAAGCCACATGGGAACGCGAAGATGAATTGAAGTCTGCGCACCCGCACCTCTTCGCCTAAGCTCGTGAATCTCGGGACGAGATTCTGTTTAAGGGGGGGTAGGTTTGTAACACCCTGAAATTATTCCTATATAAAATATTGTGCAAAAAGGAATTTTCAGAAATGGAATTAAAAGTCTCAATGAGTGAAAAGAATAAAATCAGGGAAAACTGAAGAAAAATGGGCTTGAAAATATTTTATGAAATCCTTTGCTTAATTATTTAATTTCTGGAATTTTCTGGGAATTAATTGGTTAGGGGAAGTAATTTCGGCAAAATAAATAAGCTCACAGCAGTGAAATAAAAGAGAAAGGTTTTTAAAATCCCTCACAGTTTCTGGGCAATTTCCGGCCATTACTGTGCCGTGCCAGCCGTGCCCGTGCCCGCTCAGTGCCCGTGCCCCGCTGCCCCGCTAGTGCTCGTGCCCGCGCCCTGCAGTGCCCGTGCCCGTGCCTGCCCGCCAAGTCGTCGTCTTCCTCGCGCCCGAAGGCGCTGTAAGCACCGAGCACCGCGCCGCGAATCTCGCCGAATCCGTTTGCCTTGGACCCGTTCTCTCCAATCGGTTGAGGGAAAACCTAGCCTTATCCGCCTCTACCTAATCCCCAAGAGAACCGGAGCTGAATCGTGCGTGGAACGGAGCCCGAAGCCTTTCGAGTCGGTCTCTCTCTCTCTCTCGTCGTCGCCGCAAAACTCGCCGCATCCGAGCCGGAGTCCTCTCTCTGCTTAATAGCGAGCCTGGAACCCCTAGGGCCGTTTTCGCCCTTTGGATCGAGCGCCAGCAAACCTAGCCGCCTCCTCGCGCTTGCGCTTGTTCCGCCGCCGCCGCCGGGTTTGGTTGCACGCCGCCGTCGCCTCAGCCGCCGTCGAAGTTTGCGCCGCCTCGTTAGGTTCGCCGGACGCCGCTGAAGCCAGGCCCCGCTCGCAGCCCTCGGGAACGCCGGAACACATCGTCGACGAAGACCCGAAGCCCGCCGCGCCTCAAGCTCGCCGCCGGCTGTTCTCCGTCGTCGTTCTTCGCCGTTTCACCCTCGGTAACGACGCTCGACCCTTTATCCTTTCCGCTCTCCCCGTGCGTCGCCGCCGTCGCTGTAGCCGTCGACCATCGGTTTAGCGCGCCGCGTCGCTGTAGTTGTCGCCGGGGTCGCCGTTGTGGGCGCAGTTCGGTGCCATCTCGTCGCCATAGGCCGATCCTTTCGGGATCGATGTGAGCCGTCGGGTCCTATGGCTTAGATCCCATCCGTTCGATCCAAACCCTAGAGATCCCAGCCCCGTGGATAGCCGGTAGACTCGGTTCACCCTTGGACCAGACCCTTCCCATCGCACTGACAGTGGCCCCACTGGTCAGCCGAGAGTTCCTTTTTCCTGTGACGTCTTAAATACTTTTCCGGAATAAAATTAATTCAATGATGACACAATAAATCAGTTAGTTGTTTTAAATAGGCTTAAAACTTCTAAAGATCATAACTAATTCATACGAACTCGGTTTGAGGTCGTTCAAGTCTCTAATTTTCTCTAAAAATATGAACTATCCATTAAAAATATAACAATGTACTGTTCATGTGTGTTGATGTACTGTTTTTGCTTGTTTTGTTATTTGCCTATAGCTACCGACGCTCAGGAAGAGGCGCAGTTTGTCGAAGCAGGTGTCGAAGACTGTGTGGGAGCTGCAAGGCAAGTCACACAGATTCCTCTTTCTCATTGAACATATTGTTCCTATGATTAAAGCTATGCTTTTCTTTCAACGCTGCATTTATTTTGGAATGTCATCGGGATAGGAAAACCTAACTTTTGTTATAGCCCTTTTGAATTGATTACTTGACATTGTACCTATGGGATAATTTTTGACTAGCTACCTTTATTTATTGGTTAGCTAGAATAACTCTAGGACCCTGCTTAGCCATGCCTAGCAATTAATAGAATAATTATGGGTTGTCATAATAATTTCTATACTATTCTTCATCACATGAAATTGATGATCCCTTTACGACGTGGTCGTACAGGACAACTTAATGGTTCACTAAAACTTGAATAAAAGGTGGGTCGCGAGCACCAGGGTTGTGTTTGTTGCTAGCGGTGCTCGTGACAGTTAAGGACCGGTTCGCGGACTACTTGTTGCGAAGCAACACTCGTGCTAACCACAAGCTAGTATGGGCTAGCAGGAGTTTGAGTGTGCGAGTTCAATAGGAGGCTCCCAGGGCGTGTTTGTGGCTGGTCATAAGTCACACATGGCATGCCAATAAGGCCATGCTTCGGGCGTCGGACCGTCTTGGCGGGGAGGGTATTGATCACTCCTACCGGAGACTGGAGGTTCGACGGGAGGCTCTCCTATTGGGGAGTTACATGAATGATCCTGTCAAATTCCTTTCCGAGATACCGTGGTGGTATTTAGGGGCACAGTGATGTGCTGTTGGAGTTGTGTCTCGTGGGTAATTGGTACATCTCTGGCCAGAGTAAACTATTCGATAGCCGGGCCCACGGTTAAGGGCGAGCCTAGCATGTTTTCTGTGATTAGTCCCACACTACTTAAATTTAATGGTTGGAACAGCTGGAACTGGTGTAGCTCCAGGTTGGAGTGGTTGGGCCTATACCGTTTTGGTGAGCGGTATAGCGTGGATTAATTACTGTTATTTAAATTACTGTTTATTACTCTCTCAAATGTTTTATTAAATGCTTTTATGCAATTATGAGCCATACTATGCCTCCTTTGTTATCCCGTGCACTTGCATATTTGCTGTGTGGCTTGCGGAGTATGTATATGCTCACTTGCAATCAACAATCATTCAGAGGAGGACTACAGCGAAGAGGACTACTTGGAGGACTAGGAGGGAGCCCAGTCAAGTGCGTGGAGTGGGAATCGTCACGCTGTGGTTTATTTATCCGCTGCTAGAACTTTATTATTTGAGAGGTACCATTCACCTCTGTAATAAATGCGTACGCTATGTAACCAATTACTTTGATTATCAATTTTGTCATGTGTGCCTCGGTTGATTCCTGGACGAGGATTCACACAATAAAACTCCAGAATTTTGGATGGAAATTCTGGGCGTGACACAAGTCTACCAAGATACATTCGGGATGCTCCATGAGGGCTACTTACCAAGTACTTGCGCCAGTCGGGACGTCATCTTCCCCGGCTACGCTCCATGTGAGCTAACAACCAACCTCTGGCGTTAGTCGAGGCTCGGGCACAACTCTGCTGGGTAAGATACGCCCCATGAGGGTCGCCAGCCGAATCGTATGCTAATGCAAGGTTCGGGTACCTATTTGGCTAATAACCAACCTCGGCGCTAGTTGGAGCTCGGGTACCACTCGGTTGGGTAAGGTACGCCATGAGAAGTCGCCAGCTGAATCCTATGCTAATGCAAGTTCAGGTACCTTATTCGGCTAACACGACCTCCGGCTCCAGTCGGGGCTCGGGTACAACTTCGCTGATTTGGGTACGCCCCCCGAGGGTCGCCAGCTGAATCCTACAAGATTTGGGTACCTTATTCAGTTATAATTTTGCTAGGTTGGATACGGTACGCCCCATGAGGGTCGCCAGCCGAATCCTATGCTAATGCAAGGTTCGGGTACCATATCTAGCCATAACACTGTTGGATAGGGTCCGCCCCACGAGGGTCGCCAGCTGAATCCTATGCTAATGCAAGGTTCGGGTACCTTATTTGGCTTTACCGAAGTCAGAGAAGATCTACGTCATCAAAGCGCATCCGGAATTCTCATGCACTGTGTCACACCTGGGGAGGGCAAGCAGATTCTGCAATATACCTACTCAGGTATTTGTGGCAACCAGGCTACATCTAGAACATAGGTCGGAAAGGCTTGCAGACAAGGATTCCTCTGGCTGATTGCGGTTATCGACACTGAAATACTCATCCTGACATGCGAGGGATGCCTATTTTATAGAGCTATGCTGGGTAGGTCGGTTTAGGCCGGCTTATTTGGTAGTAGACCACTAAGATATGAGTTTCTACAGTTGCACGCTCAATATGGGCTGCTTGCTAGCTGTGTTAAAATCGCAGTGCTGGTGCTAACAACAGGAACCGATGAGGTAAATAGATATGCTTCATGAAGGCCTAATTGCTGAACACATGTGTTTTGGGTATTTGTCTTATCCACCAGGTATCGAGGATACATCCTTATAAAGATCACAAGCTGGTCTTCATTAAAATTGGGGATGCAGGTATCTCTCTCGAGTACACCTGACCACGGAATGGATTTAATTTCATAAAGTGGTACTCGGCCTACATGCTTGGCCCTCAGTTGCCATGAGCAATATTATTCCAGCCGACATGACGCTGAAGAGTCTAACTTTCGAGTAGTGCACTACTCGGGAGAGACTATAAATATTCTTTCCAGCTGACATGACGCTGAGGAGTCTAACTTTCGAGTGGGACGCCACTCGAGAAAGACTATAAACACCCTTTTCCAGCTGACATGAAGCTGAAGAGTCCTATATACGAGTAGCATCCTACTCGGCAAAGACTATAAATCATATTCCAGTTGACATGATACCGAAGAGTCTCATATACCAGTAGTATACTACTCGAGAAAGACTACAAGGTTAAAGATCTTTGACTTTATGTTTAATTGTTTTCACAATTAAGCACAAAGTCGGGGGCTACACCTAATAGGTGCGCCTATTTGGCGCACACTATTCATATATCTACATGAAGCCTCCATAGCCTCGCTGCCAGCTGACATGAAGCAGGACTCGGGAAGAAGAAGCACTCGGACAAAGAGTATTCGGGAGCAATGCACTCGGGCAATCTTCACCGTGGAGGATGAGCACTCGGCATCAGTTGTGACTCAACTATGAAGGTCTCAGGGGCTACTGTGGAGGCCATGGGCCCCAGGTACCTCATCACAAGCATATGGGCCACTTAGATAGAGGATGGGCTGAGACTTGTAATTAGAGATATAGTAGCACCCGGCAGACTTTGCCTTGTACAATAAGGAATATACAGTCCTAGTTGGGTAAGTTGTATCTCTAAGAGAAAATCCCTTGGCCGTATCCGGCTGGGGTTCCTACCTTGTACCCTGTCCCCCCAGTATATAAGGGGAGGCAGGGCGTCCCCCGAGGGCACGAGCTCATAGAAGCAGACACAAATCCTCAAAGGAATAACACCTTAACTGGACGTAGGGTATTACCTCACATCGAGGGCCTGAACTAGTATAAAATCTCCTTGTGTTCCTTTGCAATCCACCGAGTTTCCATCCGCCGGGTAGCCCCATATTCATATTGCCGGTGTGAAACATCGACAATGCCACCATGTTGTCATCCAGGCAATCATGTCTTCATGACTTGGTTCACCACTAGTTGGGAATCTCCACGAACTACCAATCTTCGGATACGGAGTGATATGGTAATATGGAGTCCATAGATGAGTGTTTCATACTCGGCGATGTTGTGGGATGCTGGAAAGTGTATTTGAAGGATGTATTTAAGTTTTTCTCTTGTTGGTGATGTCAGAATGACACCAGCTCCTGCTCCGTCGATCTGTAGAGAACTGTCAAAGTATATTGTCTAGTACTCTAGCTTGTCTGCAGGTGTTGCCATCTGAACTTCTGTCCACTCGGCCACAAAGTCAGAGAGTGCTTGAGATTTGATTGCTGTCCTTGGTTGGAAAATAATGTCAAACGCCATCAACTCGAGTGCCCATTTAGCGATTCTACTGGTGTGTCGATGTTTTATATTGGCAATAATATATGGGCACTACTCGTGAGACCTTAAACTTGATGGACTGCAAAGTAAACAAGATAGTTTATCCTGGTTCAGGCCTCGAGGTGAGGTAATACCCTACTTCCAGCTGTTGTGTATTGCCTTTGAGGTTTCTTTGGTGAGATTGTGTATGATGTTCTTCTCTTGCCCCGGGGGCTCCTCGCCTCCCCTTAGATACCGAGGAGGCAAGTTACAAGGTAGGAATCTAGTCAGACCTGACCAAGGGATTTCTTTTAGGATACAACGTAATCCGACTAGGACTATATCTTTCTTATCATACAAGGTAATATTGAGCATGTCCTGTTGCATCCCTAATTACAGGATTGGGCCTATCCTCTGTCCAGGTACCTGGGGCCCATGGCCTCCACAGTAGCCCCTGAGACCTTTATAGTTGAGTCACAGCTCCGAGTAGGCGCACCTATTAGGTGTATCCCCCGACTTTGTGCTTAATTGTGAAACAATTAAACATAAAGTCAAATTTTCTTTAAACCTTTAAGTGCGTCTTTCCCGAGTGGTATATTTCTCGAAAATTGAACTCTTCAGCATCATATCAGCTGAAAATATTTTTGCTCAAGGCAATTTTGGCTAAGCACGTAGGCCAAGTACCACTTCATGGACTTTTACCTAATATGTGGTGAGGTGTATTGAGAGATACCTGCATCCCAATTTTATTGGAGACCCAGCCATTGATCTTATAAAGGATATATCCTCAATACCTATTGAATAATTTAGATATCTGAACACATGTGTCCAGCAATTAGGCTTAACATGAAGCATATCTAATTATTCTAATCGATTTCTATAAAATAGCATCTGTATTGTGATTTTAACACAGCCAGCAGTCGACCCAATAGGACATGCTATTTAGAACTCATATCTTACAGCCCATTACTGAGCTAGTTGGCCAAGCCCACATAATCTGGCGCAATGCCTTATAAGCAGTGGGTGAGAGAAAAGATTCCTCTTTCCCCCAATCCACGAATCCCTTTCGTCTTCTTGAAAACCACACAAATTTCACCGCCTCGCTCGCTAGGGTTCACTGCTACTCGCACTCCCTGCTTGAGACCCACTGAGATCCACCTCCCAGCGTCGATTCCCAGTGCCCTAGAGCTTCTCCACCCAATTCCTCTTCTCTAGCAATGCCGAGGGCCCGCTTTGAGATCCCCAATATCTCTTCCGGAGTTTGGCCAGTGTCGGATTGCGGCATGGTGAAGCTGTGGCTTTTAGAGATGCGAATGATCCTTCAATAGCAAGAGATCATCAATTGGCGTCTAGCCGAGGGTGAGTCCATCCCTGCTCCAAACCCGGGTCAAACCGTGGTTTTCACATCGTTCTTTGATCATGGTTTGGCTCTTCCATCCTCGGATTTTCTCCGCCACCTCCTTGCCTTCTACCAGATTGAACCAGCGAACCTTAATCCCAACTCTATTCTTCAAATCTCTATTTTTGCTATTCTTTGTGAAGCTTTTTTGGGAGTTAAGCCCCACTTCAATCTCTTCAGATACCTCTTCCACATTAAGCCCCAACCATCCAAATCCAAAATCCAAACCATCGGGGGGGGGGGGCAGGTCTTCAGCTCAGGAATGAGATGAAGAAGGCCTATCTCAACATCCCCCTAAAAACTTCTCTCAAGGAATGGCATCGAGAGTGGTTCTATGCTTGAACTGGAACCCTCTCTCCCTTTCAGCAGCATCCTCCAACTGTTCTGGAGAGCTGGCTCTGTGCATCGTACGAGAAATGGGGCAGGTCCTACCCAGCTACTGGAAAAAGATTGACCTGCTGAAGGGGAAAGGTTGACTGGTCCCTGGTGCAAGGTGTTTTCTGAATCGCCGAACCTGACCACTAAGGCAGGAGCCATTTCGAATTCAACTACCGGGCACAAAAACGATCTGAGCCAGGAATATCTCGACTTCGTTGACAAGAACAAGGTCACTGACACTTTGTTAGGTTCTTCATCAATGGAGTTGTGGAGACTGAAGACGAGGTACGAGCCCCTAAGCCCTACTGCGAGGGCTGGCCCGCAGTAAAGGTAACTTGTTATGTTGCTGTGATTTTGATACCCATCTGTGTTGAATGCCATGAAAGCTGTCTTGCTCTGCGGTG
This sequence comes from Oryza meyeriana var. granulata, assembly GCA_003991445.1. Taxonomy (NCBI): domain Eukaryota; kingdom Viridiplantae; phylum Streptophyta; class Magnoliopsida; order Poales; family Poaceae; genus Oryza; species Oryza meyeriana. The sequence goes on from RYFJ01000970.1 coordinate 24,819, forward strand.
TGTAATGGATAGTATCCAAACATTTACAAGACTACAAAGAATTTGATTCTGATTCCAAGACTAGTCAGCCATGGGATTAGGAAATGCCTAGCTAGCCATCTTCGCCCAACCCAGCCCAAAAGGGTTGGAAAAGACAGCAACTGACCAGGGCAAAAAGAAGGATGTGCCAAGTAAGGCAGCTGGGAGCTTGATGATCAAGGACACCAGCAGCACCACCCCTAGGCCTTCCAGCCCTAGGATAGCACCACCGAGTGCCACCACCCCATAGTCGGCCCCGTCCGGCACAGCACCGACTGGGCCAAGCTCGCCCCTGCCGACTATCGCGCCGATAAGCCCGACAGTCGGCAGTTCTCTGCCGCCGAGGAGGCCATCTAGCCCATCACTGACTTCCTTCGCCCCCAGCGCTCCAGGGAGGAAATTTAAAACTTCCAAGAGGTATGAAAATCTTCAATCTTCAAAGAAACTTGAACATTCTTGCAATATCTTGAAGGTTGTATGTTTTCTGCAGGAAGCTGAGTGATGCTGACCCTAAGGGGACGGCACCACCAACCACTGTGGTAGATCCTGCCCCAGTTGAGCCTGAAACAAAAATGCTGCAGGTCGAGCTGGAGATCACCCCAGCCCTTGAAGCTGAAGTGATGCCACTAGCCGAGCCACAAGTGCCAGCCATCCAGGACGTCACGATTGAAGCCCCAGTCCCTGAGCCAGTCCAAGAGGCCATGTCGCCGACTGAGCCAAGACCCAGGATTCCAACACCTCTGCTAGCGTCTTCTTTTGATGAGGGCAATCTCCCCAGACTTGAAGCTCCCCTGCAGAACTTTCCTCGGACATTTTATTGGGTTACTCCAAAGGGGGAAGCAAAAAGCTTCGAGCATGACGAGTAGGCGGCCCAGAGAGAAAGAGTGAACCTGATGTACACCGCCATTATTGCGTCGAGGCAGATCCAGGTACAGGGTTACTCTTGCTGTGTCTGCTGATTGGCGATTCCCCAGAGCTTTGCATCCCTATCATTTGTATTGCTTGACTTCGATACTTCCTGAGTAGAAGGTAGTTGACCGGCCAGAGAGGATGGGCAAGGTCCTGACTGAACTCGCCCCTCAGCTTACTCAACTCCAACAACTCCGGATTGCCAAGGAAAACCTGGAGGGATCCAGCAAGGAGAGGGAGGAGTGGCTGAGGGGGTCAGTGGATAAGCTCAGGGATGAAAATTGGGCCCAGGCTAGGACATCGGAGAGTAAGATTCCCTTTACTCGAATGAACTGGGTAAATCTTCCAGCATTATTAAGTCTTGAATGTCTTCTTGCTATAGCCCTCGAGTCCAATCTCAGTGCCCAGTCCCAGGAGATCGAGCGCCTAAAGAAGGAATTGAAAGAGCTCGAGAAGGCTAAGTCAAAAGTGGACCCGTGACTATAGCGAGTAAGTCACTCGTCCGTCTGCATGTTCGACCCAGTCTGGTGTCTTGGTTTACTGATGCTCTTGTCTATGTGTAAGTAGCTTGCAAAGCCAACTCGCAGATCCAATTCTACGCTTTTGTAGAGGAGATAAAGGTCATAAAGGAATCGTGACAGATCATTGTTGACTCCGCGAAGACCTTGCTTGACATCATGGAGCCGCACTAGGCTGGATCCAGCTCTAGCTCGATTGCTCATGTAGCGGAACACCTCAAGGAAGTTCCATAGATCTAAAAGAAGTACTCGGATGAGCGCATCGCTGTCGGGATTGCCCAGGCCCTAGCCATGACCAAGTCTCTCTACCCCCGGGTAGATATTGAGACTGTTGGTGAAGGCTTTGCCGAAGGGACTACTCCGGAGCAGGGCTGGAGCTGATCAGCTAGGTTAGGGCAACTGCATGAAGCTATACAAGGACCTGTCAATGTAGACAGAAAAATTTATGTAGTTGGTGTTCACAAAAACAATACATGAATATTGTAAATATTTTTGTTGGTTGTCGCTAACTCTTACTTGTGCTGCTCTGAGTCATCATTAGATTGACCAGACTAGATAGTTATACACCGAGTGAATTGAGATTAACTTTAATAAAAATCGTTTTGACCCTCTCAGGATTATACTCGGGAAAACCTGACATAGTTGTTGTAAAGCTTCGTGACTCAAACAAAGCAAGCTTAGACTTTATTAACAACAACATGCATGTATTAACATGTAGCCCCCGACTCACTACTCGGTTGGAACAACCGACATAGTGAGTCAGAGTAACTAACATTATTTATATGTACAAAAGGAGTACAAAACTCAGGTATAGAAAGGACGTAGCTGTTCTATGTTCCATGAGTTTTTGATTAGGACGTCGTCTTCTGTCTTTAGTTGGTAGGCGCCTGGACGTGTCACCTCAGCGATAATGAACGGCCCCTCCCAAAAGGGAGATAATTTATGCCTGTCTTTGGTGGTTTGAATTTTTCTCAAGACAAGATCGCGCACCAAAAAGGCGCGGCCATGAACATTCCGACTATGATAACGACGCAGGCCTCGAAGATACCTTGCTGACTGGATGGTTGCGATATCCCTTGCTTCCTCCAACTAATCTAGTTCGACCAGTCAGTCTTCAGTTGATTTTGCATTTGAGTGGACCCGGACTCATGGTGAGCCGAACTCTAACTCGGTTGGTAACACAGCCTCAGCACCGTAGACTAGGAAGAAAAGGGATTGCCCTGTTGCTCGACTAACCGTGGTACTTAAAGACCAGAGAATAGATGGAAGCTCTTGCACCCATCGCCCTGCATATGGTTGTAGTCGGTCGAACACCCTAGTGTTGATACCTTGTAAGACCATGCCATTGGCACGCTCAACCTGCCCATTGCTTCATGGGTGTGCCACAAAAGCATAACAGATCTTGATGCCGAAGTTGTCATAGAAATCTTGGAAAACGCCACCGTGAACTGAGTGCCGTTGTTCGTTATAATGCGGTTGGGAACTCCTAATCGGTATATAATACTCATGATGAAGTCTTTTGCCCTTGCCGTTGTTATGGTAGCAACGGGTTTTGCCTCGATCCACTTTGTGAATTTGTCCACTGCGACGAACAAGTGTGTGAACCATGCCAAGCCCCCAAACTACAAAGGGCCAAAAGATTGGAATTGTTTGTAGTTCTTGAGCTAGAAGATGTGTTTGCCGGGTGAAGAACTGGCATCCCTCGCATGTCCGTACTATGTCTTTAGCATCCGTAACCGTAGTCGGCTAGAAGAAACCTTGTTTGTAAGCCTTTTCGACTGACGTCCTTGATGTAGCGCGGTTGCCACAGATACTCGAGTGGATGGACTGCAATATCTGCTTGCCCTCCTCAGAGTGACGCAACGCATGAGGGCTCCGGATGTGCTTCTTCGATAAAGGCCTTCACCAACTCTGAGGAAACTTTTGCTTTGATGTTTCATCCGCTCGGCCTCGTTGCGATCTTCTAGGAGCTCGCCTTCCAGGAGGAACCTGATGATTGGAGTCTGCCAATCTTGAGAAATGGTTAGTACTTCATTTGTTGCCGAGGTAGGTTCAGCCCCCGACTCCTCGAGTATTGGTTTTTTCTTGAATGAAGGCTCCAATAGTTGCTCGACAAAGATTCCAGTTGGGACCGCTTCTCGTTTGGATCCCATGTTGGTTAACTCATCTGCAGCTTCATTATATTGGTGCAGCACATGTGTGATCTCTAGCCCATTGAACTTGTTTTCCAGCTTTCGTACTTCCTAACAATATGCCACCATGTTGTCATCCAGACACGTCCAGTCTTTCATGACCTGGTTGACCACGAGTTGAGAGTCCCCGTGTACTACCAGTCGGCGGATGCCGTGCGATATGGCGATGCGGAGCCCATGGATGAGTGCTTCGTACTCGGTGACGTTGTGGGATGCTGGAAAGTGAATCTGGAGAACATATTTCAATTTTTCCCCAGCAGGTGACGTCAGAACAACGCCAGCCCCGCTCCACCGATCCGTATAGAACCATCAAAATACATTGTCTAGTATTCTAACTTGTTCGCTGGTGTAGGCATCTGAACCTCCGTCCACTCGGCTACGAAGTCGGCCAGTGCCTATGACTTGATTGCCGTCCGAGGTTGAAAGAAAATGTCAAATGCCATTAGCTCGAGCGCCCATTTAGTGATTCTGCCAGTGGCCTCGCGATTGTGTAGAATGTCCCTGAGTGGATACGATGTGACGATTGTGACTTGATGCGACTAGAAATAGTGCACCAACTTCTGGATAGTTATGAGTAAACCATAGAGCAGCTTCTGGACTGGGGGATATCTTATCTTGGAGTCGGCTTGGACTTCACTGATTAAGTAGACTGGCCTCTTCACTTTTTGTATGTGCCTAGGCTCTACCCGCTTTACGATCAACACCGTGCTGACTACCTGAGTGGTTGTTGCCAGATATAACATAAGTGGTTCCTGGGGTGCCAATACCGGTGGTGATGTGAGAAACTTCTTGAAGTCTTCGAAGGCTTGTTGGGCTTCAGGTGTCCATTGAAAGTTGTTGGCTTTTTTCAGTAATTTGAAAAAGGACATGCCCCGTTCGCCGAGTCGTGAAACAAATCGGCTGAGTGCTGTCATGCAGCCAGTCAGCTTCTGTACATCCTTCTGACTAGTCAGAGGTGCCATGTTCATGATAGTGTTGACTTTCTCTGGATTAGCCTCAATGCCTCAGTGTGATATGATGAAGCCGAGTAATTGTCCTGAAGGTACTCCCAAGATGCACTTTTCCGAGTTCAACTTCATCTTGAATCTTCGAAGGCTTTGGAAAGTTTCTTCCAAGTCGGCGATGAGGTCTTCCTTGACTTTGGTCTTGATTACCACGTTATCGACATAAGCCTCCACATTGCGCCTGAGTTGAGTGTGAAGACACCGCTGGATAGCACGTTGATATGTTGCACTAGTGTTTTTGAACCCGAATGGCATAGTGACATAGCAATATGCTCCAAATGGCATGATGAAAGAAATCATTAGGCAATCCTCCTCCTTTAGACTGATTTGATGCTATCCTGAGTAACAGTCAAGAAAATTGAGTAACTCGCACTTCGCGGTGGAGTCGACCACCTAATCTATCCTGGGGAGACCAAATGGGTCCTTGGGGCACGCCTTGTTTAAGTCGGTATAGTTGATGTACATACGCCATTTACTGTTCTTCTTCTGGACCAAGACTGGGTTTGCTAGCCAATCCGAGTGGTAGACCTCTTTGATGAACCCGGCCGCAAGGAGTTTGGTAATCTCCTCCCGAATTGCATCTTTGCGGTCTTGTGCAAAGCGCCGCAGCCGTTGTTTGACCAGTTTGGCGTCCGGCTTGACATTGAGAGAATGCTCGATCACCTCCCTTGGTACACCAGACATGTCGGAAGGTTTCCAAGCAAAAATATCCCCGTTTGCCTAGAGGAAGGTGACAGCGTCTTCCTATTTTGGGTCGAGTCTGGTCCCGACGAGCGTAGTCTTGGAGGGATCTTCTTTGTTTTTTAATCCACTGAAATTCCCGACTTGGCTGCTTTTTTCATCGGAACTTGATCATCCTCGTTTGTAGTTGTCGTGGTTAATCGGATGTTGTTTTGCCCGATTGCTGCTTCTGGAGACTGGGCCAGCTCGCAGCTCTCCTTGTCGCAGGTGAAGGCTTGCTTGATATCGCTACACAGGGAAAGTACTCCTGCTGGTCTTGGCATCTTGAGCACCATGTATGTGTAATGAGGCACTGCCATGAACTTGGCTAGTGCTGGCCGTCCGAGTATGGCGTTATACACGGTCTCGAAGTCGGCAACTTTGAAGCAAATATTCTTGGTGCAGAAATTCTCCTGCGTGCCAAAGGTGACTGGGAGAGTTATCTGACCGAGTGGAGTGGAAGAGAGGCCGGGGATTACCCTGTGGAAGGGCGTTGTACTCGGCCACAGCTCAGACCGTGGAATTTTCATCTCATCAAGCATCTTGGCGAACAATATGTTGAGAGCACTTCCTCCGTCGATGAGAACCTTCTTTAGCTTGATACTTCTGGTAACTAGATCTAGGATGAGTGGATAACACCCTGGATGCGTCACTCAATCGGGGTGATCTGCATGGTCAAATGTGATTGCCATCTCTAACCAGCGCAGGTATTGGGGGGCATCTGTCGAGACCGAGTTGACTTTTTGAGCTGTTAGCTTCTGTTTTTTCTTGGACTCATAGACAGACGACCCTCAAAAGATGTGGTTGAGCTCAGCCTGGGGATCATGATAGTCACCGGCTGCGCCTGAGTCTAGCTTGTCCTTGTTCTTGTTGTCGCTAGACGTTGATGTCTGCTCGAAAGCGAACTTCTTGAGCATGGAGCAATCTTTAGCCGTGTGTTTCCCTTTTGGGTGGAAAGGGCATGGCCTGTTCATGACTTTCTGGTAGTCATCCGTCCTTGAGGATCGCGGCCGACTGCGCTCCACAGTTGCTACGATGTTGTCTGATTTGCGCTTGTGGTTGCTAGACTTGGTCTATGCTGCATCATCGGTGTCTTTCTTGTCCTTCTATCGGTGCTCCTTCTTGTCGTCCAGGGCCTCAGCGACCGCATCGACCGAATCAACGTATTTATTGGCCATATCAAATAGTGCTTTGACAGAAGCCGGAGGCTTCCGAGTGAATTTGGCGATGAACGGGGTGTCCTTAACTCCCTTGCGGAAGGTGGTGATGATGACCTCGTCCTTGATCTTTGGGATCGAGTTCCTCTTCTTAGAAAACCTCTTGATGAAATCGTGCAGAGACTCATTCTTCCTTTGATGGCATTGGTATAAGTCATACTTGGAAGAAGGCCTCTCATATGTTCCTTGGAAATTTGCAATGAAGCGTTCTCGGAGCTCTCCCTAGGAGCTGATTGACCGCCTGGGAAGTCCCGTTAGCCATGTCCTTGCTGAGTTGGCTCGGGCGACCGGGAGGTAGTTAGCCATGGCTTTGTGGTCACCTCCGGCTACGCAGATCGTTAGAGTGTAAACTGTGAGCCAGGACTCGCGATTGGTCTTCCCATCGTATTTTTCAATTCTAGTCGGCTTGAAGCCAGATGGCCAGTCAAGTTGTTGTATCTCGTGGGTAAACGTAGGTACTCTATCGTCCAGGTGAGGGCTCTAACTCTGATTGTGGCAATGAAACCGCTCATGGTGGAGGCTGAAGCGCTCGTTCTCGTCTTCCAGTCGGCGGCACTCATCTTCCTTGCGTTCTCATCGTCGGGCGTTGATATCTTGCTGGAGATCGCGCCGTAGTCAGCCTCTGGCATCCCGGTTATCGTGGCGGTCATCCTGATGTTGCCGCCGTCGGTCGTCATTTTGCTTGCCGAGTGACGTGTGGCATGACTCCGTGTGTGGTTGACTGGAGCCAGCCACTCGGCGTCGTGCTGAGGCAGATGAGATTGCCGTATCAGAAGCTGTCCTGTTGGACGGTATGAGCGTGTCTCCCGACTGCTGTTGCTGCTGGCATGTTGTAGCGGTAATCATAGCCTTGATCCTTGCAATCATCGAGGTGGCCTGGTGATCAGGCCCGAACTAAAAGTATCCAATAAAGTGGCAGCGTCCACGATGTTCTGTTGTAGAGTCAGGAAGACATCATGGTCATCGACTCGGGTTTGGAGGATCTCCTATTGAGCAGTGCGCCCAGCCTTGTGTAGATTGTCATTGCGTGTGTCACACTCAGCTTGTAGTCATCGTGCTTCTTCCTCTTGTTGTTCACACAGTCAGCAAGCCTCTTCCTCCTGCTGATTGTGTAGTCGACGTGCATCTTGAGTGGGAGTTGAGCTCTTGGACGCCATGAAGATTTTGTGTGGTGGAGAGAAGCTTGCTGAACTGCTGTCCGACTGAGAGTCCAAATCAGAGTAGTTGAGGGGGGGGTACTTACGACTCTGACCTCGCTAGATCCAATCTCGAGCGACTCTGGGCCGTATCCGAGTTGACCTCTAGGGGATCGGGTCTACTGCATTAGATTGGAATTGAAGATTGTTGCGGTGTTGACGAGTCCGAATCGGAAATTGACGATCTCGTCTCCCCTGGACCCGATCTCGATCGGCTCGGAGCCGGATCCGAGTCGAATATCAGGAAAGAGAGTTGTCCTAGAACTCGTAGATCTTGAGGATCACCGCAGCATGTCGCCGAAGATTGCTGCAGTGTTGAGTAGGCTGACCGGCGTGGAGTTGGCTTGATTTCTGGCCGATCGATTGAGTCTGAGTCGGACAGGATGAGGTCACCGAACTTGTTAGAGATGAAGTCGAGGCTCCCAAAGCTAATCGTTTGCCCAGTGAAGAACTTGATGCCGTCGACTTCGGTGGTTGAATCCATCAGGCTTGTTGAGGATGATCTCGTCGATGCTCCTACCTGGTATGCCAACTTTCTGGTAGTCGTCCGCCTTGGGGGGCCTCAGTTGGGTGTGGTCGATGGTGGCCACGATGTCTTCCTACTTGCGCTTGCGGTTCCCAGCCTTGGATGGGGCTGTGTCGTCAGTGTCCCGTTGCTCCTTCTGCTGTGGCTCCTTGTCATCGAGTGCTTCGACGACTACATCGGCTGAGTTAGCATACTTTTTGGCCATGTTGAAGAGAGCTTTGACGGATACTGGTGGCTTCCGAGTGAATTTGGCAATGAATGGGGTGTCTCTGACTCACTTGTGGTAGGCAACAATGACTATCTCATCCTTGATCTTGGGATTGAGTTCCTCTTCTCGGAAAAGTGCTTGATGAAGTCCCTTAGAGACTCATTCTTCTTCTGGTGGCATTGGTATAGGTCATACTCGAACGCTGGCCTCTGGTACGTCCCCTAAAAGTTGGCCATGAACCTCTCACGGAGTTCCCCCAGGAGCTGATAGACCCTCTGGGAAGCCCCGTTAACCATGTCCGTGCCGAGTCGGCCATGGTGACTGGAAGATAATTCGCCATAGCTTTGTGATCGCCTCCAGCTACTCGGATTGCCAGGGTGTACATGGTGAGCCAAGACTTGGGATTAGTCTTACCGTCGTACTTCTCTGTGTTAGTAGGCTTGATGCCCATGGGCGAGTCGACTTGCTGTAGTTCGCGCGAGAAAGTAGGGACTTCTTCGTCCGAGTGAGGGCTTCGGCTCCAACTGTGTTGATGAAACCGCTTGTGGTGAAGGCCGAAGCACTCATGCTCGTCCTCAAGTCAGCATCGTTTGTCTTCCTCGCGCTCTCGACATCGGGCATTGATGTCGTGGCGGAGGTCACGTCATAGTCGCTCCCTAGTGTCGCGGTCTTCTTGGTGCCCATCGTGCTAGTACCGCCGATGATCATCATTGTGCCTTGTGAAACACGGTTTGATTCCAAGCGGCACTGACCAGTACTCACTGCATCTGAAGTTGTTTTGCCCAATGGGACAAGAGTGTCTCCAAACTGCTGACGTTGTTGATAGGTTGCAATGGTTATCATGGCCTTGATCCTTGGGATAGTTGGGGTAGCTTGGTGATCAGGCCTGCGTTGCAAGGTGTCTAGGAGTGTTGCAACAGCCATGACGTTCTACTGCGGTGTTAGAAAGACGTCATGGTTACCCACCCTGGTTTGGAGGATCTCTTGTTGTGCCATTCGTCCGGCCCTGTGCAGATTGTCATTGCGAGTGTCGTGCTTGGCCTATAAGCGTCGTGCATCTTCCTCCTATTGCTTTCATAATTGGCGAGCCTCCTCCTCTTGTTGGTCATGTAGCCAATGCGCATCTTGTGTTGGAGTTGATCCCTTCGATGCCATGAAGACTACGCATGGCGGAGAAAAGCTCCCTGGGCTGCTATCCCACTAGGAGTCAGACTCGGAGTAGTTTATCAGTGTAAGGACTACCCTAAGTCGAATTCTAGAGGATTGAGTTTGCCACGCCAGACTGGAATTGAAGATGGCTACAGAATTACTGAGTCCGAGTGTGAAATTGATGATCTCGTCTCCCCTAAGCCTAATCTCGACTAGCTTAGGGCCGTGTCTGAGTCGAACACAAGGAAAGAGAGTTGTCCCTGAACTCGTAGATCTTGGATATCACTGAAGCAATTTGTTGGAGACTGCCGCGGTGTTGAGTAAGCCGACTGGCGCTTGGTTGGCCTAGTCCTTGGCTGATCGGGTCAAAACTGAGTCAGACAGGGTTAGATTGCCAAGATTGTCAGCGATAAGTCGAAGCTCCTGAAGCTGATGGCTTGTTGGGGTGAACTTGATGCCGTCGACTCCAGTGATCAGATCCATCAAGCTTGTTGACAACGATCTTGATGATGCCCCTACCTGGCGTGCCAACTGTCGATGTTTTATATCAGTTGTATTGATTATGGGGCTATTCGTAAGACCTGAAACTTGATGGATACGAAGGGACACAAAAGATTTCTCTTGGTTCAGGCCCTCAAGGTGAGGTAATACCCTACTTCTAGCTATTGTGTATTGCCTTCGAGGTTTCTCTAGCGAGATTGTGTGTATGTTGATCTGCCTTGGGGGCTCCTTGTGATGCGACTGGGTGCCCGATTTTCCGATAGGTTCGATTTGGTGACGTGTGGACGCTCAGTTTTGAGGCTTCCCGATCAGTAGATAATCGTCACCTTGCACATCGCTACATACACCCGTGTGTCTTATCATTATCGGCCCACGCTCTCACGCAGTCGACCTAACCACGAAGGTTTTTGCTCCCTGCAAACGAATCGAAGAAATTTGCAAAGAACAAACAGAAAACACCCAACCTGGATTACAGATGAATGATTATACTCTCGAATTTGGGGTCTCACAAACTGATAAACGGAAAAACTATTCAAAGACAGATTAATCTAAGCAAAACCCAACCCTAAACGACGACGGCTACTGTATATATATGAGTTGGGACGTCCTAGGGTTAACCCTAGAGCACACACCCCTTGGCTTAGCCACGACACAATTAGAAGGCCCAAGGCCCAAACAGAATCGGACTGGAAGAGGTACGTGTCTTTTTTATGATTCCAGATAGCTCAAGAGGAATTTTGACATGAGACCAAAACTATCTGAAAGTAGACTCCGTAAGCTTTTCCAACAAGTACTCATGGCCTCGAGAGTTGTGGAGGCCATGGGCCCCGGGTACCTCATTACCAGCATATGGGCCACTCGGATAGAGGATGGGCCGAATCATGTAATTAGAGATAAGATAGCACCCGGCAGACTTTGCCTTGTACGATAAGGAATAACAGTCTTAGTCGATAGGTTTCTATCTCTAAGAAGGAAATCCCTTGGCCGTATCCAGCTGGGATCCTTGTCATGTACCCCTATCCGCTAGTATATAAAGGGAGGCAGGGCACCCCATGAGGGCACGGAAGATCATTGATCACAAATCACCTCAGAGGAATAACACCTCAACTGGACGTAGGGTATTACCTCACATCGAGGGCCTGAACTAGTATAAATCTTCTTTGTGTTCCTCTGCAATGCACCGAATTCACCTTCGCCGAGTAGCCCTATAGTTTTATTGCTAGTGTAAAACATTGATAGTTGGCACGCCAGGTAGGGGCTCCGGCGAATTCTTCATCAGCAAATTCGATGGATCCAACAAACGAGTTGATGGCAACAAGTTCTCCCTCGGAGACAAGATTTCCTTCGGAAGCCTCGATTTCGTCGCTGACCAGATCGTCAACCTTACCTTGGCTAGAACAGATCTAATCCAGCCGGCCAAGGAGCCAGCTGATGTAGCGTCAGTCGGCCCACAGGACGTCGCGATCTCCTTCCATGACTTACTGCGGCAGTCCTTCACATTGCCAAGCATAGGGACAACTCTCTCCTTCGGTGTCCGACTTGCGCTAGGCCTTGAGCCATCCCGGGTTGGGCCGAGAAGGGGAGAGATCGTCAATCTCCCACACGGACTCGGTGACGCTGCGGATTTACATCCCGCACAATAGACCCGATCTCCTGCGGTTCTACGCAAGACAAACAAACCTCCCAGCCCAGGAACTCCAAACTATCCCTATTTCCTAGCCATTCGCAGTATAGGGGCTTGACATGGTCGGGCCTTTCAAGAAAGCGCCAGTAGGGTTCACACATCTATTCGTCGTGGTGGATAAATTCACCAAGTGGATTGAGGCTAAACCCGTTGCAACAATTACAGCGGCACGAGCAAAGAACTTTATCATGAGTATACTATACCGGTTCGGGGTTCCTAACCGCAACATCACCGACAACGGTACTCAGTTCACGGGCGGCGTTTTCCAAGACTTCTGCGAAGAGTTCGGCATCAAGATCTGCTACGCATCTGTGGCACACCCGCGGAGCAACGGGCAGGTCGAACGAGCCAACGGTATGGTCTTACAAGGCATCAAGGCCAGGATATTTGACCGACTACAACCATACGCGGGCCGGTGGGTACAAGAACTCCCATCGGTTCTCTAGTCTCTCAGAACCACGGTTAGTCAGGCAACAGGGCATTCCCCTTTCTTCCTGGTCTACGGTGCCGAGGCTATGCTACCGACAGAGTTACAGTTCGGCTCTCCGCGAGTCCGGGCTTACTCAGAAGACGTTTCAAACAATACCCGACTGGTCGAGTTAGATCAGTTGGAAGAAGCAAGAGACACTGCAACAATCCAGTCAGCAAGGTATCTTCAAGGCCTACGTCGCTACCACAATCGCAATGTCCGTGGCCGCGCCTTTCTGGTCGGGGATCTCGTTCTGAGGAAAATACAAACCACCAAAGACAGGCACAAATTATCCCCAATCTGGGTAGGGCCATTCATTATAGCCGAGGTCACACGGCCAGGCGCCTACCGACTGAAGACCGAAGACGGTGTCCTCATCAACAACTCATGGAACATAGAACAGCTACGTCGTTTCTATACCTGAGTTTTATACTTTTTCATGTGTACAGTTTCTTTGACTCACTACGCCGCTTGCATCAACCGAGTAGTGAGTTGGGGGCTGGCATGTATATATGTGCTGTCAATAATATACGAGCTCGTTCTACTCAGTCACGAAGCTTTACTACAACTGTCTCGTTTGCCCGAGTCCAGCTTCTTACTTTGAACAATTTTATTAAGGTCTAACAGAATAACTCGGCACAGACCGCATGGTCAAGTAAAGCTAATGACGACTGAGTACATAAGCTTGGTGGCGTCGCACATATATTTGCACATGTTTCTTCACAAAAGTGTATACATACCGACTACATAATATGTTGCCCTTACAGACCCAGGTCTCGGGTAATTACCTCAGCAGTCGGCTTCGCCCGGGCAATCAGCTCCAGCACCTCCTCGGGCGTCGTCTCCTCGGCAAACCCCTCCCCAATGGCTTCAATGTCTGCCCTCGGGATAGATGATTTGGTCATCGCTAGGTTTGGGCCACGCCGGCAACAACATGCTCATCCGAGTACTTCTTCAAGGCACTCGGTGCATTCTCAAGACGTGCCTCTATTTGGGGGATCCTGTTGCAACTGGTTCCCACAGGGCTGGGATCTATGAGGTCAAGGAGCCCTTTCATGGACCCGACGAGGGCTTCTCGTGACTCCCTGATCACCCTTATCTCCTCTGTGTAAAACCAATACTAGGCCTGGATATTGGCTCTCATGTCTGCCCAGGTACGCCGGCAAGTAAACTTGTCAGACTTGGCTACAGACGGAATGACTAATGGATTGGCTAAGATCACGGTCAGGTTGAGGACTTACTTTCGTAGTTGGCCTCCCACCCGGCCACGGTCTTCTCCAGTTTAGCTTTTTTCTTACCGAGCTTGACGACGGCCTCTTTCAGCTCGGCCTTCTCCCGATCAAGCTTGGCGTTGGCCTTTGTCAGGTCGGCCTTGACCTTCTCAAGCTCGGCCCTGGCTTTTTCGGCCTCCTTCAGCTGCGATTCCCTCTCTGTTCGGGTCTTCAACTCTTGCTTCGAAGACTGCACGACAGATTAGCCAAGAGCTCAACCGTGTAGTCATGACATAACTGGACAGCCAGGAACAGCGCAGCTGGATGAATACGTCGATGGCTTAGTCGGGAAGGTGCATTCGGGGAGTTTACCTCTGATCTTTCCGGCTAGGGCCCAAGTCTCCTCCCTGAGCTGGTCGGCGCCACTCTTCAGCCAGGCTTCCCTCCCCGCATGACGCTCCTCCATCTCAGCCTTCAATGCCTGGAGCTGCTCCAATTCTGCGTGGTTGGGAGCCATTTCGACCAGGATCTCTGTCATCGCCTCATTGCGGTCGACAAGCTTCTGCTTGGGGTAAAAAACAAATCAAGGATGGGGTCAGGCGTCAAAACAAGAAGATCACCACGACTCTGCCACAAGAATCATACCCTGACTCCCTGGGACCCACTGATAGCGGCGTGAAGCAAGCTTTCGCGTTCCCTTCTCGCGACAACTTCATCAAGCCTGAAGCTCTTCATGGTCCCGTCAGGCGCTGTCCAGGTGAACGTTCGGGGCATCCTACGTGGAGGAGCTTCAATCCGAGGCAGGTTCGGGATCTCTGGTGGCGGCGGCGACGACGACGACGACCACGACGGTGACGGGGTCCCGGCCCCCACGCCGCCGTCCCCGCAGCCTTGGGGACCGCTCGGGGGCTCCCAACAGTGGCCTCCGCGACAGCCGACGCTTCAGGGGCTGGGGCCTCAACCTCAGCAACTGCCTCTTGGTCGGGTGGCGGTGGTGACCCTGTAGTCGGGACCACCTCAGTCTCCGCGACTGGGCTGCCACTGGACTCAGCGGGTGTGTTCGCCGGCCGCCGGCTCGGCTGGAGCGGGCTCTTCAAGGGGAGCGGTCAGATGGGTCTCCTTGAGATCGATATCGGCCCGCTTCCTGCATGACGAAACAAGACATCAAAACACTACAGCAATACGCAAGGATTCCAGAAGATCCGGAGCAGCATACCTCTTGGAGAACTTCAGTTTCCCTGCCGGCGACTCAGGTCCTGGCGGACGAGTGCTATCTCCGGTCGTCGGTCCAACGCCCGGCCGGTGAATTGGTCGGCGCACACACTCTCTGGTGGCGACATACATCATCGAGTCGGCCCCGGCTCTGGTGCGGCTGGTTTGGCCCCCCGTCCGCGGGGGTGCGGGTGATCGGTGTCTGCTCTGGCCGGAAGCCCCTCGGCAGTGCTATTGTCGGACTCGGCAATGTATGGGCTCGAGCCCACAGGTCTCAACCTTGGGCTTGATCCTGGCGCCGCAGACAAGTGTCCTTGTATCTCAGGCTTCCGCCATGAGCGCGCGGCGTCATGGCCCCTCGCCCCAATACAGAATCGGCTTCTTCCCCGCTCTCTTGGAGTCGGTTTGGGTCGCAGAGGCTCCTCAGCCTTTTCTTCGATGCAATGGCCGACAATGGGCGGGAGTCTTCATCGAACTCTCATGCCAACTCACAAATGAGTCAACAAAAATACATCACGCATGCTGACAGCAATCATAGTTCCACAGGCATCCATCACAGAAAGAAGATTAAAGGTTACCTGGTCCAGGGCCGAAGGCAAGCTATAGGCCGTGACCCGGTGGTACGCCTTCGGTCGTGGGATCACCCTCTTGGAGAGTAAACCGAACAGCTTCGTCTCGGTCACTACGCCCTTGCTGGCCGACTTGTTGCTTACTCGGTCAGGATCATTTTTGCCTTTAAAGGCCTAGCCAAATGCACTCCTCCAAAACTTCAGCGGCTGGATGCACCCGAGTCAGGAAGCGACGAGCCACCCAAGTCCTGTCAGGCCATCCAATTTTTTGAGGTCATGTAGCTTCACCAACAATTGACATGTGCCTGGTCCATCTCCTCAAAGGATGGCTCTGCCTGACCAATTTTGGTGAAACCACGGGCGACAAGCTGGTAAAATGGGCGCAAGGAGGGCAGCCAGATCTGCGCAATAGAACCATTCCTTGTGCCAGCCTTTCAGAGAAGATTTGAAGGGGAGATCAAGATATGTCTTCTTCCCACGCTCCTCAGCTGGAGACCAGCCCTCCAATCAGCACTAATATTATTTTGGAGGGTGGGGTTTGATGTGGAACAGATGTCAGAAGAGGATAAAATGGGGTTCAACGCCCAAGAAGCACTCACAGAGAGTAACAAATATTGAGATCTAAAGAATTGAGTTGGGGTTCAAATGAACCAACTCCAGCCCGTAGAAGTCAAGGACGCGGCGGAAGAAATTGGAAGATGGAAGGCACAAGCCCCGATCGAAAAAAGAGGCGAAAACTACTGTTTCACCAGGTTGGGGATTTGGGACCAACTCACCCTTAGCCGTCCGCCAGCGAATCACCTCTTGGCTAGGCAACTTCAGTTGACTCTCCAGCAGCTTCAGCTTCACCAAGCCGCAATCTGAAATTGGCCAAGCACTCTCCGGCGCACCCGCAAGATCCGAAGCTTTCGGCATGGCTGGAAAGCGGCAGAAGATTTGGGGAAAATGAATCGGGGGCTTGAACAAACGAAGAGGAATTGGAATCACCCAAAGTTCGGTGGGAATAGCGGCAGCTAAACCCTAGCCAGGCGGGAAGCGAAAAGTTGGCCGCGAAGATGGAAAGACGAAGTGATTGCATGATTTGGGTAAGATGAAGGAATCTTTTTCTCTCTCCCTGCTTTTATAAGGGCGGAATGCACACTAGATGGGCTTGGCCTAACAGTCTAGCACTGGGCCATCAAGATATGAGTTCCTATAGTAGCATGCTCCATGTGGAGCCGCCCGCAGGCTGAAAGTTGAAATTATAGCGCTGGTGCTACTAAAAAGAAGCCGATGAGGTAAACAAATAGAGCTTCATGAGAGCCTTATTGCTAAAGCATATATGTTTTGGAGTACTCTGTTTTATCCACTAGGTCTCGAGGATATATCCTTACAAGGATCACAGCTGGTCTTCAATTAAATATTGGGATGCAGGTATCTCTCTCGAGTGCACCTGACCATGCCGTGGATTTATTTTCATGCCAGTGGTACTCGGCTACAGCGTGGCCACCAGTTGCCATGAGCAATGTCATCCCACTGACATGATGCGGAAGAGAGTCTAACTTCGAGTAGTGCACTACTCGGAGAGACTATAAATATCTTTTCCCGCTGACATGATGTGGAGGAGTCTAACTTCTGAGTGGGATGCCACTCGAAAAAGACTATAAACCCCCTTTCCCAGCTGACATGATGCTGAAGAGTCCCATATACGAGTAGAATTTTACTCGGCAAGACTATAAACACCTATTCTGACTGACATGAAGTCGAAGAGTCCTACATACGAGTAGTTCCTTACTCGGCAAGACTATAAAGTTTATTCCGGTTGACATGATACCGAAGAGTCTCATATACCAGTAGTAATCTACTCGGGGAAAGACTTCCAGGTTAAAGATCTTTTGACTTTATGTTTAATTGTCTTCACAATTAAGCACAAAGTCGGGGGCTACACCTAATAGGTGCGCCTATTCAGCGCACACTATTCATATATCTCCACGAAGCCCTTCATAGCCTTGTTGCCAGCTGACATGAAGCAGGACTCGGGAAGAAGACTTACTCGGACAAAGAGTATTCGGGAGCATCGCACTCGGGCAATCTTCACCATGGAGGACGAGCACTCAGCATCAGCTGTGACTCAACTATGAAGGTCTCAGGGGCTACTGTGGAGGCCATGGGCCCCGGGTACCTCATTGCCAGCATATGGGCCACTCGGATAGAGGATGGGCCGAATCATGTAATTAGAGATAAGATAGCACCTGGCAGACTTTGCCTTGTACGATAAGGAATAACAGTCTTAGTCGGATAGGTTTCTATCTCTAAGAAGAAAATCCCTTGGCCGTATCCGACTAGGATCCTTATCATGTACCCCTGTCCCCTAGTATATAAAGGGAGGCAGGGCGCCCCATGAGGGCACGGAAGATCATTGATCACAAATCACCTCAGAGGAATAACACCTCAACTGGACGTAGGGTATTACCTCACATCGAGGGCCTGAACCAGTATAAATCTTCTCTGTGTTCCTCTGCAATCCACCGAATTCACCTTTGCCGAGTAGCCCTATAGTTTTATTGCCGGTGTAAAACATCGACAAGAGTCCTTCTGGATCAGCGGCTAGCTCCGTTTGAATCAGGTTCTGCAAGGTACAGTGGAGCCATCACTCAGAAGAAGAAGCCACCTGGGAGCGAGAAGACGAATTGAAGTCCGCCCATCCCCATCTCTTCGCCCGCGCTTCCGAATCTCGGGGACGAGATTCTGTTTAAGGGGGGTAGGTTTGTCACACCCTGATTTTATCCACACAGAAACTTTACCTGAGAAAATACCTAAGAAAAGGAATTTTAATATGGCTAGAGGAATTAATTAAAGGTGTAAAATGCAAGATAATAAATTATCATGGCCAGGAATATTTTTCTTGTATTCTCTGTGCCAAAATACATTAACTGGATTTTTAGTGGAATTTTCAGAGCACAGGAACTATTTTTAAGAAATCAAAAACGCTTATCGGAATTTAAACCGTCCTAGAAATCTTTTTCCTTTTTCCTTTCTTTTTTTCTTCTGTTGGGCCGGTGGCCCACTCCTGTGCCGGCCTCCCTCCCCTCGTGCCCGTGCCCTCTCCCTCTCTCGCGCCCTCGCGCCCTCGCGCCCGTGCCCCCGCGCCCCTCACCCGCGCCCGTTCCCGCGCCCCTCTCCCGCACCCACGCCCTCGCTCGCACCCGTGCCCACGCGCCTCCCGCTGATAGGCCAGGCCCGCCTGTCAGCATCGTCTTCCTCCTCCGTCCGAATCGGGCGGAGGGGAAAATCCCCGGAGCCGTCCGATCCGGCGCCACCTCCCGCCTCCTCCCGCACTCGCACTCGGTTCAAATGGGCGCGGACTGAGTACGCCCCACCTCCCTGAATTCTTCGGCGTCCACGCCCCCTCACTCCCACAAAATGCGCGCACGATCTCCACGCCGCCACTCTCTCTCCCGTGCACGATTGGAGCCGTTCGGCCTCGATCTCTCCCGGCCGACTGCATAAAAAGCCTCTCCGCCCTCTCCTCCATTTTTCCCCCAACACACCGAGTTTCCCTGTGCTCTAGAACCCCCTCACCACCGCGCACCCGTGCTCCGCCATTTTTTTCACCACTCCGGCCGCCGCTCACTGCCGTTCCGGATGCCGCCAGGCCACTCCGCCAACGCCAGCACCTCCGCCGCGCTGCGCCGCATCTCGGCCGCCACTCCATGGAAGCCAAAGCTCGCCGGACCGCCTCGCCCGCGCGCACGGACGCCTCGGCAATCACCTCTCGCCCTTTCCCCGCCATCGAAGCTCCATCACCGACGTCGTCCCGAGGCCGCCGCCGCTTTTTCATCGCCACCGTCGTCTTCGCGCCGTCGCGAGCCGCCGGTGAGAACCCCCTCCGTTTTCCCGTTCCTTTCCCCCCCTCCGTGTGGTCGCCGCCGTGCTGGGTGGTCGCCGTCGTCGACCATCGGGTCACGTGTGCGCCGCCGCCTCCCCGCTCGGGACGGCTGGCTTCGGCCGCCGCTCCCCGGGGCCGTCCGATCTGCCGGGTGGCAGATCGGGGCTGCCCGCTCGCTCGCCCGCGTGGTTGCCCGCTGTGGCGCCATGTGGTGCGCCTGCCTCTGTGCACCGCTCTCCCTCCGGTGACGTCTTTAATTCGGTTTAATGTGCAATAAATCGCCTGTTAATTATATTTACACTGAAAATAGCAGTAAAACTTCAATAAATCGTAACTAATTCATACAAACTCCGATTAAGTCCATTCAAATTTCATTAAATCCAGAAAAATGCCAAGAATCCATTAAAAATACTTTCAGCCCATGTTTGATTGCCCCATGTACTGTTTTTAATTGTTTATGCATTGTTTGTTGTAGAATCCGACGCCGATAATTCTCTCGCGTATTTCGAGATCGTAGCAGAGTACCTTGAGCTGGAGCAAGGCAAGTCGCACTGTTACTTTGAACACTTTGTACCTATTTTTCGCTAAATTGCTTTGTTTAGTCAAATAAACTGCATTATTTTAATATTTCATGTGGGTGGTTATTACCTATGCAATGTTAGGACTCAGCCATAGTTTTGAAACCTGAACCCTTGTCACCTGGGTAATAATGTGATTAGATTATAGTTCTTTGGATGCTTAGTCATGCTTAGCAACATAGCTCACATGGGAATTAAATGTTACCTTTTCATATGTTTCGACTCAATGTCGCAAAATGGAATTTTGGATAGGCTGATGTTAAATTATTAAAACCTGACCTAAATGGTGGGCTGTGGGTGTATGGTTTTGCTTGTCACGCCCATGGCAATTAAGGACCGGTTCGCGGGAACCACTTTGGCAACTTCCCGTACTTTCCACAAGCCAGCGTGGGCAATGGCTGGGCTTGAAGCGTTTCTTCTCCCTCTCCTAGGCACTGAAGAAGAGGGTGGGCGTGATGGAGTTGGGTCGGCCTGGGGTAGGGTTGATTGGCTGCCGGATTCACCGT
The DNA here is from genome assembly GCA_003991445.1 of Oryza meyeriana var. granulata. NCBI lineage: Eukaryota > Viridiplantae > Streptophyta > Magnoliopsida > Poales > Poaceae > Oryza > Oryza meyeriana. Next base: position 45,074 of record RYFJ01000970.1, read on the forward strand.
GGCGCAAGGGGGGTAGCCTGGCCAATATGGCGTGCCCTGTCGGCAGGTGCAACCTCAGTGTGGTGTGGATGGTTAGGGAGAGGTTGCGTGAACGGTCCTGTCACAGCCTCGTACGGGACATCGTGGTGATGTACTGGCACACGGGAACGTGTGTGGGGGCTGTGTCTTGTGGGTATAGTTGTACACCTCTGATCAGAGTAAAACTATTCGAATAGCCGCGCCCGCGATTATGGGCACATTGGCCAAGACTCACCGTGATTAGTCTCACCCTAGATAATTAATCCTGTTTTATCAAACTGGTGTTGTGGAAGGTGTTGAGTCCGGTCGACGTGGTTGAGTTGACCGGGGGTGACCGATTAGCGTGGTGTAACGCTAATCGGTGGAGACTAGTGAGTGTGGTGTAACTCTCATCAGTTACGCCTGGTGGTCGTGGTGTAACTTCCATCAGTGCGGCCTGATCAACGTGGTGTAGCGTTGATCAGGAAAAACTGGTCAGCGTGGTACGTTGTCCGGTGGTGACTGGTTAACGTGGTGTAGCGTTAATCAGTGGAGTCCGGGTAACGTGGTGTAACGGTACCCGGAGGTGTCTGGTGAACGTGGTGTAGCGTTCATCAGTGGAGACTGGTTGACGTGGTTTAGCGTCAATCAGTTGGGAATGGTTGGGCTTGGTTAACGTGGTGTAACGTTAACCGGTGGAAAATAATATTGTTAATTAAATCAACGTTTTACTATTTGCGAACTACTACTGTTTGCAACTGCTTTTATGCAAAACAAACCCTATCCCATCTTTGTACCCTGTGCATATGCATAATTGTGGGTGTGATTTGTTGAGTACTGTGGGTGGTACTCAGCCTTGCTCCAATTTTCCCCCCAGTGTTGGAGGACACGTCAGATGAAGATCATTCTGAGGAATAGGCTGGCTCCGCCGTCAAGGTGCCTGTGGAATGGAAGCGGCTGTTTGGCCAGATGTTTATAGACTCCGTTTTACCTTTTTCCGCTGCATTTATGTAATATACATTTTACTCTGTTTGTAAGACACTCTGTATGGCAACTTGGTTTGTGTACCCTGGCTTTCCTGGGCAGGGATTTATTACACATTAATGTTCAGAATTTCGATGCGAATTTCTGGGCGTTACAATCTGCACATGGTGGTTCAACAACATTACTAACATGTTCATTCACTAGTTGTGGCATGGATATAAGTAAAGCATTGCACAACTCTTCTTTATCAGACGTGGAATAATTCAGAACAGGAAGAGAGCAAGCTTGCATAGGTACCACACCACAATCAGCGAAATCAGCATATGTACCAATGGAAAAATGCACTCTAACTGTTTGAGTTACATTGGTCTTACCAGAATCATTTAACCACTGAAGATGGTATGGATGTGGATGTGGTCGTGCGGTCAGGCCAAGCTTCTTGACCAAATCAGAAATCACCAAATTGTTGCAGTTTCCTCCATCAACGATGACACGTGCACGTCGGTTGTTGATGATGAAGAAAATCTGAAACAAATTATGGCGTTGTTGTTTCTCTGCTTGCTCCATCTGCGTGCTCAGAACCCAATGAACAATAAGGCTCCTATGGTTCACCGTGTCATCACCACCTAAAGCCTGACCCTCACTGTCGTCGTCATGGGTGTTGTCCAAGGTAGTAACATCATCATTGTCTTCTTCCACATCTGAAGTGCTAATATAACCTCCATCTTCTGTGGCAATGGATGCTCGTTGGCTGGGACAATTCCTCTGCAACTGTCCAATCCCATGGTAGCGGTGGCACTGAAGTCCAGAAGTGCGGCCCGTGGATGCGATAGATGAAGAACTCTTGACGGGTACCTGCATAGAAGTTTTGCCTGAGGCCGGTGGTGGTGACGGCGCTGCCGCAGCAGCAGCGGTAGGGGAAGAACGCGTGCTCGCTGGTGGTGGCGCTGTACGATTACACGAAGAAGGGAACGGCTTAGTCGATCCTGCAGTTGTCGTTGTTCGTGGCGTGAAGGAAACACCAAAATTGCTTCGGTTCCTCTATTGACATCCCTGCAATTCTTCCTCTGCAAGCATAGCAAGCTAGAACAAACGATTGACAGTACTATATTCCTTATAATCAACAATATCCTGAATTTCACGCCTCAAACCACCATAAAAATGACAGATTTTATCCTCTGTATCCTCCACTATGTCGGACCTGGGTTTGACCCCGAACCCTATGTGTGTACCGTGCTAGTCCCACGATCAATTGCTAGCACACACATTCAACATTGGCATCATAATCCATACATCACAGGTTCAGCTCACAGCAGTCCAAACATAAGTCGTACAAGAGTCTAGACTTTAGCGATTACATAGAGGCCGACCGGCCAAATAGAACACCAAATTAACAAAGAGTTCAACAGCGGAAACAAGATAATAGAGGCACCAAAAACCAGCAAGTATGCCTCTGCCCGCCCACAGGCAACCAACCGGTAAGCCCTAGTAAGCACCGTCGTCGTCGTCTCCAAAACCCGCTGCATAGAAGTACCCGATTGTCGGGTCCTCCACAACCATCTCTAAAAAAAAGAAGTCACACAAGCGTGTGTGAGTACAATACGTACTCCGCAAGACTTATAGTGTTTGCAATGGTATTCCATAATATGTGAAGATAAACAAGGAATGGTTCAGGTCCTGCAGTTTGCATAAATCATAATATACATAGCAAAAACATTGCGGTTTTGCAACGAAATTTTTGTAAATCAAGCTAGCACAGCAAACAAGTATATAAGCATCAACCCCCAAGTGTTTCCAACCATATGGGCTCCCTGCCCATACCAGCCAGCAGTGGCAACACGCTGCCACAACCATCCCAGCGAACTCCTCGTTCGCACCAAGATCTTTCCCCAAAATAGTTCCCAAAAATTAAAACTACTACGGTGGAGAATTTCCTAAGTCGTCCATAACCGAGGACACGGCTATTCGAATAGTTTTAACTCTCGAGAGTGTGTACAACTGTACCCACATGACAAGGACAACATGAGCTACCACACAGGAGGCTCACACCATCAATGACAAAGCCTTTCCACCGTTGACCTAGCAATATCCCGCGCTTATGATCCATCCCTAGGGAGTTGGGAGGCCTCCCAAAATCCCCAAGGCTCATACGATGTGCTGGTCACCCTTGAACAATAATCAAGGTACCTTCGGGCTATGGACAAAAACCATAACCCGCACTATCCCAATGTCAACAATAATGACCTACTACTACCACCGGCGGGTCTATTGCTAGGTATCAACAATATACTAAGCTAGGAACTCCCCATCAGAGCCACATGTGGTTTGCACTGTGCTTCTTGGTTCTAGCTACACCATATAATCGGTCCTTAGTGACCCGGGCAAGACAACCACCTAATCGATACCACAACAAGGCACCGAACACTACATCCACTCGCCCAAGTCCAAAAGCTTGTTTTCAGTTTTTGTTTTCCACCAAGAGCACAAGGGAAGAATACCCACTGTTCATTTCCATATTTTCGCAAATGCTTCTTTTTCCCAACATCCCAAAATCAAGTAACAAGTAGCCTTGATTAAAAAGCAAACTAAGCATACCTATTGACATCTTCCCAACCACATGAACCCAAGTTTCAGTGGCAACATAAGTGACAAGGAATTCATGATACTCAAGTAACAAGGACAGGGCATATGCAACAAGAGGTTAACTACCCAAGAATCCCACACATTTCTAAGTAAAACATCGCGTGCATAATAGTTTGCAATCAATATAGTTTGTAAGTTTGAAATATAGGAGCAATTGATCAAGGGGGTGCTTGCCTTGTTCCTGGACTTCTTGGAACTCTTCTGATCCTTTCACAACCGGGTCAACAACGTCGTGTTCTACGAGAATACCAAACGAATGCAATGAAAACAACGGCAAAATACTTAACAGAATAGGAAGTACAAATATTTTTGCAGAATATGCAAGTGCATGATTTTAGATGAATTTAGGAAAAAGAATCGCTTGAATCCGAGTTCGTATGAGGGAGATATGGCTAAACGAAGTCTGCTCTGTCCTAAAATCGAAAATAATTGAGAAACAGCGTTTTCGCTCGACCGAACTGCAGAAACGGCTGAAAACATTCTACCGACTTAACGGGTGGTCTATTTGGGACGTTTTTGGTTCTAGGGGCATTTTTATGGTACGAAACCTACATGTGTGCTGCTGTGAATCTAAGGACAACTCCCAAAAGTGGATATACTCCAACTCGCTAGGATATTAATCGCACACGCTCACACGTCACTAAAACGGCCTAACATGTGAAATCCACGGGGCGTGAAGTTTTAATCTAAGGCATTTGGGGGCGTGGAGGGTTTCTAGGGCCTAGGGGTCACTGGATGTACAAGTGGAACCTACGGGAAGGCTTCGGTAGTGGCGAACGCCTCGGTCCAAAAACGATGTCTTCGCACGAGCAAACTACACATCTTCGCACGTTAACGACAACCGGCAAAAACGGGAAAACGACAGCAGCTACTCTACTCGGGGTTTTATCCCGCTCTGACGCTAGAGGGGCCAACACGGCTTGCATGGGGCTGATGGGGTGGCTGCTACTCACTCAAACACAAGCGCACCTTAGGTGTTTGATGAAAAGCCAAGCTAATGCACGGCTTGTCTACCTCTGTCCTCTCATGCTCTAGTGAATGGCTGGTGATGCAGAGGTGTGGGGAAGCTCTAGGGGTCCTGCATGCAAGATCGAAGGCTCTACTACATGCGGCCATGCTCCGATTGAGCCTCATCCACACATATGGCCATGGTGGTGACGCTTGGGTGGACGGCAAAACAATGGCATGATAGGCCAAGCCAAGGACGTGGGGAGAACTAGTGGCCTCCCAGGAGTAAAAAGGAAGTACATGCAGAAACAGAAACTCACCGAGGAGTGCAGGCGGTGGGGAGCAACATTGAGGCGGTGATCGGCTCAGCAAAAGGGTTGCTCGCGATGGAGGCTGCAGTCAAGCGCTGTGATGAGTTCAAAGAGTGAATGGAAGATGGTGATAAAGCCAGGACAGTGCTAACTCACCAGGGCACAGCTCAGTGGCTGGAAGATCACGGCAGCACCCGGTCGGCCTTGCAAAACGCGATGGGGCTGCGGTGGTGCCTGCTGCCTGCCGAGGGCAAAAACGGAGTTAGGTCGGGCAAGAACGCGTGGTGACACAGCTGAGACAAGGTAAAACTCACCGGAGTTCTCAGACGGAAAGCGTGTGCTCGCCGGCGCCGTGGGCGGCACCTCACGATCTCAGCGAACCAAGGGGCAATCGCCTGGGTCCTTGGGTGCGCGAGAAAGAGGGCGAGCTGGGGAAGCAGGAGGACATAGGCTTGGTTAAAAGGAAGGCAGGGAAGGAGAGGAGAGGGGAGGGGCGCTGGTCTTCTCCATCGGTCTCGCAATGATGTGTGCGTGGGTAAGCGTGCAGCAGATGGATGGGACAGGTCAGGGCGCCGCCGAGGCTGTTGGGGGCATCTCGCGAGGTCCCAAGGTGGCTCTGCCACTCCCTCTCACGTGGTCTGGGGCGCGCAGAGGAAGCCACCTGGTCGAGCCGCACGGGCGGGGAGAGATCCTTGCGTGATCTTGTTTGGAAATGGGGACAGGCACAAAAGATAGCATCCACGTATCAGGAGTTCACACTTGAGGACTGTCTCCAACAACCATGTGTTGATGCCGAAACCAATCGGCCGATACAGACTGATATGGATCCTCGTAGCCGATGGCCGACACACCAATATATATCGGCTAGCAAACCGATGATCATATAAGCGAAAAGCAATTCGGCCGATTGCCGATAGCATTCGCATACTTGAGCATCGGCTAGAAGCCGATGATAACATAGGCGGAGTAAAAAGCCAGCTGACTGGCGCGGGCTCGCGAGAGAGGGCGCGGGCGCGAGCTCGAGAGAGAGAGAGCGCGGGCGCGGGCTCGGGAGAGAGCACAGGCGCGGGCGCAGGTGAGGGCGCGGGCACAGGCGAGGGCGCGGGCGCGGGCGCAGGCAAGGACGCGGGCGCGAGGCCGGGAGCGAGGGTGCGGGCGCGAGGTCGGGGTCGGGACGATGGGCGCGGCGCGAGCCGAGGTCGGGAGAGAGAGTCCGGGCGCGGAGCTCGGAAGCAGAGTCCGGGCGTGAGCAAGCGCGGGCCGCGGGCGAAGGTTCGATTAGAGGCGGCTGGTCTGATCGGAGGCGTCTGGTCCGATGGGAAGGATTCGGACCGTCCAATCCCCAAGAGGATGGTCCGATTGGGGCAGCTTGCTTCCAACCGAAAGAAACTTCGGGGCAAGGCTGGGTTTTTCATGCATGAAAGATGACATGAAGAGCATGCAGATGGGGAAATGGTTTTATGCACCAAGATCAAAGTGGGCTGTTACACACACTACCCACAACAAATCATGCTCTTTCTGAAGCTCAGCGTTAATACTCGGAACAGACATATACCATTTGGTTCTAAACAATTGCAGTTTCTTACGCAAAAGTCACGTTGATAGGAAAGAGGAAACAAATCGTATTTCGCATGGCTTGTTTTAACTATCCCATGTATTAGTGTGTAAGTAGACATTACCTAATTCTGCCACCCAGATTTTAGCAAAATCCTTGAACTCACTTGTAACTTGCCTAACCCTATGTAACCTCAGGAAACTAGGTGTGAGTTAAACTTTTGTTGTACTGTTATCTCCCAATCAAGGAGCCTCAGCATCCATTCAAGTAACCGTACCAGAAAAGGATGGCAAAATAAATTGACCTTAGCCAAAAAGATCCCATCAATAGGAGGTGGTGTTGGGGGATGGTTTGCGCTGCCAACTACTCGATGCTGTTAGTGAGGGTGGTAATGCTCCCTACTATAGCCTAGAGGTTTTCCCGCATAGCATTCATGGCAGCTACATTTTCCTCAATCTTCTAATCCAGCTTAGTGATCTCCTCTTTTGAAGCACAATCAGCGAAATCATTCACACCTGCCATGGTTAGATAGAAAATAGGAACGAATAGCACAAAGTATGATCCTATCAACTACTAGGCGCTAGGACACACGCTCAAGTGTCTTACCTTGCTCTTACAAAACTCTTACCAATTGAAGCAGGCGGTACGACTCGGAGAGGTGGGATGTTTGACGACGACAGGGGTGCGATTGCGAGGATCAACCTGTACTGACCAGAAGTGTGTGGATCTTGGAAGGCAGTGTATTGAAGCAAGGGTTAGCAAAATTCAATAACAGAAATGCAAAGCTGAATAAGTGTTCCAAATACTTGTAGCAATCGCTGGCCGAGACACGTTCCTAGAACCAGCCTAACAAGCGAGAGTAAGAAACAAAGGACTTAGGACAACTCTCTCTGACCAAGTCTCTCGAAAATCTTGAAAGATCAGCTCAGCAAGACTGCTCACTAAAAACAGCTCTCTATCCATTTCTTTTTCTTTTTTTCTCTTTTTTTTCTCTTCTCTTTTTTTTCTTTTTTTCTTTTTTTCTTCTAGGAGTACACCTAGTACACAAGAAGCAACCACAAAAATTGGCAGCTCGATATAATGCACGGAGTGACCCCTGGAAAAACAGTGTAAGAGGCGCTCTGAAAAGCGGCAGGAACTTCGGAGTTGAAACTCAGTCTTGCAGGCCAAATTTCCTGATTTTAGATCAGCTGAACCTGACAACTTTGGGGAGGAGTAGATGTAAAATTTTCTGTAGATATCCGCAGATATAAAGTTTGCCCAATTCCGAGTCCGTATGCAAAAGTTATGGCTGTTTTAAGACAGGTAGCGCGAACTAGGGTTTCGCGGCTCAACTCTGTTGCTCCGGCTAGAGTATAAGTGCCAATAGGTCAAGCGGGGCTAACAAGGAGGCTAACGATGCAGGACGATTGACACAAGGTGGCTTGCGGCCTATCTAAAAAGGCTTGCGAAAGCGGGTTAAAAGCTCAAGGCGGCTTGCAGTCCGAAACCGAGTAGAATTCGATCTCTCAAGGCAGGCTCTCGCGCAGCGCAATAGCTAGAACTAGAACCACGAGCATGACTCTAAACCAGCGACCACTAACTTGACCTAGGACACAGACTCAACAAAGCAAAACTAAAATAAATTTTGCAAAGGCACAAAGGGGTTTGGACAGGGGATAAACCTAACACTACGAAGAACACGGTGGTAATAAATTTTTGGGTTTTCTAGACTCTAGGTAAGGGAAAACAAAACTTAACAGAAGGAAACACAGATGATACCTATCGGGCAACCTAATGCTCTAATACCACTTGATGCGACTGGGTGCCTGATCTTCCGATAGGCTAGATTTGGCGACGTGTGGACGTTCACGTTCTTCCGATCAATAGATCGTCACCTTGCACTCGCTACACCCGCGTGTCTTGTCGTTATCGGCCACGCTCTCACATAGTCGACCTAACCACGAAGGTTTTGCTCCTGCAAACAATCGAAGAAATTTGCAAGAACAAAGAAAACACAACCTGAATTACAGATGAATGATTATACTCTCGAAGTTGGGGTCTCACAAACCGATAAACGGCGAAACTGTTCAAAGACAGATTAATCTAAGCAAAACCCGACCCTAAACGATGATGGCTACTGTATATATAGGAGTTGGGATGTCCTAGGGTGAACCCTAGAGTGCACACCCCTTGGGCTTAGCCCACGACACAATTACAAGGCCCAAGGCCCAAACATAATCGGACTGCGAAGGGTACGTGTCTTTTTGACGATTCCGGATAGCTTAGGAGGAATTTTTGACATGGGACCAAAAACCATTGAAAGTTTAGACTCCGTAAGCTTTCCAACAGGTACTCATGGGCCCCAAGAGTTGTTGGAGGCCATGGGCCCAGGTACCTCATTACCAGCCATATGGGCCACTCGGATAGAGGATGGGCCGAACCATGTAATTAGAGATAAGATAGCACCCGGCAGGCTGTGCCTTGTATAATAAGAAAGCATAGTCTTAGTCGGATAGGACTCTATCTCTAAGAAGGAAATCCCTTGGCCATATCTGGCTGGATCCTTATCGTGTCCGTCCCCTAGTATATAAAGGGAGGCAGGGCGCCCCTCAGGGCAAGGACAAACTAGATCATCGATCTCTAGTACACCTCAGAGGAATAACACCTCAACTGGACGTAGGTATTACCTCACCTTGAGGGCCTGAACCAGTATAATTCTCCTATGTTCCTCTACAAGCCACACGAATTCACCCCTTGCCGAGTAGCGCTCCCATCAGTTTTATTGCCGGTGCAAAGCATCGACAGTTGCGCGCCAGGTAGGGCCAGGCGAGTTCCGTCATCAGAAGATTCGATGGATTCACATCAACAAAGTCAACAGCCACACAAGTTCTCCCCCAAGATGCAATTACCTTCGGGAGCTTAGACTTCATTGCCGAATCAATTCGGCAATCTCACCCTGGCTGAGCGCAGAATCCAATTTTGCCAGCCGGGGAACTAGCGACGTTGCCGCCAGTCGGTTCACCGGACTGTCGCCGATCTCCTTCCCAGGGACTACTGGGCAGTCCTTCACATCGCCAAGCATCGGACACACCTCTCCTTCGGCGTTGTCCGACTTGCGCTAGGCCTCGAGCCAGCCCGGGATTGGGCAGAGAAGGGCGAGAGGTCGTTAATCTCCCTCACAGCTCCGGCGACGCTGCGCATCAAAACCTGCACAGCAGACGCTGATCTCTAGCAATTCAGTTTGACACGGCAAGCACCGTTTCAGATTGGCTCTTGAGAGTCGGGGTCGTTCTCACTCGATAAACTACTCGGAGTCGACACTAAGTCGATAGCGCGTTCGAGCACCAGCTCGGACTCTAAACTCGGCAGCTCCCCTCTCCCGTGAGATCTTCATGGCTTCAAGCCACCGCCTTCCAAGCTACGCCGACTTCAAGAGGAGCAACAGGAGGAGGCGCGCCGACTACGACAAGAGGAGGCTAACCTCCACGAGGCCCGCAACGAACGTGCTACGCCAGACGTGGGCGAGGCGCTCACCCAGCAAACAAATCCCTAAACACCGAAAATTGGCGACCACGACGTTCTTTTGCCACGCCACAACAGAACGTTGTGGCCGCCGCAAACATCTGCTGACACACTCCATCCAGCTCGGGGGCCGCATCACCAGGCCACCGACTATTCGCCAAGATCAAGGCGACTGATCATCAGGCGTACTGCCTGTCAGCAGCAACAGCAGTCGGGCGACACTACTATACCGACCAACGGTCGGGTTCTCGGCGGCAGGCTCATTGCATCAACACCGATGCTGGGCGGGGTTTTCCAGCTCCAGTCGCAACGGAAGAGTCCCTGCAAACAACGCTCGGCAATACCAAAAATGACAACCGGCGGCGTTGCCAGTACGATCGCCGACCCAATCAAGACCTCTGAGTGCGACTGCACCGAGACCTTCGTCACACCATAAACGCTCGACGCGAAGAACGCGAAGAAGATGAACGCCGCCGACTGGAAGATGAAAACGAGCGCTTCAGTATCCACCACGAGCGACCACATCGCCAAAATCAGAGTCGGAGCCCTCACGAAGACGAAGGCATCCCAGCCTTCACTCGGGAGCTACAGGACGTCTTGTGGCCGACTGGCTTTAAGCCCACTGGGATTGAAAAGTACGACGGCAAGACAAACCCCGAGTCCTGGCTCACCGTTTACACCCTAGCAGTTCGGGCTGCTGGGGGTGACAGCAGAGTCATGGCTAACTACCTCCTAGTTGCGCTAGCCGACTCGGTGAGGACATGGCTGACAGGCCTCCTGAGGCGGTCGATCGGTTCCTGGGGACAACTTAGGGAGCGGTTCATCGCTAACTTCCAGGGGACCTACGACAGACCCGCTTTGGAGCATGATCTTTATCAACTGCACCAGAAGAAAAACGAGTCTTTGCATGAATTCATCAAAAGGTTTTCCGAGAAGCGCAACCAAATTCCAACCGTCAAAGATGAAGCCGTCATCGCCACCTTTCGCAAAGGGGTAAAAGATGCTCCGCTTATTGCAAAATTCACTCGGAAGCCACCATCCACGGTCCGGGCGCTCTTCGACATGGCCAACAAATACGCCGACTTGGCTGAAGCGGTCGCGGAGGCCCTTGACGAGAAGAAGGAGCCCCGGCAGAAAGAACAGAAGGCAAAAGTCGACAATGAGCCGTCTCAAAATAAGTCCGGCAGCCACAAGCGGAAGTCGGACAACGAGGTGGCCAACATGGAGCGCAGTCGGTCGCGGCCCCAGCGGAACAACGACTACCAGAAAGTCATGAGCGGGCCCTGCCCCTTTCACCCCAAGGGAAAGCACGCGGCCAAAGACTGCTACATGCTCAAGAAGTTTGCCTCCGAGCAGACTTCATCGTCTGGCGTCGACAAGGACAAAGACAAGCCAGACTCGGGTCCGGCTGATGATTTCCAAGATCCTCAAGCCGAGCTCAACCATATCTTCGGGGGGCCACTCGCGTACGAGTCCAAGCACAAACAGAAGCTCTCAGCACGCGACATCAACACGGTCTCCACGGTAGATACCCCCCAATACCTGCGCTGGTCAGAGATGGCCATCACCTTCAACCGCGCAGATCACCCTGATCGGGTTTCCCACCCGGGATGCTATCCACTCGTCCTGGATCCGGTCAGGAACATCAGGCTGAAGAAAACCCTCATCGACGGAGGCAGCGCGCTCAATATCCTGTTCACCAAGACTTTGGACGAGATGAAAATTCCTCATTTAGAACTACGGCCGAGCACTGCGCTCTTCCACGGGATAATTCCCGGCCTGTCATCAACTCCACTCAGGCAGATAACATTGCCGGTAACCTTCGGCACGCGGGATAATTTCCGCACAGAAAACATCTGCTTTGAGGTCGCCGACTTCGAGACCACGTACCACGCGATACTTGGACGACCGGCACTCGCCAAATTCATGGCGATACCGCACTATACATACATGGTGCTGAAGATGCCTAGGCCAGCAGGAGTCCTCTCCCTCCGCAGCGACATCAAGCAAGCCTTCACCTGCGACAAGGAGAGCTGCGAAATGGCTCAATCACAGGAAGCGGTAGTCGGGCGCGATAGCATTCGGCAAGCCATCAGAACAGAAGTCGAGCAAGATCAAGTTCCGGCGAAAAAAGCAGCCAAGTCGGGAATTTCAGCGGACTCTGACACGAAGAAGATCCCCCTGGACCCTTCCGACCCCTCCAAGACTGCTCTAGTCGGTACCGGACTCGACCCCAAATAGGAAGACGCGCTCGTCACCTTCCTCCAAGCCAACAAGGATATCTTTGTGTGGAAACCGTTCGACATGCCGGGCGTACCAAGGGAGGTGATCGAGCACGCCCTAAACGTGAAGACAGACGCCAAGCCAGTCAAGCAATGGCTCCGGTGCTTTGCTCAAGACCGCAAAGATGCTATTCGGGAGGAAATTACAAAACTCCTCGCAGCCGGGTTCATCAAAGAGGTCTACCACCCGGATTGGCTGGCAAACCCAGTTTTGGTCCGAAAGAAAAACGGTAAATGGCGCATGTGCGTCGACTACACCGACCTCAACAAAGCGTGCCCCAAGGACCCATTTGGTCTTCCCAGGATAGACCAGGTGGTTGATTCCACAGCAGGGTGCGACCTACTCAGTTTTCTCGACTGCTACTCGGGATATCATCAAATCAGCCTGAGGGAGGAAGACTGCTTGAAGACATCTTTCATCACACCGTTTGGAGCGTACTGCTATATCACAATGCCGTTCGGTCTGAAAAACGCAGGCGCAACCTATCAAAGGGCTATTCAGCGGTGTCTGCACACTCAAATCGGGCGCAACGTGGAAGCCTACGTCGACGATGTGGTGATCAAGACCAAGTCCAAAGAAGACCTCATCGCTGACTTGGAAGAAACCTTCCAAAACCTTCGAAGATTCAAGATGAAGCTGAACCCGGAAAAATGCGCCTTCGGTGTGCCATCCGAAAAGTTACTCGGCTTCATCGTCTCGCATCGTGGCATCGAGGCCAACCCGGAGAAAGTCAACGCCATCAGGCACATGGCACCCCCGACTAACCTCAAAGACGTCCAGAAGTTGACAGGCTGCATGGCGGCACTCAGCCGGTTCATCTCCCGACTGGGTGAACGGGGCATGCCCTTCTTCAAGCTACTCAAAAAGGCCGACAATTTCCAATGGACTCCGGAAGCCCAACGAGCCTTCGAAGACTTCAAAGAATTCCTCACATCACCCCCTGTGTTGGCATCACCTCTGCCCCAAGAACCGCCAATGCTATATCTGGCAGCAACAACACAGGTAGTCAGCACGGTGCTGGTGGTTGAGCGATCCGAACAGGGTCATATTCAAAAAATCCAACGGCCAATCTACTTCGTCAGCGAGGTCCTTGCCGACTCCAAAACGAGATATCCGCAGGTCCAGAAGCTGCTATATGGCCTACTCATCATAGTCCGGAAGCTGGTGCATTATTTCCAAGCACACCAAGTCACGGTGGTCACAGCATTTCCACTCGGGGATGTCCTTCATAATCGCGAGCCCACCGGCCGAATCGCTAAATGGGCACTCGAGTTGATGGCGTTCGACATCACCTTTCAGCCACGGACAACAATTAAGTCTCAAGCTCTAGCCGACTTCGTGGCCGAGTGGACAGAAGTCCAACTGCCTACACCAACAGCAAAGCTAGAGTACTGGACAATGTACTTCGACGGTTCTCTACGGATCGGAGGCGCCGGGGCCGGAGTCATATTGACGTCCCCCACTGGCGAAAAACTGAAGTACATTCTACAAATCCACTTCCTGGCTTCCCACAACGTCGCCGAGTACGAGGCACTTGTTCACGAGCTCCGCATCGCTATATCACTCGGCATACGTTGACTGGTTGTGCGCGGAGATTCTCAACTCGTGGTAAACCAAGTCATGAAAGACTGGACCTGTCTCGACGATACCATGGCGGCATACTGTCAGGAGGTCCGCAAGCTGGAAAATAAGTTCGACGGGCTGGAAATCACACATGTCCTGCGCCAATACAACGACGCAGCAGACGAGCTGGCAAACATGGGATCCAAGCGAGAAGTAGTTCCAACTGGAATCTTTGTTGAGCAACTTATGGAGCCATCAGTCAAGAAGAAACCGGCACCGGAGCAGTCGGGAGGCAAGCCTACCCCGATCACAAATGAGGTGCTGCACATATGTCAAGACTGGAGGACTCCTGTTGTCAAATTTCTCATGGATGATGAACTCCCAGAAGATCGCAGTCAAGCCGAGCAGATAAAGTGTCGAAGCAAAAGCTTCCTACTAGTTGGGGAAGACCTGTACCGAAGGAGCGCATCCGGTGTCCTCATGCGCTGCGTCACCACCGAGGAGGGCAAGCAGATTCTGCATTCGATCCACTCGGGCATATGTGGCAACCATGCTGCATCCAGGACGTTAGTCGGAAAGGCTTACCAGCAGGGATTTTTCTGGCCTACAGCAGTAATAGACTCCAAAGACATCGTTCGCAAGTGCGAGGGTTGCCAGTTCTACGCAAGACAAACAAATCTTCCAGCCCAGGAACTCCAAACTTTCCCCATTTCCTGGCCATTTGCAGTATGGGGGCTCAACATGGTCGTGCCTTTCAAGAAAGCGCCAGGAGGGTTCACACATTTATTCGTCGCGGTGGATAAGTTCACCAAGTGGATTGAGGCTAAACCCGTTGCAACAATTACAGCGGCACGAGCAAAGGACTTCATCATGAGTATATTATACCGGTTCGGAGTCCCTAACCGCATCATCACCGACAACGGTACTCAGTTCGCGGCCGGCGTATTCCAAGACTTCTGTGACGATTTCGGCATCAAGATCTGCTATGCATCTGTGGCACACCCGCGGAGCAACAGGCAGGTTGAACGAGCCAACGGTATGGTCTTACAAGGCATCAAGGCCAGGATATTCGACCGACTACAACCATATGCGGGCCGGTGGGTACAAGAACTCCCAGCCGTTCTCTGGTCTCTCAGAACCACGGTTAGTCGGGCAACAGGGCAATCCCCTTTCTTTCTGGTCTACGGTGCCGAGGCTATGCTACCTACCGAGTTATAGTTCGGCTCTCCACGAGTCCGGGCTTACTCAGAAGATGACTCCAACAATACCCGACTGGTCGAACTAGATCAGCTGGAAGAAGCAAGAGACACCGCAACTATCCAGTCGGCTAGATATCTTCAAGGCCTACGTCGCTACCACAATCGCAATGTCCGTGGCCGCGCCTTTTCGGTTGGGGACCTCGTTCTGAGGAAAATACAAACCACCAAAGACAGGCATAAATTATCCCCAATCTGGGAAGGGCTGTTCATTATAGCCGAGGTCACGTGGCCAGGCGCCTACCGACTGAAGACCGAAGACGGCGTTCTCATCAGCAACTCATGGAACATAGAACAGCTACGTCCTTTCTATACCTGAGTTCTATATTTTTCATGTGTACAGTTCTTCTGACTCACTACGCCGCTTGTATCAACCGAGCAGTGAGTCAGGGGCTGCATGTATATATGTGTCCTATCAATAACATACGAGCTTATCTTACTTCGGTTATGAAGCCTTACTACGACTGTCACGTTTGCCCGAGTACAGCTTCTTACTTTGAACGTTTTTATTAAGTTCTGACAGACTAACTCGGTGCATACTACACGGTCGAGTAAACCTAATGACGACTGAGTAATAAGCTTGGCGGCATTACACACATATTTACACATGCTTGTTTAACAAAAGCTTATATACACCGACTACATAACATATTGCCCTCACAGACCCAGGTCTCGGGTAATTATTTCAGCAGTCGGCTTCGCTCGGGCGATCAGCTCCAGCGCCTCCTCTGGCATCGTCTCTTCGGCAAACCCCTCCCCAATGGCTTCAATATCCACCCTGGGGTATATGGACTTGGTCATCGCCAGGGTCTGGGCCACGCCGGCGACAACACGCTCATCCGAGTACTTTTTCAAGGCACTCGGTGCATCCTCGAGACGCGCCTCTATCTGGGGGACTCTGCTGCAGCTGGTTCCCACTGGGCGGGGATCTATGAAGTCAAGGAGCCCTTTCACGGACCCGACGAGGGCCTCATGTGACTCCCTGATCAACCTTATCTCCTCTGTGTAGAACTGATATTGGGCCCGGACATTGGTTCTCATGTCTGCCTAGGTCCGTCGGCAAGAAAACTTGTCAGATTCGGCTACACACAGGATAACTAATGGATTGGCTAAGATCACAGTCAGGTTGAGGACTTACTTTCGTAGTCGGCCTCCCACCCGGCCACGGTCTTCTCCAGTTCAGGCTTCTCCTTACCGAGCTTGATGACGGCCTCCTTCAACTTGGACTTCTCCCGGTCAAGCTCGGTGTTGGCCTTTGTCAGGTTGGCCTTGACCTTCTCAAGCTCGGCCCTGGCTTCTTCGGCCTCCTTCAGCCGTGATTCCCTCTCTGTCCAGGTCTTTAACTCCGCTTCGAGGTCTGCACCACAGATTCGCCAAGAGCTCAACCGTGCAGTCATGACACAATTGGGCAGTCGGGAACAACACAGCTGGATGAATACATCAACGGTTCGGTCGGGAAGATATACTTGGGGATTTTACCTCTGATCTTTTCGGCTAGGGCCCATGTCTCCGCCCTGAGCTAGTCGGCGCCACTCTTCAACCAGGCCTCCCTCCCCGCATGACGCGCCTCCATCTCGGCCTTCAACGCCCGGAGCTGCTCCAGTTCTGCGAGGTGGGGAGCTACCTCAACCAGGATTTCCATCATCGCCTCATTGCGGTCGACAAGCTTCTGCTCAGGATAAAAGACGGATCAAGGACGGAGTCGGACATCAAAACAAGAAGATTGCCAAGGCTCTACCACAAGAATCATACCGCGACCCCCTGGGACCCGCTGATAGCGGCGCGAAGCAAGCTTTCACGCTCCCTCCATGCAATGACTTCGTCAAGCCTGAAGCTCTTCGCTGTCCCATCACGTGCCGTCCATGTGAATGTCCGGGGTATCACGCGTGGAGGAGCTTCGATCCGGGGCAAATGCGGGATCTCCGGCGGCGGCGACGGTGACGACGACAACCACGACGGCGACGGGGTCCTAGCCTCAGCGCCGCCATCCCCCATGACTTTGGGGGCCGGCTCAGGGGCTCTGTCGGTGGCTTCCGTGACGAGCGGCGCCTCGGGGGCTGGGGCCTCAGTCTCAGCAGCCACCTCCCGGTCGGGTGGCGGCAGCGGCCCTATAGTCGGGGCCACCTCGGTCTCAGCGACCAAGCTGGCTCCTCGGTGACGCCACGGCCGGCCTCGACAATGTCGGGCTCAAACCCGCAGGTCTCAACCTGGGACTTGACCGCTTGGGCGTCGTGGTGACGGCGTCCTTTATCTTCAGGCTTCCGGCCACAGCACGCGCCGTCATGGCCCCCTCGCCCCGATACAAAATCGGTTTCTTCCCCGCTCTCTTGGGGTCGGGTTGGGCACCAGAGGGACTCCTCGGCCTCTTCTTCGACGCGACGGCCGACAACGGGCGGGAGTCTTCATCAAATTCTTCATGCCACTACAAGTGAGCCAGCTAAATGCGTCATGCAATGCTGAACAACTACGATTCCACGGGCATCCATCACAGAAGAGGATCAAAAGTTACCTTGGTCCGGGGCCGAATGGAGTTGAAGGCTGCAATCCGGCGATTGTCATCTTCAGTGGTGATCACCCCCTCAGAGAAGTAGCCGAACAAAGTCTCGGTCACCGCCCTCTTGTTCGCCGACTCATTGCTCACTCGGTCAGGATCGTTTTTGCCTTTAAAGGTCCAAACAAATACACTCCTAAGCTTCAGCGGCTGAATGCGCCTTGTCAGAAAGCGACGAGCCACCCAAGGACCTGTCAAGCCAGCCCTCTTGAGGTCATCTATCTTCATCAACAACAGATGTGCCTGGCCCATTTCCTCAAAGGTCGGCTCTGCTGACCAGCTTGGCAACACCGTTGGCGGCAGACCAGTAAATGGCCGCAAGGAGGGAGCCAGATCGGCGCAATAAAACCACTCCTTGTGCCAGCCCTTCAGAGAAGATTTCAAGGGCAAATCGAGATACATCTTCTTCCCGTCGCTCCTCAGTTGAAGGCCGGCCCCCCCAATCACATTGATATTGCTCTTGGAGGGTTGAGGCTTGATATGGAACAAATGCCGGAAGAGGATGAAATGGGGTTCAACGCCCAAGAAGCACTCGCAAAGAGTAACAAATATAGAGATCTGAAGAATGGAGTTGGGGTTCAGATGCACCAACTCCAGCCCGTAAAAGTCAAGAATGCGGCGGAAGAAATCAGAAGACGGAAGACACAAGCCTCGATCGAAAAAAGAGGCGAAAACTACCGTTTCACCAGGCCGGGGATTAGGGACCGACTCATCCCTAGCCGACCGCCAGCGGATCACCTCTTGGCTGGGCAACTTCAGTTTGCTCTCCAGCCGCTTCAGCTTCACCGAGCCACAATCTGAAATCAGCCAAGAACCCCCCGGCGCACCCACAAGATCCGACGCCTTCGGCATGACTAGAGGCGATGAGATTTGGGAAAAAATGAATCGGGGGCTTGGAGCAAACAAGGAGGATTGAAATCGCCCGAGTTCGGGTGGGGAATAGCAACAGCTAACCCTAGCCGGGTGGGAGGCAAAAAGTTGGGCGCGAAGGTGGAAGCCAAAGAGATTGGCTGATTTGGGGAAGACGACGGAATCTTTTTCTCTCTCCCCATCTTTTTATAACCCATGCCGACTAAATGGGCTTAGGCCCACACAGTTAGCACTGGGCTGACAAGATATGAGTTCCTACAGTAGCATGCTCCATGTGGGCCGCTTGCAGGCTAATTTGAAATTATAGTGCTGGTGCTACTAACAGGAGCCGATGAGGTAAACAGATATGCTTCTTGAAAGCCTTATTGCTAAACATATACGTCTGGGTATCTATTTTTATCTACCAGGTCTCGAGGATATATCTTGACAAGGATCACAAGCTGGTCTTCATTACAATTGGAGATGCAGGTATCTCTCTCGAGTACACCTAACCACGTTATGGATTATTTTCATAAAGTGGTACTCGGCCTACATGCATGGCCATCAGTTGCCATGAGCAACATTTTACCCGCTGACATGATGCAGAAGAGTCTAGCTTTCGAGTAGTGCACTACTCGGGAGAGACTATAAATATCTTTTCCCGCTGACATTATGCGGAGGAGTCTAACTTTTGAGTGGGACGCCACTCGGAAAAGACTATAAACCCCCCTTTTCCAGCTGATATGACGCTGAAGAGTCCCATATACGAGTAGCATCCTACTCGGCAAGACTATAAACACATATTCTGACTGACATGAAGTCGAAGAGTCCTACATACGAGTAGTCTCCTACTCGGCAAGACTGTAAAGTTTATTCCGGTTGACATGATACCGAAGAGTCTCATGTACCAGTAGTAATCTACTCGGGAAAGACTTCCAGGTTAAAGATCTTTGACTTTATGTTTAATTGTCTTCACAATTAAGCACAAAGTCGGGGGCTACACCTAATAGGTGTGCCTATTCGGCGCACACTATTCATAAATCTATCTGAAGCCCTTCATAGCCTCACCGCCAGCTGACATGAAGCAGGACTCGGAAGAAGACTTACTCGGACAAAGAGTACTCGGGAGCACTGCACTCGGGCAACCTTCACCGTGCAGGATGAGCACTCGGCATCAGCTGTGACTCAACTATGAAGGTCTCAGGGGCTACTGTGGAGGCCATGGGCCCCGGGTACCTCATTACCAGCATATGGGCCACTCGGATAGAGGATGGGCCGAACCATGTAATTAGAGATAAGATAGCACCCGGCAGGCTGTGCCTTGTATAATAAGAAAGCATAGTCTTAGTCGGATAGGACTCTATCTCTAAGAAGGAAATCCCTTGGCCGTATCCGGCTGGGATCCTTATTGTGTACCCCTGTCCCCTAGTATATAAAGGGAGGCAGGGCGCCCCTCAGGGCAAGGACAACTAGATCATCGATCTCTATACACCTCAGAGGAATAACACCTCAACTGGACGTAGGGTATTACCTCACCTTAAGGGCCTGAACCAGTATAATTCTCCTGTGTTCCTCTGCAGTCCACCGAATTCACCCTCGCGGAGTAGCCCCATAGTTTTATTGCCGGTGCAAAGCATCGACAAGAGTCCTTCTGGATCAGTGGCTAGGTCCGTTTGAAGTTGATGCTGTCAGGAGGCCCGAATCCGAATCCAAAACGTGCAGAACTTCATCTCTTGCCTTCTATAGACAAAAAGTGACGTGGTGATGTAGGAGTAGACTTGGCTAAAGTCCTGGTTTGGTCCTTAATCAACTTCTTTGATTATCCATGCATTCCTTGCGCTCGGTCTCTTTCCCTTCACCCAAGCAAGTATCTCTGCAAACGAGAACACACAAAACTCATGGTGTAGTAACGGTTGTTCAAATATATAACACGTAAATCTTACATAGAAAGCATGCACCTTTGGTTGATGAATACATAAGGTAACTATGGTCATATCCAAGCTAGTGATGTCCTCATCACCTTGCCTCTCCTTGTATAACAAGGAGGCAAGGTTATATGGTAGGAATCCCATTCGGACTCGACAACGCCGTAACCATCTTCAACTCAAATCTAATGCAGAAAACCAATCCTCTGGAATTCGACTCGGATATGGCCTAGAAGCACTCAGGATTGGAACCAGGGAGGTTGGGGTCATCATTATGCCACTACGTTACACTACTCGGACTCTGACTCTTAATCAGAGAGCAGCTTGGGATGCTTCTCCGCTCCACGCAAGATCTCATGGCGTCCAAGGGATCTACTCCAACTCAAGATGCGCGTCGACTATGCGGACAGCAAGTGGAAGAGGCTCGCCCACTGCGTGAGCGAAAGGAGGAAGAAGATCGATGTCTACAAGCCGAACGATAGGCTCACAACCGCGAGCTACGTAAGACCGGCTGGCTGGCACAGCAAGAAATCCTCTAGACTAGAGTGGGCAACCACGACATCTTCGTCACTCCACAACAGAATGTTGTGGCCGTTGCAACACTCCTAGATACCCTATAGTTGTGTGGAGGCCATGGGCCCTGGGTACCTCATGACAAGCATATGGGCCACTCGGACAGAGGATGGGCCTAGCCTTGTAATTAGAGATATAATAGAACCCGGTAGACTTTGCTTTGTACGATAAGGAATATATAGTCCTAGTCGGGTAGATTATATCTCTAAGAGGAGATCCCTTGGCTGTAATCTGGCTAGGACTCCTACCTTGTACCCCTGTCCCCTAGTATATAAGGGGAGCAGGGCGCCCCCTAAGGGCATACAGAGATTCATCAGAATCATACTTCCTCAAAGGAATACACCACAACTAGACGTAGGGTATTACCTCGCATCGAGGGCCTAAACTAGTATAAACTCCTTGTGTTCCTTTGCAGTCCATCGAGTTTTGATCCGACGAGTAGCCCTATATTCATATTGCCGGTGTAAATCATTGACAGTTGACGTGCTAGGTAGAGGGTTCGGCAAGATCCACATCTACAAGCTCGATGGATCCAACAATAGGAGTCGACGGCGACAAATTCTCTCCCGGAGATACAATCTCATTCGGAAGCCTCGACTTCATTGCCGACATGTTCGGCAATCTCACCTTGACCGACGCAGACCGATCCAACCAGTCGAGGAACCAGCCGACTCCGCGCCAGTCGGCCCACAAGACGCTGCAGCCACCTCCGTCAATCTGTTGCGGTGATCAACCACCTGTCCGGGTCTCAAGACAACTCTCTCCTTCGGCATCCGACTCGCGCTTGGCCTTGAGCCAGCCCGTGTCGGGCTAGGAAGGGGAGAGATAGTCAATCTCCCATGCAGACCTGGCAATGCCATGGATCTACATCCCATGCGGCTGACCTGATCCTCTATGCTTTAGTTTGGACACGGCCCAGAGCCATTCCAGATTGGATCTAGGGAGGTCGGAGTCGTCCTTACTCCGATCAACTACTCGGATTCCGACTCCAAGTTGGACAACGGTTCGAACACTAGTTCGAACACCAGTCTGGCGAGTTTCCTTTTTCCCCAAGAGATCTTCATGGCTTCGACCCCTCCATCGGAGGTGCACCGACTACAAGAGGAGAAAAAAGAGGAGGCACGCCGACTACGGCAACGGGAGGAGGTCAATCGCGAGGCTCGTAACGATGAGCTACGCAGGGCTGGGCGAACCGCTCAGCAATAGATCCTCTAGACTAAGGTTAGCGACCATGACGTCTTCGTCACGCCACAACAGAATGTCGTGGCCATTGCAACCCTGCTAGCCACACTCCAGCTCGGGCCTGATCACCAGGCCACCCCGACTACCGCCAGGATCAAAGCGATGATTACAGCTGCTACTTGTCAGCAGCACCAGTAGTCAGGCAACACAATAGTACCGACCAACCGGTCGGGTTCTCCGGTGGCAGGCTCGTCTACATCAACACGACGCCGGGCGGCCGGCTCAAGTTAGCCACATGCAGAATCACGGCAAACCTCCCTCGGCCATCTTAACAACAATCGGCGGTGTCCCTCGTACGATCACCGCGACAATCAAGATCTCCGAGGATGCCTACAATGTGACCTCTGCTGCAACATCAACGCCTAGCACCGTTAACATGAAGAGGATGAGCACCGCCAACTGGAGGACGAGCATGAGCGTTTTGGTTTCCACCACAAGCGGTTTAACTGTCGTGGCACGAGCCGGAGCCCTCACGAAGATGAAGGTGTACCCGCTTTCACCTAGGAACTACAAGACGTCAACTGGCCGTCGGGATTCAAGCCTATGGGAATCGAGAAATACGACAGCAAAACTAACCCCGAGTCCTAGCTCACCGTATATACCCTGGCAATCCGAGCCACTAGAGGTGACCACAAAGCCATGGCTAACTACCTCCCGGTCGCCCTGGCCAACTGGTCGCCCTGGCCGACTCAGCGAGGACATGGCTAACAGGGCTCCCGAGGCGATCAATCAGCTCCTGGGGGGAACTCCGGGAATGCTTCATAGCCAACTTTCAAGGGACTTACGAAAGACCATCTTTCGAGCACGATCTCTACCAGCTGCACCAGAGGAAGAACGAGTCCCTCCGTGAGTTCATCAAAAGGTTCTCCAAGAAGCGCAATTCCATTCCTATGATCAAGGACGAGGTCGTCATCGCTGCCTTCCGCAAGGGAGTCAAGGACGCCCCGTTCATCGCGAAGTTCACTTGGAAGCCACCAACCTCTGTCCGGGCCCTCTTCGATATGGTGAATAAATACGCCGACTTGGCCGAAGCGGTCATAGAGGCCCTCAATGAGAAGAAAGAGCCCCGGCAGAAGGACCAGAAGGCCAAAGCCGACAACGAGCCATCATAGAACAAGTCCGGTAGCCGCAAGCGGAAGTCAGACAATGAGGTGGCCAACATGGAGCGAACTCGGTCGCGGCTCCCAAGGAACAATGACTACCAGAAAGTTATGAACGGGCCTTGCCCCTTCCACCCCAAGGGCAAGCACGCGGCCAAGGATTGCTTCATGCTTAAGAAGTTTGCTTCTGAGCAGGCTTCAACATCTAGCACCGACAAGGACAAAGACAAGCCAGATTCCAGCCCGGCCGACAATTTTCAGGATCCCCAGGCCGAGCTCAACCACATCTTCGGAGGGCCATCTGCGTATGAGTCCAAGCGGAAGCAGAAGCTAACACACGCGACATCAACGCAGTCTCTATAGCAGACGTCCCCTAGTATTTGTGCTGGTCAGAGATGTCCATCACATTCACCCGCGCAGATCATCCAGATCGGGTTTCACACCTGGGACGCTACCCACTCGTCCTAGGCCTGGTCGTCAAAAATATCAAGCTAAAGAAGGTCCTCATAGACGGAGGCAGTGCGCTCAACATTCTGTTCTCCAAGACTCTGGATGAGATGAAGATTCCTTGTTCAGAACTGCGGCCAAGTACGGCACCCTTCCACGGGATAATTCCAGGCCTGTCTTCAACCCCCCTCTGACAGATAACATTGCCGGTCACCTTTGGCACGCGGGATAACTTCCGCACAGAAAACATCTGCTTTGAGGTCGCTGACTTCGACACCGTGTACCACGCGATACTCGGACGACCGGCGCTTGCCAAATTCATGGCGATACCGCACTATACCTACATGGTGCTCAAGATGCCCGGGCCAGCCGGAGACCTCTCCCTCCGTAGCGACGTCAAGCAAGCCTTCACCTGCGACAAGTAGAGTTGCGAGTTGGCTCAATCACAAGAGGTGGCAGTCGGACGCAACAGCATTCGGCAAGTCGTCACAACTAAAGTCGAGGAAGACCAAGTTCCAGTGAAAAAAGCAGCAAAGTCAGGAATTTCAGCGGACTCTAACACGAAGAAGATCCCCCTGGACCCTTCCAACCCCTCCAAGACTGCTCTAGTCGGGACCGGACTCGACCCCAAATAGGAAGACGCGCTCGTCACCTTCCTTCAAGCCAACAAGGATATCTTCGCATGGAAACCATCTGACATGCCAGGCGTACCAAGGGAGGTGATCGAGCACACCCTCAATGTCAAGACAGACACCAAGCCAGTCAAGCAACAGCTACGGCACTTTGCACAGGACCGGAAAGATTCTATTCGGGAGGAGATAACCAAGCTCCTCACAGCCGGGTCATCAAAGAGGTCTACCACCCGGACTGGTTGGCAAACCTAGTTCTGGTCTAGAAGAAAAATGGTAAATGGTGCATGTGCGTTGACTACACCGATCTAAACAAGGCGTGCCCCAAGGATCCATTCGGTCTACCAAGAATAGATCAAGTGGTGGATTCAACCGCGGGTTGCAAACTTCTCAGCTTTCTCGACTGTTACTCGGGATACCACCAAATCAGCCTGAAGGAGGAGGACTACTTAAAGACGTCTTTCATCATGCCGTTTGGCACCTACTGCTACATCAGTATGCTGTTCGGTTGAAGAATGCTAGAGCAACGTATCAACGAGCAATTCAGCAGTGTCTACACGCTCAGATCGGGCGCAACATGGAGGCCTACGTCGATGACGTGGTGATCAAGACCAAGTCCAAAGAAGACCTCATCGCTGGCCTGGAAGAAAACTTCGAAAATCTTCGAAGATTCAAGATGAAGTTGTATCCGGAAAAGTGCGCCTTCGGTGTAACGTCTGGCAAGCTACTTGGCTTCATCGTCTTGCATCGCGGCATTGAGGCCAACCCAGAGAAAGTCAATGCAATCATGAACATGGCACCCCCGACTAGCCAGAAAGACGTCCAGAAGCTGACAGGCTGCATGGCGGCACTCAGCCGATTTATTTCCCAACTGGGCGAATGGGGCATGCCCTTTTTCAAGCTATTGAAGAAAGCAAACAACTTCTAATGGACTCCCGAAGCCCAGCAAGCCTTCGAAAACTTCAAGAAATTTCTCACATCACCACCCGTGTTGGCGTCACCTATGCCCCAAAAGCCTTTAATGCTATATCTGGCGGCAACCACTCAAGTAGTCAGCACGGTGTTGGTGGTTGAATGATCCGAACCAGGTCACATACAGAAGATTCAACGGCCAGTCTACTTCGTTAGCGAGGTCTTTGCTGACTCCAAGATGAGATATCCGTAGGTCCAGAAGTTGCTCTACGGCCTACTTATTACTGTCCGGAAGTTGGTGCACTATTTCCAATCGCATCAAGTCACGGTGGTCACATCATACCCACTCAGGGATGTCCTGCATAACCGTGAGGCCACCAGCCGAATCGCTAAATGGGCGCTCAAGTTGATGGCGTTCAACATCACATTTCAGCCACGGACAGCGATCAAATCACAAGCTCTAGCCGACTTCATGGCCGAGTGGAAAGAAGTTCAGATACCCACATCAAGAGTGAAGCTAGAGTACTGGACAATGTACTTCGACAGTTCTCTACGGATCGGTGGCACCGGGGCTGGTGTCGTACTGACATCCCCCACCGACGAAAAACTCAAGTATGTTCTACAGATCCACTTCCCGGCTTCCCACAATGTCGCCGAGTACGAGGCACTCATCCACGGGCTCCGCATCACTATATCACTCGGCATCCATCGACAGGTTGTGCGTGGAGACTCTCAACTCGTGGTGAACCAAGTCATGAAAGACTGGATATGTCTCGACGATACCATGGCAGTATACTGTCAGGAGGTCCGAAAGCTGGAAAACAAGTTCGATGGGCTGGAGATAACACATGTCCTATGACAATACAATGATGCTGCAGACGAATTGGCAAACATGGGATCCAAGCGAGAAGTGGTCCCGACAGGGATCTTTGTCGAGCAACTCATGGAGCCGTCAGTCTAGAAGAAACCAGTGCCAGAGCAGTTAGGAGGCGAACCTACCCCGGCAACGGACGAAGTACTGAACATATGTCAAGATTGGCGGACTCCTGTTCTCAAATTCCTCCTGGACGACGAACTCCAAGAAGATCGCAGCATAGCCGAACAAATCAAACGTCAAAGCAAAAGTTTCCTAATAGTCGGAGAAGACCTATACCGAAGAAGGGCATCCGGTGTCCTCATGCGCTGCGTCACCACCGAGGAAGGCAAGCAAATTCTATAGTTGATCCACTCGGGCATATGTGGCAACCATGCCGCATCCAGGACGTTAGTTGGAAAGGCTTATCGGCAGGGATTTTTCTGGCCAACAACAGTAACAGATGCAAAAGACATTGTTCGCACATGTGAGGGTTGTCAGTTCTACACAAGACAAACAAATCTCCCAGCCCAAGAACTCCAAACCATACCAATCTCTTGGCCCTTTGTAGTATGGGGGCTTGACATGGTCGGGCCTTTCAAGAAAGCGCCAGGAGGGTTCACACACTTGTTCATCACAGTGGATAAATTGATGAAGTGGATTGAGGCAAAACCCGTTGCTACCATAACAGTGGCACGAGCAAAGGACTTCATCATGAGTATACTATACCGATTCGGGGTCTCTAACCGCATCATAACGGACAACGGTACTCAGTTCACGGGTGGCGTCTTTCAAGATTTCTGTGATGAATTCGGCATCAAGATCTGTTATGCTTCTGTGCCACACCCGTGGAGCAATGGGCAGGTTGAGCGTGCCAACGCCATGGTCTTACAAGGCATCAAGACAAGGATATTCGACCGACTACAACCATACGCGGGCCGGTGGGTACAAGAATTCCCATCAGTTCTCTGGTCTCTAAGAACCACGGTTAGTCGGGCAACAGGGCAATCTCCTTTCTTTTTGGTCTATGGTGCTAAGGCTGTGTTACCAACCGAGTTATAGTTTGTCTCTCTGCGAGTCCGGGCTTACTCAAAAGACATCTCAAACAATACCCGATTGGTCGAACTAGATCGGTTGGAAGAAGCGAGGGACATCACCATAATCCAGTCAGCAAGGTATCTTCAAGGCCTGCGTCGTTACCACAATCGCAATGTCTGTGGCCGTGCCTTTTTGGTTGGAGATCTCGTCTTGAGAAAAATACAAACCACCAAAGACAGGCATAAACTATCCCCAATATGGGAAGTGTCGATGTTTTACACTGGTAATATGATTACGGGGCTACTCGGCGAGGGGAAACCCGATGGACTGCAAAGGAACACAAGGAAATTTTATACTGCTTCAGGCCCTCGATGAGAGGTAATACCCTACGCCCAGTTGTGATGGTATTCCTTTGAGGATGTATGTGGATCAATGATCTCGTGTGTTGTTCTCTGCCCTCAGGGGGCGTCCTGCCTCCCCTTATATACTAGAGGGAAGGGGTACAAGGTAGGAATCCCAGCCAGATACGGCCAAGGGATTTCCTTCTTAGAGATACATCTTACCCGGCTAAGATTGTATATTCCTTTTTGTACAAGGCAAAATCTACCGGGTGCTACTATATCTCTAACTACAAGACTCGGCCCATCGTCTATCCGAGTGGCCCATATGCTTGTGATGAGGTACCCAGGGCCCATGGCCTCCACAACAGCCCCTAAGACCTTCATAGTTGAGTATCATGTCAACCGGAATCTGATTTATAGTCTTGCTGAGTAGCATGCCACTCGTATATGGGACTCTTTAGCTTCATGTTAGCTGGAAAAGGGGGTTTATAGTCTTTCCCGAGTGGCGTCCCACTCAGGAGCTAGACTCCTCAGCGTCATGTCAGCTGGAAAAGATATTTATAGTCTCTCCCGAGTAGTGCACTACTCGGAAGTTAGACTCTTCAGCGTCATGTCAGCTGGAATAATGTTGCTCATGGCAACTGGTGGCCAAGCATGTAGGCTGAGTACCACTTTATGAAAATTAATCCATTGCGTGGTCAGGTGTACTCGAGAAAGATACCTGCATTCCCAATTTTAATGAAGACCAGCTTGTGATCCCTATAAGGATATATCCTCGATACCTGGTGGATAAGACAGATACCCAAACACATGTGTTTAGCAATTAGGCCTTCATGAAGCATATCTGTTTACCTCATCGGTTCCTGTTGGTAGCATCAACACTGCGATTTTAACCCAGCCTGCGCGTGGCCATATTGAGCGTGCTACTGTAGGAACTCATATCTTGGTGGCCCAATGCCGACTGTCTAGGCCCAAGCCCATTTAGTCAGCACAGGCTCTATAAAGGCTGAAGGAGAGAGAAAAGATTCCTCATCTTCCCCACACGACCAATCATTTCGTTTCCCCAGCTCCGCGCTGAAATTTTGCTTCCCGCTTTGCTAGGGTTCGCCATTGCTTGCTCCTCCCTACCAAATCTCGAGTGATTCCACATCTGCTTGTCAATTCCAAGCCCCTGACTTTATTTCCCCCAAATCTCTTGTTCCCCCAGCCATGCCGAAGGTTCCAGATGTTGTTGGGGTGTCAGACGATGGGTGGCTGATCTCGGACTGCAGCCGGGCAAAGCTGGAGAGGTTGGAGAAGTCGCTGCGGCTGTAGAGCCGCGACATTATCTGCTGGTGGCCGGCCGAGGGTGAATCAATCCCAAATCCCCAATTCGGCGAAACTGTTGTTTTTGCCTCTTTCTTTGACCGGGGTTTGTTTCTCCCTTCTTCTGAGTTCCTCCGCCGTCTTCTTAATTTTTACGGATTGGAGTTGGTGAATCTGAATCCCAACTCGATGCTACAAATCTCAATTTTTGTGACTCTCTGCGAGTGCTACTTGGGCGTAGAACCCCACCTCAACTTCTTTAGGCACTTGTTCCACATAAAGCCCCAACCCTCCAAAAATAAGGTTCAGGTAATTTGAGGGGCTGGCCTCTAGTTAAGAAGTGAGATGAAAAAGATATATATCAGTCTTCCTTTGAAGTCTTCCTTGAAAGGTTGGCACAAGCAGTGGTTTTATTGTTCCGATCTAGTGCCCTCCTTGCCTGCATTCACCGGGAAGCCCCCGACGATCTCGCCAAATTGGTCGTCGGATCCAACCTTCGAAGAGATGGGCCAAGTGCATCAATTGCTGGCCAGATTGGTGAAGTTCAAGGAAGCCGGCCTGACTGGCCCTTGGGTGGCAAAGCATTTCCTAACCCG
Source organism: Oryza meyeriana var. granulata (assembly GCA_003991445.1). Taxonomy (NCBI): domain Eukaryota; kingdom Viridiplantae; phylum Streptophyta; class Magnoliopsida; order Poales; family Poaceae; genus Oryza; species Oryza meyeriana. The sequence continues at coordinate 74,479 of RYFJ01000970.1, forward strand.
GCGCGTTCAGCCGCTGAAGTTGAGAAGCGAGTTCTGCTGGGACTATCAAGGGAAGGATGACCCCGATCGAGAAAGCCGAGAGGTGATCAGCCAGCAAGAAGTGAACGAGATCTTGTTCACCTATTTCTCCAATGGGGTGATCGAGACCGAGGACGTAGAGCGTTGCATCACAGCCTATAACCGGAACCGGCCCCGAGGTAACATCTGCTTCTCTTCTATAATGAATGCTTGTAGACATATATCTATAATTGCCCAGCATTGTGTGATGTATGTTATTGAATTGCTTGTAGTGGTGCAAGGAGTTTGATGATGACTCCCGTCCATTGTCGGCCACGAAATCAAAGAAGCGGCCGATAAGTCCTTCTGCCGCCCAGCCCGACTCCGAGAGAGGGGAAGAAATCCACTGCAGATCGGGGCCAGGAGAAGGTGATGAAGTCGAGTACCGCTGCCGGGAGCCTAAAGATAAGGGACACTACCGGTGCAGTGCCTAGGCCATTGAGTCCCAGACTAGGACCCGTGCAGCCGAGCTCCCCGACGCTGAGCTTAACCAGAGTGCCGCCGAGTACGAGGTCGACCGCAGCACCTCCGAGTACCCGAGCGTCCCAGTCGGCCACACCACAGACGGGGCCGACCAGGACTAAAGTGCCGCCGCCGACTGCCGCGCCCTCCGGCCCGATAGCCAACAGCACTCCAGCACCGTCCTCTGGATCTCCTGAACCGAGGCTCAAGTTCTCCAAGAAGTAGGTCGTTCTGGGTCTTCTGAGAATCATGTTTATGATTGTGTCGTCTTGATGTCGGATTCGTTGTGCAGGAGGTGGGTCGACATTGACCTCAAGAGGACTACGCTGGCCACTCCCGCTGCCGATCCTACCCCAGCCGAGTCGGCGCCAGCGAGCACACCTGCTAAGCCGGCGTTGTTCCCAGTTGCAGAAACTGGGACAGCCCCGACTGCAGGGCCACCGACAGTAGTTGACCAGGGGATGGTTGCCGGAGCCGCTGCTCTAGCCCCTGAGCCGGCGCCTGTTGGTGAAGCCGTGGTAGCAGCACCTGAGCCAGTGCTGGTTGTTGAAGCCGTGGCTGCAGCCCCTGAGTCAACCCCCGAGGCCCCGGAGGCCGCCGAGTCGGGGGCCAGGAGTTCGTCGCCGTCCTAGTCGTCATCACTGTCTCTGCCTTTGGATAAGCCGGACCTCCCCAGGCTCGAAGCTCCTCCTCGCAAGTTCCCGCGGACATTCCATTGGACGGCGCCCGATGGAACCGTGAAGAGTTATAGGCATGACGAGGCTGCGGCAGAAAGGGAGCGCGAAGGCTTGCTGCGTGCCACACTCTCCGTGTCCCGGGGGATCCAGGCATGACCTTCGCCATATTCGCAGTCTTGGTTTTCTTGCTCATATGAGTTATCTGACGACTGACTTTGTTTTCCCCGAGTAGAAGCTCGTTGATTGCTCGGAGAAGATGAACGAAGTCTTGATGCGGGTTGCTCCCCAGCTCCAAGAGTTAGACCAGCTCCGGGCCCTGAAGGCCGAAGTAGAAGGGCACTGCCAGGAGAGGGAGTCTTGTCTAAGGGACTCCGTTACTTAGCTTAGGGCCAAGAATTAGGACCAAGCCAGTAAGATTAGAGGTAAACCCCCAAGATGTATCTTTTTGACTAGATCCATAGTATATTTCTCTAGCTGGGTTGTTCCCGACTGCCTGGTTTTATCTTGACCGCAATGTCGAGTCCTTGACTAATCTGTCATGCAGCCCTCAAAGCCGAGTTGAAGGGCCGAACAGAGAGGGAAATCCAGCTGAAGGAGGCTGAGAAAGCTAGGGCTGAGCTTGAAAAATACAAGGCTGACCTGACAAAGGCCAAGACCGAGCTTGAGCAGGAGAGGGCCGAGTTGAAAGAGGCCAACGACAAGCTCGGTAAGGAAAAAGTCAAACTGGAGAGGACCATAGCCAGGTGGGAGGCCGACTATGATAGTAAGTCTCCCTTTTGACATTGATTTTAACCAATCCATTGATTACTCCACCTATAGCTTTACTTAACAAGTTTACTTGTTGGTGAACCCGGGTAGCTGCTAGAGCCAATTCCCAAGCTCAATTTAAGGCTTACACAGAGGAGATAAGAGTCGTCAAGGAGTCACGGGAGGCACTCCTCGGATCTGTGAGAGGGCTCCTCGACCTCATGGATCCTCGCCCCGTGGGAACCAGCGGCAGCTCGATCGCCCAAGTGGAAGGACGCCTTCAAGATGCACCGAGTGCCCTGAAGAGGTACTCGGATGAGCATGTTATTACCGGTGTGGCCCGAACCCTGGCTATGACCAAGTCCATCTACCCAAGGGCAAAGGTGGAGGCCATCAGGGAGGGGTTCACCAAGGAGACAACTCCTGAGGAGGCGCTGGAGCTGATAGCCAAGGCGAGGCCGACTGCAGAAATTATCACCCGAGATCTGGATCTGTAAAGACAGTATATCATGTAGTCGGTGTATTGTGTTCTTTTGTAAAGACATGTGTAAATATATGTGCAATGCCGCCAAGCTTTAAACTATTACTCAGTTGTCATTAGCTTTACTCGATTATATGGTCTGCACTGAGTTAGTCTATGGGAACTTAATAAAATCGTTCACCGCAAAAAGCTATACTCGAGCAAACATAATAAAGTCATAGTGAAGCTTCATAACTTAAGTAAAATAGGCTCGTATATTATTGACAAAGCACATAAGATACATGCAGCCCTGACTCACTACTCGGTTGAAGCAAGCGGCGTAGTGAGTTAGAGAGGAACTGTACACATGGAAAAGTATAAAACTCAGGTATAGAAAGGACGTAGCTGTTCTATGTTCCATGAGTTGCTGATAAGGGCACCGTCTTCAGTCTTCAGTCGGTAGGCGCCTGGCCGCGTGACCTCGGCTATAATGAACGACCCTTCCCAGATTGGGGATAGTTTGTGCCTGTCTTTGGTGGTTTGTATTTTCCTCAGGATGAGATCTCCGACCAAAAAGGCGCGGCCACGGACATTGCGATTGTGGTATCTACGCAGGCCTTGAAGATACCTTGCCGACTGGATTGTTGCGATATCCCTTGCTTCTTCCAACTGATCTAATTCGACCAATCGGGTATTTTTTGAGATGTCTTCTGAGTAAGCCTGAACTCGTGGTGAGCCGAACTCTAACTCGGTTGGTAGCACAGCCTCGGCACCGTAAACCAGAAAGAAAGGGGATTGCCCTGTTGCCCGACTAACGGTGGTTCTGAGAGACCAGAGAATAGATGAGAGTTCTGTAACAGCCCACTTTTGTTCATTAGTGCATAAAACCATTTTTCATTTGTTTGCACTTCATGTCATCTTTCATGCATGAAAAATCCTAGCAAAACAGATTTAAGATCGTGCGATCTATATAAACTGTCCCCACCGCCCTATCTAACCCTCAATTTGTAATCCTCACCAAAAATTCTGGAAAAATTCCTAAAAATTCCATACCTTACTACCAGCCTTGCCTCCAAGTTTCATTCAGTTTGAAGCAAGTTGGCCCATCTAACCATCTAGTCTAATCCTCTGCTGAAATTGAAAAAAATCTGGGTACTGTTCACCCGAGAAGAGTTCTTTCCCTCTTCCTCTCGGTTTCTCCTGTTTTCTCGACCTGTTGACCCAATATTTCCACTTGGCAAGGTATGTAACCCCATTGGACACACTTTTTATGTTGGGCCCCACCTCTAATTCGAACCCCACAGCCCAGCCAAGCCCAGGCCAACTCAGGCAGTCCCTGTTCTCCATCGCCCAAGCGAGATCACGCGAGGATCTCTCTCCGCCCGTGCAGCTCGACCAGGTGGCTACCTCTGCACGCCCCAGACCACGTGAGAGGGAGAGGCAGAGCCGCCTTGGGACCTCGCGAGATGCCCCCGACAGCCTCGGCGACGCCCTGCCCTGTCCCGTCTGTCTCTGCTGCACGTTTGCCCGCGCACACACCATCGCGAGGCCAATGGAGTAGAGCAGCGCCCCCCCTCTCCTCTTCCTTCCTTGCCTTCCTTTTTAACCAAGCCCATGTCCTCCAGCCTCCCCAGCTTGCCCTCTTTCTCATGCACCCAGGGACCCAAGGGATTGCCCCTTGGTTCGCCGGGAACGTGAGGTGCCACCCACGGCGCCGGTGAGCACACGCCTTCTGTCTGGGAGCTCCGGTGAGTTTCAGCTTGTCTCAGCTGTGTCACCATGTGTTCCTGCCCGACTTAACTCCGTTTTTACCCTCGGCAAGCAGCAGGCACCACTGCAGCCCCATCGTGTTTTGCAACGCCGACCGGGTGCCGCCGTGACCTTGCAGCCGCTAAACCCCGCCCTGGTGAGTTTAACGCTGTCCTAGCTGTATCACCATCTCCCCTTTACTCATTGAACTCATCACAGTGCTTGTCTGCAGCCTCCATCATGAGCAACCCTGCTGCCAAGCCGACCACCGCCTCATCGTTGCACCCCACCGCCCGCACTCTTCGGTGAGCTCCTATTTCTGCATGTGCTTTCTTTTATTCCTGGGAGGCCACTAGTGCTCCCCACGTCCTTGGCTTGGCCTGTCATGCCATTGTTTTGCCATCCACCCAAGCGACACCACAGTGGCCACATGTGTGGATGAGGCTCAATCGAAGCGTGGCCGCATGGATTAGAACCCTGCAACCTTGCATGCAGGATCCCTAGAGCTTCCCCGCACCTCCGCATTCACTAGCCATGCACTAGAGCATGAGAGGACAGAGGTAGACAAGCCGTACTTTAGCTTGGCTTTTCACCGAACACCTTAGGTGCGCTTGTGTTTGAGTGAGAGACAGCCATCCCATCAGCCCCATGCAAGCCAGGTTGGCCCCACTAGTGTTAGAATGGATAAAACCATGAGTAGAGCTGCTGTTGTTGAATTCCCGATTTTGCCAGTCATCGTTAATGTACGAAGACGTGTAGTTTGCGCGTACGAAGACTTCGTTTTTGGACAGAGGCGTTCGCCGCTACTGAAGCCTTCCCATAGATTCCACTTGTGCATCCAGTGACCCCTAGGCCCTAGAAACCCTCCACGCCTCCAAAGGCCTTAGATTAATACTTCACGCCTGGTGGGTTTCACGTGTTAGGCCATTTTAGCGACGTGTGAGCGTGTGCGATTAACATCCTAGCGAGTTGGAGTATATCCACTTTTGGGAGCTGTCCTTAGGTTCACAGTAGCACAAATGTAGGTTTCGTACCATATAAATGCCCCTAGAACCAAAAACATCCCAAATAGACCACCCGTTAAGTTGGTAGAATGTTTTCAGCCGTTTCAGTAGTTCGGTCGAGCGAGAACGCTGTTTCTCATTTATTTTCGATTTTAGGACAGAGCAGACTTTGTTTAGCCGTTTCTCCCTCATACGAACTCAGATTCAAGCGATTCTTTTTCCTGAATTCATCTAAAATCATGCACTTCCATATTCTTCAAAAATATTTGTACTTCCTATACTGTTAAATTTTGCCGTTGTTTTCATTGCATTCGTTTGGTATTCTCGTAGAGCACGGTGTTGCTGACCCAGTTGAGGAGGAACCAGAGGAGTACCAGGAAGTCTAGGAGCAAGGCAAGCACCCCCTTGATCAAATGCTCCTATATTTCAAACTTACAAACTGTATTGATTGCAAACTATTATGCATACGATGTTCTACTTAGAAATGTGTGGGATTCTTGGGTAGTTAACCTCTTGTTGCATATGCCTTGTCCTTGTTACTTGAGTATAATGAATTCCTTGTCACTTATGTTGCCACTGAAAATTTGGGTTCATGTGGTTGGGAGGATGTCAATAGGTATGCTTAGTTTGCTAATTAATCAATGCTGCTTGTTACTTGATTTTGGGATGTTGGGGAAATGAAGCATTTGTGAAATTATGGAAATGAACAGTGGGTAATTCCCCTGTGCTCTTGGTGGAAAACAAAAACTGAAAACATGCTTTTGACTTGGGCGAGTGGATGTAGTGTTTGGTGCCTTGTTTGTGGTACCAATTAGGTGGTTGTCTCGCCCGGGTCGCTAAGGACCAATTCTATGGTGTAGCTAGAACCAAGAAACATAGTACAAACCACATGTGGCTCTTATGGGGAGTCCCTGGCTCAGTATAATGTTGATACCTAGCAATAGACCCGCCGGTGGTAGTTGTAGGTCAATATTGTTGACATTGGGTTAGTGCGGGTTATGGTTATTGTCCATGGCCCGAAGGTACCTTGATTATTGTTCAAGGGTGACCAGCACATCGTGTGAGCCTTGGGGTTTTGGGAGGCCTACCAACTCCCTAGGGATAGATCATAAGCGCGGGATATTGCTAGGTCAACGGTAGAAAGGCTTTGTCATTGATGTGTGAGCCTCCTGTGTGGTAGCTCATATTGTCCTTGTCATGTGGGTATAGTTGTACACACTCTCGAGAGTTAAAACTATTTGAATAGCCGTGTCCTCGGTTATGGATGACTTGGGAAAATCTCCACCGTAGTAGATTTAAATTTTGGAGCTGTTTTAGGGAAAATCATGGTGCGAATGGGGAGTTCGTGGGGCTGGTTGTGACAGCGTGTTGCCACGGTTGGCTGGCATGGGCAGGGAGCCCAGATGGTTGGAAACACTTGGGGTTGATGCTTACATACTTGATTTACTGTGTTGGCTTGATTTACGAAATTTTGTTACAAAACTACAATGTTTTCGCTATATATATTATGATTTATGCAAAGTGCAGAACCTGAACCATTCCTTGTTTATCTTTGCATATTATGGAATACCATTGCAAATACTAAAAGTCTTGCAGAGTACGTATTGTACTCACACACGCTTGTGTGACTTCTTTTTTTTTAGAGATGATTGAGGGGGACCCGACAATCGGGTACTTCTATGTAGCGGGTTTTGGAGACGACGCCGATGGTGCTTACTAGGGGTTACCGGTCGGTTGCCTATGGGCGGGCAGAGGCACACTTGCTGGTTTTTGGTGCCTATATTATCTTGTTTCCGCTGTTGAACTCTTCTTTTTTTTTATTTTGTTGTTCTATTTGGCCGGTCGGCCTCTATGTAATCGCTAAGTCTAGACTCTTGTACGACTTCTGTTTGGACTGCTGTGAGCTGAACCTATGATGTATGGATTATGATGTCGATGTTGAATGTGTGTGCTAGCAATTGATCATGGGACTAGCATGGTACACACATAGGGTTCGGGGTCAAACCCGGGTCCGACAAGTTCTTGCGCCCACCGGCCCGCATATGGTTGTAGCCGGTCAAATATCCTTGTCTTGATGCCTTGTAAGACCATGCCATTGGCTCGTTCAACCTGCCCATTGCTCCACAGATGTGCCATAGACGCATAGCAGATCTTGATGCCGAAGTTGTCACAGAAATCTTGAAACACGCCGCCCGTGAATTGAGTGCCGTTGTCGGTGATGATGCGGTTGGGGACCCTTGAATCGGTATAGTATACTCATGATGAAGTCCTTTGCTCGTGCCGCTGTTATGGTTGCAATGGGTTTGGCCTCAATCCACTTGGTGAATTTATCCACTACGACGAACAAGTGTGTGAACCCCCCTAGCGCTTTCTTGAAAGGCCCGACCATGTCGAGCCCCCATACTGCAAAGGGCCAAGAGATTGGGATTGTTTGGAGTTCTTGGGCTGGGAGATTGGTTTGTCGTGCATAGAACTGGCAACCCTCACACGTGCGAACGATGTCTTTGGCATCTGTGACTTTTTTTGGCCAGAAAAATCCCTGCCGGTAAGCCTTTCTGACTAACGTCCTAGATGCAACATGGTTGCCACATACTCCCGAGTGGATCGACTGTAGAATTTGCTTGCCCTCCTCAGTGGTGACGCAGTGCATGAGGACACCGGATGCACTTCTTCGGTACAGGTCTTCTCCGACGACTAGTCTTGCTTCAACGTTTAATTCGTTCAACTTCACTGCGATCTTCTGGGAGTTCATCATCCAGGAGGAATTAGAGAACAGGAGTCCACCAATCTTGACATATGTGCAGCACCTCGTCTGTTGCCGGGGTAGGTTCTCCTCCCGACTGCTCGGCACTAGTTTCTTCTTGACTGTCGACTCCATGAGTTGCTCAATAAAGATTCCAGTCAGGACCACTTCTCGCTTGGATCCCATGTTTGCCAGCTCGTCTGCAACATCATTGTATTGTCGTAGGACATGTGTTATCTCTAGCCCGTCGAACTTGTTTTCCATCTTGTGGACCTCCGATAGTATGCCACCATGGTGTCGTCGAGACACGTCCAATCTTTCATTACTTGGTTGACCACGAGTTGAGAGTCCCCACGCACAACCAGTCGACGAATGCCGAGTGATATAGCAATGCGGAGCCCATGGATAAGTGCCTCGTACTCGGTGACGTTGTGGGAAGCTGGGAAGTGGATTTGAAGGACGTACTTCAGTTTTTCGCTGGTGCGGGACGTCAGTATGACTCCAGCCCCGGCACCGCCGATCCGTAGAGAACCGTCGAAGTACATTGTCCAGTACTCTAGCTTTGCTGTTGATGCTGGCATGTGAACTTCTGTCCACTCGGCCACAAAGTCGGCTAGAGCTTGTGATTTAATTGCTGTCCGTGGCTGAAAGGTGATGTCGAACGCCATCAACTCGAGCGCCCATTTAGCGATTCGGCCGATGGCCTTGCGGTTATGTAGGATGTCTCCGAGTGGGAACGATGTGACCACCGTGACTTGCTTGGAAATAGTGCACCAGCTTTTGGACAGTGATGAGTAGGCCATAGAGCAGCTTTTGGACCTACGAATATCTTGCTTTGAGTCGGCAAGGACCTCACTGACAAAGCAAACTGGCCATTGAATTTTTTGGATGTGACCCTATTTAGATCGCTCGACCACCAGCACCGTGCTGACTACCTGAGAAGTTGCTGCCAGATATAGCATTAGCGGTTCTTGGGGCATGGGTGACGCCAACACGAGGGGTGATGTGAAAAATTTCTTGAAGTCTTCGAAGGCTTGCTGGGCTTCGGGAGTCGATTGGAAGTTGTCCACCTTTTGTGGAGCTTGAAGAAGGGCATACCCCGTTCGCCCAGTCGGGAAATAAACCGGCTGAGTGCTGCCATGCAGCCTGTCAGCTTCTGGACGTCCTTCTGGTTGGTCGAGGGGCCATGTTCATTATTGCGTTGACTTTTCTAGGTTGGCCTTGATGCCGTGATGTGAGATGATGAAGCCGAGTAACTTGCTGGATGGCACACCGAAGGCACACTTTTCTAGGTTCAACTACATCTTGAATCTTCAAGATTGCGGAAGGTTTCTTCCAGGTCAGCGATGAGGTCTTCTTTGGACTTAGTCTTGATCACCACGTTGTCGACGTAGGCCTCCACGTTGCGCTCGATCTGAGTGTGTAAACACCGTTGAATCGCCCGTTGATACGTTGCTCCAGCATTTTTCAAACCGAACAGCATAGTGATGTAGCAGTACGCACCAAACGGCGTGATAAAAGACGTCTTGAGGCAGTCTGAGTCCTTCAGGCTGATTTGATGATATCCCGAGTAGCAGTCGAGAAAGCTGAGAAGTTCGCACCCTGCTGTTGAATCCACCACCTAGTCTATCCTTGGTAAACCAAATGGGTCCTTGGGGCACGCCTTGTTGAGATCGGTGTAGTCGATGCATATGCGCCATTTACCGTTTTTCTTCCGGACCAGAACTAGGTTTGCCAGCCAATCTGGGTGATAGACCTCTTTGATGAACCCGGCTGCGAGAAGCTTGACTAGCATCACGTTGCTGAGCGAAGTGCCACAACCGTTGCTTGACTAGCATCTGGGTGATAGATCTCCTCCCGAATAGCATCATTACGGTCCTGAGCGAAGTGCCACAGCCGTTGCTTGACTAGCTTGGCGTCTGTTTTCACGTTGAGGGCGTGCTCGATCACCTCCCTTGGTATGCCCGGCATGTTGGATGGTTTCCATGCGAAGATATCCTTGTTGACTTGGAGGAAGGTGACGAGCACGTCTTCCTATTTGGGGTCGAGTCCGGTCCCGACTAGAGTAGTCTTGGAGGGGTCGGAAGGGTCCAGGGGGATCTTCTTCATGTCAGAGTCCGCTAAAATTCCTGACTTTGCTGCTTTTTTGGCCGAAACTAGGTCTTCCTCGACTTTGGTTGTGACGGCTTGCTGAATGCTATTGCGCCCGACTGCCGCCTCTTGTGATTGAGCCAATTCGCAACTCTCCTTGTCGCAGGTGAAGGCTTGCTTAACGTCGCTGCGGAGGGAGAGGACTCCTGCTGGCCCTAGCATTTTAAGCACCATATATGTATAGTGTGGTACCGCCATGAATCTGGCGAGAGCCGGCCGTCCGAGTGTCGCGTGGTACTGTTGACACCGAAAATCACCGGCAGCGTTGAGAACGAGCTAATGATATGGTTCGATGCACTAGACACGCGAAGTCCTAGGAGATTTGCTTAACTCCAATGCAGGTCCTAAATTTGAGGTTCGTAGGCGTGCCAGTCAATTTGACCCTGCAATTGACAAGGAGATAGAAAATATTAGACCAGTGAGCCAATCGGCTAGAAGCCGATTTGGACTCGTTTGATCGGCCGATAGCCGATTTGGACTATAGCACTTATACATCGACTGGAAGCCGATGATGGCATAATATAATGAAATAATAAACTAGCTGACTGCTGATAGAACATATGCATCGGCTAGAAAACCGATGATAGTGTAAATACAAAATAAAGATAATGCAATCGGCTGTATTTCATAACAGATAACTTATCGGCTAGGCACTCCGATAAAACATTGCATAAACATCCATCGGCTTAACAAGGATAAATCTATTATTATCAATCTAGTAGGTCAAACTAAACTGATGCAGCAAAGATTAATAATGATAAAAGAACCTCAATGAGCCAATAGATCTAATGCAATTGTGATGTAAAATATGGTAACATATCGGCTATACATCCCGATAAGACGCTTGCATGAAATCTATCGGCCTAGCAGGAATAATTTATCGCTGGCAGTTTAGTAGGTCGGACCTAACCGATGTAGCACAAACTGACGATAAATTACACCCAGTAAGCCGATAAATCTATGCACGCGTGATGTGATATATCTACTCGGACTATGAGATCAAACCTAACTGATGCAGCCATAGACAGAACAGATATATCGTGGTAAGCCGACTACCGTAGACCAACTAGAATTTCGAACCTAACCGATGAAGCCCTAGTTGATACGATAGTCGGGGTAACGAGACTTACCCTCTCACAGGAGGTCGAACTTAACCGATGCACCCCGGCTTGAGAAGCAAGAACCCGTCAAAAAGGGTAGCGATGCGCCGAAGTTGTATTGATCTGTGTGATGATCTACATGGTCCCCGGGCATACGTATTTATACCCCAAGTTGATACAGTCCTGATCGGATACGAAACAGCAGTTTCCTAGCTATAAAAGGAAAATTAACAAGCCCTGATCGGACATGAGATCAGGTTTCCTAAAAATTATTATCTCTACCTAATTTACAGATAAGATATTAACTGCCTTCCCGTGGTCTTCCCTTGACTGGTGACCTTAAGATAATCCCCTTCCCACACTTTTCCAAACAAACAATCGACACCATCGGCCTCCCAGACCGGCAAATTGGTCATTGCAATGTTGGTCGATTGATCTGCTAGGATTACCTCAACTTGGTCTCCTTGCCATTGTATCAGACTTTGATGCATCGTCGAGGGCACGCAATAGTTTCCATGAATCCAATCCCTGCCAAGGAGTAGACTATATGATCCTTTTCCATCGATAACAAAAAACATGGTAGGTAATGTCTTGTTTCCCACTGTTAATTCCACGTTCAACACGCCTTTCGTCTCCGATGGATTCCGCTGAAATCTTTTAACACCATATTTGTCTTGATCAAATCTTCGGCGGTTTTCCCCAACTTCCGATACGTAGCATACGGCATTAGATTAACGGCTGCCCCCCATCAACTAGCATCTTCATCATCGGCTTCCCGTTCACATAACCCTTGATATATAATGGCTTCAAATGCCGATGCTTTGATTCTTCAGGCTTATCAAATATAGCTTGATCGGGTTGCAACATTAACTGAGCAAAAACTTCTTCAATATCTTCCTCATCAGATGAAAGTGCTTTATATTCCCAAGGCAAAAAGAAAACCATGTTTACTGGAGCTGATGGATCAACCTCATCGTCACTCTTCTTCACATGCCACACCCGTTTAGTCCTCTTGTGACGATGATCGGCTTCCTTGTAATCTCACCGTTGTTCTTCCTGTTGCTCTCGGTGCCGTAGCTGCTGTGCCCTTCTTTTCTGATTCTTTGTAAATATTCCGCTAGGGCACCACTGAGGATTTTGGATTTGTTGTTCTTCATGCAATCCCTCTTCATTTTTTTCTTCAAAAAACTCTTCATGGATTGGCCCTAATCGGCTATGTACCGACGCTCGTTTTTTAAGCCGCCGATCTCATGAAAATCCTTCATGCTCAAAAATCCAAGATCTTGTAGCATTACATTCAGGACAGTCTCTGATCGATGGCAATCTTATTCCTTGCTCCCAGCAAAACTGAAAGAACGGGCAATTCCAATGTGGATTATACCTCTCCTTGTGCGACGAAGCCCGCTGTTCCTCTTCGCATCTTGCATATTTATCTATTAGCTACAATGAATTAATCCTAGATCTTCTATACTCTCGATACCTTCCTTCATCGGCTTGATTCATCGATGATCCTGCATAAACCATGTTCACGGGGAATGGGTGTCCATCAATTTTCATCGTCTTTTTGTCTTCAAACTTGATCCTTCCCTGTTCGACAGCCGATTGAATTTGTTGCCGAAAAACTTTGCATTCATTGGTGTGATGAGATATCGTGTTATGCCACTTGCAATATCTCTTCTTCTTTAGTTCTTCGGCTGATCGAATTACATGATTTGGCGGAAGCTGTATCTGTTTTTCTTGTAGCAATAGATCGAAGATTTTATCGGCTTTATTGATGTCAAAGTCATATCGTTCTTCCTTGCCGATATCCTTCACCCATGGGCATGATACTGATTTCTTATTTCTAGCCCACTCCGCCAATCCAACTTCAACATCGGACCCTTCATCATCTGAGTCCGATGAATAAGCTTGCAATTGAGCAACTCTTCTCTGAAACTTCTCCTTTTTTGTTTCTTGAAATCGGCTTTCATGACTCGATACCTTCTGTACAAGGTGCACCAGAGACTCGAACTCCTGCGATGAAAACCTCTCTTTAATTGGAGCCAAGAGGCCCTAGAAAGCCAACTCGGCTAGATGCCCGTCGCTTAGATTCAAACTATGACATCAGTTTCTAACATCCCGAAAACGTTGAACGTATTCCGGTACTGTTTCGTCTGGCCTTTGTTTAACCGATGTTAAGTCTGTCAGCCTCATCTCGTGGATCCTAGCAAAAAAGTATTTGTGAAATTGTTTTTCCAGATTGGCCCATCCTCGGACTGAATTTGGTGGTAAAGAAGAGAACCATGTAAAGGCTGATCCGGACAATGACAAGGGGAAAAATCTAACCCTTAGAGCCTCCTCAGCCGATGCCTCTCCACACTGTGCCAAGAATCGGCTAATATGCTCAACTGTAGATATGTTGTCTTGTCCTGAGAACTTAGAAAAATCTGGGACTCTGTATCGGTGTGGCAATGGAACTCTATCAAACCACTCAGGATACGGATGCTGATACATAAATGTTTGCTCCTTTGGTTTTATGCCAAATTGTTCTCTTACTATCTCTGCAACCCTTGTCGCTAAATCTTCCTCCCTTGGGATTTCCTATTGATACTGTACAGGTGGAGTTTGTAGCCGATTCTGCTTAGGATATTCTCTATGATAATTATCTGAATCGAGAACACCTCCTAGATAATTTTGCTGATACCCCCCATAATAAGCCGTTCGATGGTATTCTGAAGGAATATCTTGTTGCCCCCCAGCCTGGTTCTATATATGTGAAAACAAATTTTCTGGTATATCTTTTCTGGTGCCAAAAGTGACTTGATTTGGCTCTATCTTTGGTGGGAGGTAAACAGGACCCCGATTGGGCTCTTAAGCAATTGATCCATCCACCGCCTTCTTGATAAGGTTATGCAGCGTGTTCACCAATATTCCTGACTGATTGATAAGCGAATGATGCACTGCTTCATTTACCATCTCTTGTAAGGGTTTTCGTGGACTTTCAGGTGGTGTACGGCTCGATTCTCCGACTAGAACTGGTTTTGGAAATTGAGATTTTTGAATCAGCCCTTGTCGCGTCATGCCAAAAGATTCCAAGCAGAGTTTCTGAAAATTAGCCATATTCTGCTAGACTTGCTGTTTCTGCTCGTCAGTTAGATCTTCCATGCTGACCGGAATCACGTTGTCTGTTTTAATCTCTTTTTCGGCCATGTCAAAATTCTGTGTCCCACCGGGCGTGCCAAAAACGTGTTGACACCAAAAATCACCGGCAGCGTTGAGAACGAGCCGATGATATGGTTCGATGCCCTAGACACGTGAAGGCCTGGGAGATTTGCTTAACTCCAGTGCAGGTCCTAAATTTGAGGTTCGTAGACGTGCCAGTCAATTTGACCCTACAATTGACAAGGAGATAGAAAATATTAGACCAGTGAGCCAATCAGTTGGAAGCCGATTTGGACTCGTTTCATTGGCCGATAGCCGATACGGACTATAGCACTTATACATCGACTGGAAGCCGATGATGGCATAATATAATGAAATAATAAACTAGCCGACTGCTGATAGAACATATGCATCGGCTGGAAAACCGATGATAGTGTAAATACAAAATAAAGATAATGCAATCGGCTGTATTTAATAACAGATAACTTATCGGCTAGGCACTCCGATAAAACATTGCATAAACATCCATCAGCTTAACAAGGATAAATCTATTATTATCAATCTAGTAGGTCAAACTAAAATGATGCAGCACAGATTAATAATGATAAAAGAACCTCAATGAGCCGATAGATCTAATGCAATTGTGATGTAAAATATGGTAACTTATCGGCTATACATCCTGATAAGACACTTGCATGAAATCTATCGGCCTAGCAGGAATAATTTATCGCTGGCAGTTTAGTAGGTCAGACCTAACCGATGCAGCAGAAACTGACAATAAATTACACCTAGTAAGCCGATAAATCTATGCACGCGTGATGTGATATATCTACTCAGACTATGAGATCAAACCTAACTGATGCAGCCGTAGACAGAACAGATATATCATGGTAAGCCGACTACCGTAGACCAACTAGAATATCAGACCTAACCAAGGAAGTCCTAGCTGATACGATAGTCGGGGTAACGAGACTTACCCTCTCGCAGGAGGTCGAACTTAACCGATGCAGCCCGGCTCGAGAAGCAAGAACCCGTAAAAAAGGGTGGCGATGCGCCGAAGTTGTATTGATCTGTGATGATCTACATGGTCCCCGGTGTTAACGCCAAAATTTGGTATGGCTCTGTATCAGATTCGGTCAAGAAGGAAATTGCAGTTAACTAACGGAAGTTGATTCAGAAGAAACCGGGTCCAGGAAAGAGCCGTGAAGACCGCAGTATGGAAGATTATTAATTAGGCAAAGATAATATTTTATCTTTAGGAAACCTGATCTCGTGTCTGGTTGGGTCCTCTTAATGTTTCCTTCTGTAATTAGGAAATCGTGTACCGTGTCCAATAAGGACTCGTATCAACTCGGGGTATAAATACGTATGCCCGGGTGCTTTGTAATCTATCTACATCAATTAGATCAATACAATTTCGGCGCATCGCCACCCTTTCGACGGGTTCTTGCTTCTCAAGCCGGGCTGCATCGGTTAAGTTCGACCTCCTGCGAGAGGGTAAGTCTCGTCACCCCGGCCACCGCATCGGCTAGGACTTCCTCGGTTAAGTCCGATATTCTAGTCGGTTTACGGTGGACGGCTTACCACGATATATTTATTCTGTCTATGGTTGCATCAGTTTAGTTTGATCTCATAGATTGATTAGGTATATCACATCACGCATGCGCAGATCGTATCGGCTTACTGGGAGCGGTTTATCATCAGTTTGTGCTGCATCGGTTGGGTCCGACCTACTAAACTGCCAGTGATAAATCGTTCCTGCTAGGTTGATATTTTTTTGCGCAAGCGTCTTATCGGGATGTATAGCCAATAAGTTATCATATTTTACATCACGATCGCATTAGATCTATCGACCCATCGAGGTCTTGTTATCATCATCAATCTGTGCTGCAACGGTTGGGTCCGATCTACTAGACTGTTGGTAATAACTTTACTCTTAATAAGCTGATGGGTTTTATGTGATGTTCTATCGGAGTGTTTAGCCGATAAGTTATCTTTATATCCAGCTGATTTGTCATAAACATGTTTAGTAAATCGCTGCCAAGTCGGAGCAGCACGAAATTGCATATCTCGATTTTTCTCTGTGGAGAGGACTCGGGCACGGGCAGCAAGCGAGGACCCAGGCACGGGCAGCAGGCGAGGACCCGAGCATGGGCACGAGCGAGGACCTGGGCACGGGCATGAGCAAGGGCCTGGGCACGAATGCGGGAAGTACCTTTGGGGCAGCGCTAGCTATTACTATTGCAATCGGCTGAAGTTTATTCAATCTATTTATTTGCGCATTCTGCCTATTTATTTTATCAGTTTACAGCCGATGTTCAAGTATTCCTTTGGCAATCGGCTAGTTTGATATTTGCTTATCATTATTAGTTACTGTTCATGCCATCATCGGCTTCCAGTCGGTGTATAAGTGCTATAGTTTAGATCGGCCATCGGCCGATGAAATGAGTCCAGATCGGCTTCCAGCCGATTGGCTCATTGATCTAATGTTTTCTATCTCCTTGTCAATTGCGGGGTCAAATTGACTGGCACGCCTACGAACCTCAAGATTTAGGACCTGCACTGGAGTTAAGCAAATCTCCCAGGCCTTTGCGTGTCTCTAGGCGCCGAACCAGATCATCGGCCCCCGGCGGTTTTCGGCGTCAACACCTGGGCATATGTATTTATACCCCGAGTTGATACAGTCCTGATCGGATACGAAACAGGAGTTTCCTAGCTATAAAAGAAAAATTAATAAGCCCTGATCAGACACGAGATCAGGTTTCCTAAAAATTATTATCTCTACCTAATGTACAGATAAGATATTAACTGCCTTCCCGTGGTCTTCACGATCCTTTCCCAAACTCGGCTTTCTCTAGATTAATCCCCGCTAATTGACTGTGATTTCTCCCTTAACCGAATCTGATAAAGAACCGTACCAAATTTTCGCGTTAATAGGTACGCAGTCTCGAAGTCGGTGACCTCGAAGCAGATATTTTCTGTGCGGAAGTTATCCCGCGTGCCGAAGGTAACCGGCAAGGTAATCTGCCCGAGTGGTGTTGAAGATAGGCCAGGAATTATCCCGTGGAAGGGCGCCGTAGTCGGCCACAGATCTGAATGAGGAATCTTCATCTCATCCAGGGTCTTTGCGAAGAGGATATTGAGCGCACTGCCTCCGTCTATGAGAACCTTCTTCAATCTGATATTCTTCACGACCAGGTCCAGGACGAGTGGGTAGCGCCTTGGGTGTGAAACCCGATCTAGGTGATCTGCGCGGGTGAACGTTATTAATGTCTCTGACCAACGCAGGTATTGGGGGGCGTCTGCTGTGGAGATTGAGTTGATGTGGCGCGCTGTAAGCTTCTGCATTCGCTTGGACTCGTAGGCAGACGGCCCTCTAAAAATGTGGTTGAGCTCAGCTTGGGGATCTTGAAAATCATTAGCCGGGCTTTGATCTAGCTTATCCTTGTCCTTGTCAGCACCAAATGATGAAGTCTACTCGAAAGCAAAATTTTTAAGCATGAAGCAGTCTTTGGCCACGTGCTTGCCCTTGGGGTGGAAGGGGCAAGGCCCATTCATGACTTTCTGGTAGTCGTTGTTGCGTTGGGTCCTTGACCGAGTTCGCTCCATGTTAGCCACCTCGTTATTCGACTTCCACTTGCGGCCGCCGGTCTTGTTTTGAGATGGCTCGTCAGCTTTCGCCTTTTGTTCTTTCTATCGGGATTCCTTCTTCTCGTCGAGGGCCTCTGCGACCGCTTCAGCCGAGTCGGCGTATTTGTTCGCCATGTCAAAGAGAGCCCGGACAGAGGATGGTGGCTTTCGAGTGAACTTTGCAATGAATGGGGTGTCCTTTACTCCCTTGCGGAAGGAGGCGATGACAATGTCGTCTCTGATCATTGGGATCTTGTTGCGCTTCTCGGAGAATCTCTTAATAAAATCACGTAGAGACTCGTTCTTCTTCTGGTGTAGTTGATATAAATCGTGCTCAGAAGACGGCCTCTCATAAGTTCCCTGAAAATTAGCGATGAATCGCTCCCTGAGTTCTCCCCAGGAACCGATCAACTGCCTCGGGAGCCCTGTCAGCCATGTCCTCGCCGAATCGGCTTGTGCCACTAGGAGGTAGTTAGCCATGGCTTTATGGTCGCCCCCGGCAGCTCGGATTGCCAGGGTATATACAGTGAGCCAGGACTCAGGGTTGGTTTTGCCGTCGTATTTCTCTATACCCGTAGGCTTGAAGCCCGATGGCCAGTCGACGTCCTATAGATCGTGGGTGAAAGTTGGAACACCTTCATCTTCGTGGGGGCTCCGGCTCCGATCACGGTGGTTAAAACGCTCGTGGTGAAGGCCGAAACGCTCATTCACGTCCTCCAGTCGGCGGCGCTCTTCTTCTTCGCGTTGTTGGCGCCGGGCGTTGATGTCGTATCGAAGGTTGCATTGTAGGTGAACTTGGAGGTCTTGGTTGGGTCGGCGATCGTATTGGTGACGCTGCCGATTATTGTTGTTGATGTCGCCGAGTGACGTTTGGCGTGATTCCTTGTGTGGCCGACTTGAGCCGGCCACCTGACGCCGTGCTGATGTAGATGAGCCTGCTACCGGAGAACCCGACCTGTTGGTCGGTATAATTGTGTCGCCCGACTGCTGTTGCTGCTGACACGCGGCAGCTATGATCATCGCCTTGATCTTGGCGATAGTCGGGGTGGCCTGGTGATCAAGCCCGAGTTGGAGCGTGTCCAGCAAGGTTGCGGCAGCCATGACATTCTGTTGTGGCGTGATGAAGACGTTGTGGTCGTCGACTTTGGTCTGGAGGATCTGTTGCTGAGCGGCTCGCCTAGTGTTAACGCCAAAATTTGGTACGGGTCGTTACCATGTTCGGTTAAGGAAAGAAGCGATATCAACCATTGGAAACTAATCCAGAAGAGTCCGAGCTTGGGAAGGAATCGTGAAGACCACGTTATGGCAGCTATTTATCTTATCTATTAGATAGTTTTATCTTTTAGGAAACCTGATCTCTTGTCCGATCAGGTCTGTTAGTTTTCCTTTTCTAGTTAGGAAAGTCCTGTTTCGTGTCCTATAAGGACTCTTGTAACTCGGGGTATATATACGTATGCCCGGGGACCTTGTAATCTATCAATCGATCAATTAAACTTCGGCGCATCGCCAACCTTTCGACGGGTTCTTGCTTCTCGAGCAGGGCTGCATCGGTTAGGTCCGAACTCCTGTGAGAGGGTAAGACTCGTCACCCCTTACCCAGGTGTATCTGCCCTGTCTACGGCTGCATCGGTTCGGTCCGACCTCTTAGGCCGATCAGGTATACCACATCACGCGTGCGTAGATCTTATCAGTTTACTGGGGGCGATTTATCATCAGTTCGTGCTGCATCGGTTGGGTCCGACCTACTGAACTGCCAGCGATAAATCGTTCCTGCTAGGCTGATGGTTTTTGCGCAAGCGTCTTATCGGAATGTATAGCCGGTAAGTTATTTTCATCACAGTTGCATTAGGTCTACCGGCTCGTTGAGGTTCCTTTACTATTATCGATCTGTGCTGCATCAGTTAGGTTTGAACTACTAGATCGATAATAATAGATTTATCCTTGTCGGGCTGATCGGTGTATATGCGACGTTCTATCGGAGTGCTTAGCCGATAGGTTATCTTTTTATAAAGCCGACTGTATTATCCATACTGTTTTGGTCATCTATATTATCATCGGTTTTCTAGCCGATGCATATGTGTTTCCTCGGCAGTCGGCTGGCTTACTATTTTGCTTATCTATTGATAATCGGCTCCTAGCCGATGCACATGTTATACTGACATCTTGTCTATTTGCTCATAGCACTATCGGTTTCCTAGCCGATACACAGGTGCCATCGGCTATCGGCTACGAGGAGTCTATATCAGCCCGTATCGGCCGATAGCCGATTGCGCAATTGCTGCCGATCCGGGCACGAGGACCAACAAGGACCCGGACGCGAGCACGAGACCCGGGCGCGAGTACAGGCAGAGGCCCGGGCACGAGCATAGCGGCATCGGCTGGAAGGAATCCGTATCGGCTTGCTGGCCGATTGGATCAGTAATCTAATTTCTTCATCTCCTTGTCAATTGCTGGGTCAAATTGACTGGCACGCCCGCGAACCTCAAATATTTTAGGACCTGCACTGGAGCTAAGCAGATCTCCCAGGCCTTCGCGTGTCACCCAGACGCCGAACCAGATCGTCAGCAAGCTTTTCGGCACACCCGGCGGTTTTCGGCGTCAACACGTTTTTGGCACGCCCGGTGGGACACGATCTTCATATTATTACAGTATATCCTATCGGCTGAATCAACACGTTTTTGACCCGGTGGGACACAGAACTTCAACATGGCTGGAAAAGAGGTCAGCACAGACAACATAATCCCAGTCACAATGGAAGACTTGACCGAAGAACAGAGACAACAAGTGGAGCAGAACATCGAAGATTTTCGGAAGCTTTGTCTAGAATCCTTCGGTATGACAGATCAAGGGCCGATTCAGAAGTCGCAATTTCCAAACCTGTTTTTATTGACGAATCAAGCCATATATCGCCTACAAGTTCACAGAAGCCGATCCAAGACATGTTTAATGAAGCAGTTCATCATGCGTTGACTGATCAATCTGGGGTATTGGTGAACACATTACAGAGCTTGATCAAGAAGGCAGTAGAGCCGATTCAAATACCCGGGGGGCAACAAGATGGGATTCCTCAAGGATATCAAACTGCGTACTATGGGGGGCATCAACAGAGTTATCTAGAAGCTGTTCCTAAGTACAACTATCCGAGGGAATATCAGAATCAGAATCGGCTACCAACTCCACCTCTGCGTCATTACGGTGAAGATCCAAGAAAAGACAATTTATCGGCAAGAATCACAGAGGTGATGAAAGAACAATTCGGTCTAAGACCGAAGGAGGAAATGTTTATGTATCGGCATCCATATCCAGATTGGTTTGATAGAGCTCCGTTGCCACGCCGATACAGAGTACCAGACTTCTCCAAATTCTCAGGGCAAGATGATGTGTCTACAGTGGAGCATGTCAGCCGATTCCTGGCGCAGTGCGGAGAAGCATCGGCTGTAGAAGCTTTGAGAGTTAGACTCTTCCCGTTATCATTATCCGGATCGGCCTTTACATGGTTTTCTTCATTGCCACCTAACTCAGTTCGAGGTTGGGCCGATCTGGAAAAGCAGTTCCACAAGTATTTCTTTATGGGGAGTCAGGAGATGAGTTTGATAGACTTAACATCGGTAATACAGAAGCCGGAGGAATCAGTCGCAGAATATATCCAGCGGTTTCGTGATATTAGAAGCCGATGTTATAGTTTAAGTCTGGATGATGCACAGCTGGCCGAATTAGCATTCCAAGGTTTGGTGGCTCCGATCAAGGAAAGATTTTCATCAGAAGACTTCAAGAGTCTAGCACACCTAGTACAAAAGGTATCGGCTCATGAAAGCCGACTTCAAGAGGCCAGGAAGGAATGATAAGGCCCGAACAGAAGAATTTCGAAGTTTGATAACAAACTCCGAAATTGGGGGGCATGTGTTAACGCCAAAATTTGGTACGGGTCGTTACCATGTTCGGTTAAGGAAAGAAGCGATATCAACCATTGGAAACTAATCCAGAAGAGTCCGAGCTTGGGAAGGAATCGTGAAGACCACGTTATGGCAGCTATTTATCTTATCTATTAGATAGTTTTATCTTTTAGGAAACCTGATCTCTTGTCCGATCAGGTCTGTTAGTTTTCCTTTTCTAGTTAGGAAAGTCCTGTTTCGTGTCCTATAAGGACTCTTGTAACTCGGGGTATATATACGTATGCCCGGGGACCTTGTAATCTATCAATCGATCAATTAAACTTCGGCGCATCGCCAACCTTTCGACGGGTTCTTGCTTCTCGAGCGGGGCTGCATCGGTTAGGTTCGAACTCCTGCGAGAGGGTAAGACTCGTCACCCCTTACCCAGGTGTATCTGCCCTGTCTACGGCTGCATCGGTTCGGTCCGACCTCTTAGGCCGATCAGGTATACCACATCACGCGTGCGTAGATCTTATCAGTTTACTGGGGGCGATTTATCATCAGTTCGTGCTGCATCGGTTGGGTCCGACCTACTGAACTGCCAGCGATAAATCGTTCCTGCTAGGCTGATGGTTTTTGCGCAAGCGTCTTATCGGAATGTATAGCCGGTAAGTTATTTTCATCACAGTTGCATTAGGTCTACCGGCTCGTTGAGGTTCCTTTACTATTATCGATCTGTGCTGCATCAGTTAGGTTTGAACTACTAGATCGATAATAATAGATTTATCCTTGTCGGGCTGATCGGTGTATATGCGACGTTCTATCGGAGTGCTTAGCCGATAGGTTATCTTTTTATAAAGCCGACTGTATTATCCATACTGTTTTGGTCATCTATATTATCATCGGTTTTCTAGCCGATGCATATGTGTTTCCTCGGCAGTCGGCTGGCTTACTATTTTGCTTATCTATTGATAATCGGCTCCTAGCCGATGCACATGTTATACTGACATCTTGTCTATTTGCTCATAGCACTATCGGTTTCCTAGCCGATACACAGGTGCCATCGGCTATCGGCTACGAGGAGTCTATATCAGCCCGTATCGGCCGATAGCCGATTGCGCAATTGCTGCCGATCCGGGCACGAGGACCAACAAGGACCCGGACGCGAGCACGAGACCCAGGCGCGAGTACAGGCAGAGGCCCAGGCACGAGCATAGCGGCATCGGCTGGAAGGAATCCGTATCGGCTTGCTGGCCGATTGGATCAGTAATCTAATTTCTTCATCTCCTTGTCAATTGCTGGGTCAAATTGACTGGCACGCCCGCGAACCTCAAATATTTTAGGACCTGCACTGGAGCTAAGCAGATCTCCCAGGCCTTCGCGTGTCACCCAGACGCCGAACCAGATCGTCAGCAAGCTTTTCGGCACACCCGGCGGTTTTCGGCGTCAACACCTAGCCTTGCGTAGCCCGTCGTTGCGGGCCTCGTGATCAGCTTCCTCCTATTGTCGTAGTCGGTGTGCCTCCTCCTGCTGCTCCTCTTGTAGTCGGCGCACCTCCGGTGGTGGTGTTGAAGCCATGAAGATCTCGCGGGGTAGAAGAAAACTTGCCAGACTGGAATCCAAACTAGTGTTCGAACCGTTATCCGACTTGGAGTCGGAATCCAAGTAGTTTATCGGAGTAAGAACGACTCCAAGCTCCCTAGATCCGATCTGAAACGGCGCTTGGCTGTGTCCAAACTGAATCGCAGGAGATTGGGTCTGCCGCGTAAGATGTAGATCTGCGGTGCTATCGAATCTGTGTGGGAGATTGATGATCTCTCCCCTTCTTGGCCCAACCCGACCTGGCTCAAGGCCTAGCGCAAGTCAGACACCAAAGGGAAGAGTTGTCCTAAAGCTCGGTGAAGTAGAAGATTGCTGCGTTGATTTGATGATAATTGGTGTGTCGACTGGTGTGGAGTCGGCTGGTTCTTTAGCTGGTTGGATTGGATCTGCTTCGGCCAAGGTGAGATTGCCGATTTGGTCGGCGATGAAGTCGAGGCTTCCAAAGGTGATTGTATCTCTAGGGGAGAACTTGTTGCCGTCGACTCCAAAAGTGGGATCCATCGAGATTGTTGGTGTAGATCTCGTCGAAGCCCCTACCTGGCACGCCAACTGTCGATGTTTTACACCGTCAATATGATTGCGGGGCTACTTGGCGAGGGGAAACCCGATGGACCGCAAAGGAACACAAGGAAATTTTATTCTGGTTTAGGCCCTTGATGAGAGGTAATACCCTACGTCCAGTTGTCATGGTATTCCTTTGAGGATGTATGTGGATCAATGATCTCGTGTGTTGTTCTCTGCCCTCAGGGGGCGTCCTGCCTCCCCTTATATACTAGAGGGAAGGGGTACAAGGTAGGAATCCCAGCCAGATACGGCCAAGGGATTTCCTTCTTAGAGATATATCTTACCCGGCTAAGATTGTATATTCCTTTTTGTACAAGGCAAAATCTACCGGGTGCTACTATATCTCTAACTACAAGACTCGGCCCATCCTCTATCCGAGTGGCCCATATGCTTGTGATGGGGTACCCGGGGCCCATGGCCTCCACAGGAAGGGCCGTTCATTATCGCAGAAGTTACACGGCCAGGTGCCTACCGACTGAAGACTGAAGATGGTGCCCTCGTTAGCAACTCATGGAATATAGAACAGCTACATCCTTTCTATAGCTGAGTTTTATACTTTCCATGTGTACAGTTTTTCTCTGACTCACTACGCTGTTTGTTCCAACCGAGTAGTGAATCGGGGGCTGCATGTATTATATGTGCTTTGTCAATAATATACGAGCTTGTTTCGCTTAGGTTATGAAGTTTTGCAATGACTTTGATGTTTGCCCGAGTACAGCTTTCCGCAGTGAACGATTTTATTAAGTTCCTATAGACTAACTTGGAGTAGACTATATAGTCGAGTAAAGCTAATGATAACTAAGTCAGAACTTAGAGCTTGGCGGCATTGCACATGTATTTACACATGCCCTTACAAAAGTTTATATACACCGACTGCATGATGGACTGTTCTTACATGCCCAGATCTCGGGTGATCACCTCTGCAGTCGGCCTTGCCTGGGCTATCAACCCCAGTGCCTCCTCAGGTGTCGTCTCCTCGGCGAATCCCTCTCTAATGGCTTCAATGTCTGCCCTCGGGTAGATTGCCTTGGTCATCGCCAGGGTTTGGGCCACGCCAACAACAACATGCTCGTCCAAGTACCTCTTTAGGATACTCGGAGCTTCGTTAAGACGCGCCTGCACTTGGGAGACCGTGTTGGAGCTGGTTCCCACGTGGCGAGGATCCATGATGTCAAGGAGCCCTTTCATGGACTCGGCAAGGATCTCCCGTGACTCCTTGACAACTTGTTAACACCAAAATTTGGTACGGTTTGTTATCATGCTCGATTAAGGAAAGAGGCTATATCAGCCGATGGAAGCTAATCTAGAAGAAGCCGAATTTAGGAAGGAATCATGAAGACCACAGCATGGCAGCTAACTATTTTATCTATAAATTAGGTAGCTTTAATAATTTAGGAAAACCTGATCTCGTGTCCGATCAGGGCTTGTTAATTTTCCTTTTATAGTTAGGAAACTCCTGTTTCGTATCCGATCAGGACTATATCAATCTCGGGGTACGTATGCCCGGGTACCATGTAAATCATCTCTCAGATCAATACAAATTCGGTGCATCGCCACCCTTTTCGACGGGTTCTTGCTTCTCGAGCCGGGCTGCATCGGTTAGGTCTGAACTCCTGCGAGAGGGTAAGTCTCGTTACCCCGACTACCTTATCAGCTAGGACTTCTTCGGTTAGGTCCGATATTCTAGCTGATCTACGGTAGTCGGCTTACCATGGTGTATCTATTCTGTCTACAGCTGCATCAGTTAAGTTTGATCTCTTAGGCCAAGTGGATATATCACATCACGCTTGCATAGATTTTATCGGCTTACTGGGGATAATTTATCATCAGTTTGTGCTGCATCAGTTAGGTCCGACCTACTAAACTGCCTGTGATAAGTTATTCCTGCTAGGTTGATAGATTTTATGCAAGCGTCTTATCGGGATGTATAGCTGATAAGTTATCTTTTACTAGATAAAGCCGACTGCATTGTCTTAATTATTATTTTGATTATCTACACTATCATCGGCTTTCCAGCCAATGCACATGTTCTATTGGTAGTCGGCTGATTTATTTATTTATATCGTTATCGGTTTCCTAGCTGATACACAAGTGCTATCGGTAGTCAGGCAGTCGGCTCGAGGGAAATCGGCTGGTTTTCTATCTTTTTATATTATCGGTTCTCTAGCCGATGTACAAGTGCCATCGGCAATTGGCTGGAAGGAGTCTGTATCGGCTTGTTGGCCGATTGGATCAATGATCTAACTTTTTTCTATCTCCTTGTCAATTGCTGGGTCAAATTGGCTGGCACGCCCACGAACCTCAAATTTAGGACCTGCACTGGAGCTAAGTAGATCTCCCAGGCCTTCGCATGTCTAGTGCACCGAACTAGATCATCAACTCGTCTTCAGCGCTGATCGGTGATTTTCGGTGTCAACACGTTTTTGGCACGCCCGGTGGGACCATGACTTCGACATGGTTGGAAAGGAGGTCAGTACAAACAATGTGATTCCAGTCACAATGGAAGATTTGACCGAAGAATAGAGACAACAGGTAGAACACAACATTGATGATTTTCAGAAGCTTTGTCTAGAATCCTTCGGTATGACACGTTAAGGGTCGATTCAAAAGTCCCAATTTCCAAAGCCTGTTCTGATTGGGGAATCGAGCCATACATCGCCTGCAAGTTCACAGAAGCTACTTCAAGAGATGGTTAATGAAGCAGTTTACCATGCGTTGATCAATCAATCTAGGATATTGGTGAACACATTACAGAGCTTGATCAAGAAGGCGGTGGAGCCGATTCAACTGGCTAGGGGGCAACAAGATGGAATTCCTCAAGGATATCATCAAACTGCATACTATGGGGGGCATCAACAAAGTCATCCAGGAGCTGTCCTTGAGTATAATTATCAGAGAGAATATCAGAGGCAGAATCGGCTACCAACTCCACCTCTGCATTATCACGTCGAAGATCCAAGGGAAGGAGATAAGAATCGGCTACCAACTCCACCTCTGCATTATCACGTCGAAGATCCAACGGAAGAAGATTGTGTAGGAGTACGCGTAGGCTACGATAGCAGAAAATAAAAAATTCTACCGCGCACACCAGGACATCATGCGAAAGAAGGGATCATGGATCGTTACCACTAGACGCGCAGTGCAGCGGAAGAAGAGTTGGAGAAGCCGGTCCAACCACGCGCGCGTTGAGGTAGTAGTGGAA
This sequence comes from Oryza meyeriana var. granulata, assembly GCA_003991445.1. Classification (NCBI taxonomy): domain Eukaryota; kingdom Viridiplantae; phylum Streptophyta; class Magnoliopsida; order Poales; family Poaceae; genus Oryza; species Oryza meyeriana. The sequence continues at coordinate 101,640 of RYFJ01000970.1, forward strand.
GTAGTCGATCTCCGGCCGATCAATGCCGCAACGAGCAGCGCCTCTACGGGTATCCACACGTCCGGGGCTGAAACACCGATCGCGAGTGTACTAGCACTCGTGAGCGGCTAGGGTTTGGCTCGGAAGATGGCGGCTAGGGTTTTGCTCGAGGCTAACAGAAAAAACACACGTGAAACTCCTCAGCCCCTCGCCTCCCTATATATAGACCTCCTTACTCGGGCCTTGTGGACTGAGGCCCAGTAAGAGTCTACTCGGATCTCTATCCGAATCGAGCCCATATTCGAATCACATTCGAATAAGTGTTCCAACCCATTAAGTGTGCGACCCTGTAGGTTCACGTATATTTTGTCGCGACCCAGAAACGCCTTTCTGGTCACCCTGTTAATAGCGGCCTCTAGCAAGGCATATTAGCCCCAAGATATACGTAAAGATCATATCGGCTGAACCTGTAATATCCTTATGTACAAATCCCTTTGCCTCACGATATCGATTGAGCTCAAGGCGAGACTTGTGTCATCCTCTTAATAGCTCAATCACTCTCTCGATCCTGTGATGGATTACAAACTTGTGATTGACACCTCAATCACCGTAGCATGGCCATGCACTTCCATAATCCATTACATCGAGGGGCCCAGAGATATCTCTCCCATAAGGAGGGGCAAATTCTATCTTGATCATTCATATCCCACTACATGTTTCATAGCAAACCCGAAGACCACTTTTATGACTACCCAGTTACGGAGTAGTGTTTAGTAGTCCCAAAATAAGCTACTACGTATGTTGGGAACCATGATGATCTCAAGTGTAAGGACTCTACATAAACACTACTTGAGACTAACTGATGACACATGAAATCTCTGCAGTATCTCATGGCGGGTCTATCCAACATATGTTCACTAACATATGTCCATATTATCGATTTGGTATCTCCATACCATGATCCATAAGACATGATCATCAATCAATACATATGCTGATATTAGAATCATATTTGTTCCTCATATGATATATGATCAGGGATCATTTAGAAATAGCAACATTTGACATTAAGAGTCTCATGAATAAGTCACATACTCATTGATCAATAATGATAGTGTCTATTTCAAGGAACAAATCAATATATTTTAAACATAGCATGTGATATATTTAACATCTCCATGTTGCCTCTAGGGCATATCACTAACAGATTGGACAGCAAGAATGTGGGTGCCATGGGCCCCGGGTACCTCATGACAAGCATATGGGCCACTCGGATAGAGGATGGGCCTAGCCTTGTAATTAGAGATATAGCTAGATTCGGCAGACTTCGCCTTGTATAGAAAGGAATATACAGTCCTAGTCGGGTGTGTTATATCTCTAAGGGGAGATTGTTCGCACCAAAAACCACCGGGTGTGCCAAGAAGCTCGCTGATGATCTGGTTTGATGCGATTGAACATACGAAGGCCTGGGAGATCTGCTTAGCTCCAGTGCAGGTCCTAAAATATTGAGGTTCGCGGGCGTGCCAGTCAATTTGACCCCGTAATTGACAAGGAGACGAAGAAATTTGATTGATCCAATCGGCCAGTAAGCCGATATGGATTCCTTCCAGCCGATGCCGCTATGTTCGTGCCCGGGCCCTCGCTTCCGGGTCCTCGCTTGTGCTCGTGCCCGGGTCAGCAGCAACTGCACATCGGCTATCGGCCGATACGGGCTGATATAGGCTCCTCGTAGCCGATAGCCGATGGCACCTGTGTATCGGCTAGGAAACCGATAGTGCTATGAGCAAATAGACAAGATGTCAGTATAACATATGCATCGGCTAGGAGCCGATTATCAATAGATAAGCAAAATAGTAAGCCAGCCGACTGCCGAGGAAACACATATGCATCGGCTAGAAAACCGATGATAATATAGATGACCAAAACAGTATGGATAATACAGTCGGCTTTATAAAAAGATAACCTATCGGCTAAGCACTCCGATAGAACGTCGCATATACACCGATCAGCCCGACAAGGATAAATCTATTATTATCGATCTAGTAGTTCAAACCTAACTGATGCAGCACAGATCGATAATAGTAAAGGAACCTCAACGAGCCGATAGACCTAATGCAACTGTGATGAAAATAACTTACCGGCTATACATTCCGATAAGACGCTTGCGCAAAAACCATCAGCCTAGCAGGAACGATTTATCGCTGGCAGTTCAGTAGGTCGGACCCAACCGATGCAGCACGAACTGATGATAAATCGCCCCCAGTAAACTGATAAGATCTACGCACGCGTGATGTGGTATACCTGATCGGCCTAAGAGGTCGGACCGAACCGATGCAGCCGTAGACAGGGCAGATACACCTGGGTAAGGGGTGACGAGTCTTACCCTCTCGCAAGAGTTCGGACCTAACCGATGCAGCCCCGCTCGAGAAGCAAGAACCCGTCGAAAGGTTGGCGATGCGCCGAAGTTTAATTGATCGATTGATTGATACAAGGTCTCCGGGCATACGTATATATACCCCGAGTTACAAGAGTCCTTATAGGACACGAAACAGGACTTTCCTAACTAGAAAAGGAAAACTAACAGACCTGATCGGACAAGAGATCAGGTTTCCTAAAAGATAAAACTATCTAATAGATAAGATAAATAACTGCCATAACGTGGTCTTCACGATTCCTTCCCAAGCTCGGACTCTTCTGGATTAGTTTCCAATGACTGATATCGCTTCTTTCCTTAACCGAACATGGTAACGACCCGTACCAAATTTTGGCGTTAACACATGCCCCCCAATTTCGGAGTTTGTTATCAAACTTCGAAATTCTTCTGTTCGGGCCTCATCATTCCTTCCTGGCCTCCTGAAATCGGCTTTCATGAACCGATACCTTCTTTACTAGGTGTGCTAGGCTCTCAAAGTCTTCTGATGAAAATCTTTTCTTGATCGGAGCCAACAAACCTTGGAATGCTAACTCGGCCAACTGTGCATCATCCAGACTTAAACTATAACATCGGCTTCTAACATTACGAAACCGCTGGATATATTCTGCGACTGATTCCTCCGGCTTCTGTATTACCGATGTTAAGTCTATCAAACTCATCTCCTGACTTCCCATAAAGAAATACTTGTGGAATTGCTTTTCCAGATCGGCCCAACCTCGAACTGAGTTAGGTGGCAATGAAGAAAACCATGTAAAGGCCGATCCGGATAATGATAACGGGAAGAGTCTAACTCTCAAAGCTTCCACAGCCAATGCGTCTCCACATTGAGCCAAGAATCGGCTGACATGTTCCACTGTAGATACATCATCTTGCCCTGAGAATTTGGAGAAGTCTGGTACTCTGTATCGGCGCGGCAACGGAGCTCTATCAAACCAATCTGGATATGGAGGCCGATACATAAATATTTCCTCCTTCGGTCTTAGACCGAATTGTTCTCTTATCACCTCTGTGACTCTTGCTGATAAATCTTCTTTTGGATCTTCGCCGTGATAACGCAGAGGTGGAGTTGGTTGCCGATTCTGATTCTGATATTCCCTCGGATAACTGTACTCAGGAACAGCTTTTGGATAACTCTGTTGATGCCCCCCATAGTACGCAGTTTGATATCCTTGAGGAATCCCATTTTGTTGCCCCCCGGGTATTTGAATCGGCTCTACTGCCTTCTTGATCAAGCTCTGTAATGTGTTCACCAATATCCCAGATTGATCGGTCAATGCATGATGAACTGCTTCATTAAACATGTCTTGGATCGGCTTTTGTGGACTTGCAGGCGATGTATGGCTCGATTCATCAATCAGAACGGGCTTTGGAAATTGCGACTTCTGAATCGGCCCTTGATCTGTCATACCGAAGGATTCTAGACAAAGCTTCCGAAAATCATCGATGTTCTGCTCCACTTGTTGTCTCTGTTCTTCGGTCAAGTCTTCCATTGTAACTGGGATTATGTTGTCTGTGCTGACCTCCTTTCCAGCCATGTTGAAGTTCTGTGTCCCACCGGGCGTGCCAAAAATATGTTCGCACCAAAAACCACCGGGTGTGCCAAGAAGCTCGCTGATGATCTGGTTTGATGCGATTGAACATACGAAGGCCTGGGAGATCTGCTTAGCTCCAGTGCAGGTCCTAAAATATTGAGGTTCGCGGGCGTGCCAGTCAATTTGACCCCGTAATTGACAAGGAGACGAAGAAATTTGATTGATCCAATCGGCCAGTAAGCCGATATGGATTCCTTCCAGCCGATGCCGCTATGTTCGTGCCCGGGCCCTCGCTTCCGGGTCCTCGCTTGTGCTCGTGCCCGGGTCAGCAGCAACTGCACATCGGCTATCGGCCGATACGGGCTGATATAGGCTCCTCGTAGCCGATAGCCGATGGCACCTGTGTATCGGCTAGGAAACCGATAGTGCTATGAGCAAATAGACAAGATGTCAGTATAACATATGCATCGGCTAGGAGCCGATTATCAATAGATAAGCAAAATAGTAAGCCAGCCGACTGCCGAGGAAACACATATGCATCGGCTAGAAAACCGATGATAATATAGATGACCAAAACAGTATGGATAATACAGTCGGCTTTATAAAAAGATAACCTATCGGCTAAGCACTCCGATAGAACGTCGCATATACACCGATCAGCCCGACAAGGATAAATCTATTATTATCGATCTAGTAGTTCAAACCTAACTGATGCAGCACAGATCGATAATAGTAAAGGAACCTCAACGAGCCGATAGACCTAATGCAACTGTGATGAAAATAACTTACCGGCTATACATTCCGATAAGACGCTTGCGCAAAAACCATCAGCCTAGCAGGAACGATTTATCGCTGGCAGTTCAGTAGGTCGGACCCAACCGATGCAGCACGAACTGATGATAAATCGCCCCCAGTAAACTGATAAGATCTACGCACGCGTGATGTGGTATACCTGATCGGCCTAAGAGGTCGGACCGAACCGATGCAGCCGTAGACAGGGCAGATACACCTGGGTAAGGGGTGACGAGTCTTACCCTCTCGCAAGAGTTCGGACCTAACCGATGCAGCCCCGCTCGAGAAGCAAGAACCCGTCGAAAGGTTGGCGATGCGCCGAAGTTTAATTGATCGATTGATTGATACAAGGTCTCCGGGCATACGTATATATACCCCGAGTTACAAGAGTCCTTATAGGACACGAAACAGGACTTTCCTAACTAGAAAAGGAAAACTAACAGACCTGATCGGACAAGAGATCAGGTTTCCTAAAAGATAAAACTATCTAATAGATAAGATAAATAACTGCCATAACGTGGTCTTCACGATTCCTTCCCAAGCTCGGACTCTTCTGGATTAGTTTCCAATGACTGATATCGCTTCTTTCCTTAACCGAACATGGTAACGACCCGTACCAAATTTTGGCGTTAACAGAGATCTCCTAGTCGTAATCCGATGGGGACTCCTACCTTGTAACCCTGTCCCCCAGTATATAAGGGGAGGCAGGGCGCCCTAGGAGGGCAGGTTGAGTTGGTTCACCAGAATCACCACCACAAATCCTCAAAGGAATAACACCACAACTGGACGTAGGGTATTACCTCGCATTGAGGGCCTGAACCAGTATAAAATCTTCTGTGTTCCTTTGCAATCCACCGAGTTTACATCCGCCGACTAGCCCCATATATTTATTGCTGGTGTAAAACATCGACAAAGAATCACAGAGGTGGTGAGAGAACAATTTGGCCTAAAACCAAAGGAGGAAACATTTATGTATCGGCATCCATATCCGGATTGGTTTGATATAGTTCCATTGCCGCACCGATACAGAGTACCAGACTTCTCCAAATTCTCAGGGCAAGATGATGTATCTACAGTGGAGCATGTCAGCCGATTTTTGGCTCAGTGTGGGGAGGCATCAGCTGAAGAAGCTTTGAGAGTTAGATTTTTCCCGCTATCATTGTCCGGATCGGCCTTCACATGGTTTTCTTCGTTACTACCAAATTCAGTTTGGGGTTGGGCCAATTTGGAAAAGCAATTCCACAAATATTTCTTTATTGGGATTCAGGAGATGAGTGTAACAGATTTCACATCGGTAATACAAAAGCCGGATGAATCAATTGTAGAATATATCCAACGGTTTCGTGATGTTAGAAGCCAATGTTACAGTTTAAGTCTAGATGATGCACAACTGGCCGAGTTAGCATTCCAAGGTTTGTTGGCTCTGATCAAGGAAAGATTTTCATCACAAGACTTCGAGAGCCTAGCACACCTAGTACAGAAGGTATCGGCTCATGAAAGTCGATTTCAAGAGGCCAGGAAGGAATGTTGAGGCCCAAATAGAAGAATTTCGAAGTTTGATAACAAACTCCGAAATTGGAGGGCATGTGTTAACACCAAAATTTGGTACGGTTCATTATCATGCTCAGTTAAGGAAAGAGGCTATATCAGCCGATGGAAGCTAATCTAGAAGAAGCCGAATTCAGGAAGGAATCGTGAAGATCACAGCATGGCAGTTAACTATTTTATCTATAAATTAGGTAGCTTTAATAATTTAGGAAACCTGATCTCGTGTCCGATCAGGGCTTGTTAATTTTCTTTTTATAGTTAGGAAAATCCTATTTCATATCCGATCAGGACTGTATCAATCTCGGGGTATAAATACGTATGCCCGGGTACCATGTAAATCATCTCTCAGATCAATACAAATTCGGCGCATCGCCACCCTTTTCGACGGGTTCTTGCTTCTCGAGCCGGGCTGCATCAGTTAGGTCCGAACTCCTGCCAGAGGGTAAGTCTCATTACCCCGACTACCTTATCGGCTAGGACTTCCTCGGTTAGGTCCGATATTCTAGCTGACCTACGGTCGTCGGCTTACCACGGTGTATCTATTCTATCTACGGCTGCATCAGTTAAGTTTGATCTCTTAGGCCGAGTGGATATATCACATCACGCGTGCATAGATTTTATTGGCTTACTGGGGATAATTTATCATCAGTTTGTGCTGCATCGGTTAGGTCCGACCTACTAAACTACCTACGATAAGTTATTCCTGCTAGGTTGATAGATTTTATGCAAGCGTCTTATCGGGATGTATAGCCGATAAGTTATCTTTTACTAGATAAAGCCGACTGCATTGTCTTAATTATTATTTTGATTATCTACACTATCATCGGCTTTCCAGCCGATGCACATGTTCTATTGGTTGTCGGCTGATTTATTTATTTATAACGTTATCAGTTTCCTAGCCGATACACAAGTGCTGTCGGCAGTCAGGCAGTCGGCTCGAGGGAAGTCGGCTAGTTTTCTATCTTTTTATATTATCGGTTCTCTAGCCGATGTACAAGTGCCATCGGCAATCGGCTGGAAGGAATCTGTATCGGCTTGTTGGCCGATTGGATCAATGATATAACTTTTTTCTATCTCCTTGTCAATTGCTGGGTCAAATTGACTGGCACACCCACGAACCTCAAATTTAGGACCTGCACTGGAGCTAAGTAGATCTCCCAAGCCTTCGCGTGTCTAGTGCACCGAACCAGATCATCAACTCGTCTTCAGCGCTGATCGGTGATTTTCGGTGTCAACACAACTTTCACCTCCTCTGCAAAAGCCTGAAGCTAGATCTTGGCATTAGCTCTAGCGGCTACCCGAGTTCATCGACAAGTAAACTTGTTAGGCAAAATTGCAGACAGGGTACTTAATGGATTGGTTAAGATCATTGTCAGAGCAGAGACTTACTTTCGTAGTCGGCCTCCCATTTGGCTCTAGCCTTCTCCAGTTCACCCTTCTCCTTCTCGAGCTTGGCGTTGGCCTTCTTCAAGTCGGCCTTCTCCTTCTCGAGCTCGGCCTTGGCCCTTTTCAAGTCGGCCATGTCTTTCTCAAGCTCGGCCTTGGCCCTCTCGGCCTCCTTCAGCTTGGCTTCCCCCTCTGTTCGAGTCTTCAACTCGGCTTCGAGGGCTGCACATCAGAATAGTCAAGTACTCAACATTGCAGTCAAGACACAACTGGGCAGTCGGGAAACAGCATGGCTGGAGAAATATACTAAGGGCTCAGTCAGGAAGACGTATTCGGGAGACTTACTTCCCATCTTCTTGGCTTGGTCCCAATTTTCGTCCTTGAGCTAATTAACGGCTCCCTTCAGCCATGACTCTCTCTCCTGGCTACGCCGCTCCAATTCGCCCTTTAAGGCCTGGAGCTGGTCCAATTGTTGGAGTTGGGGGGCAAGCTGGGTCAGGACTTCGTTCATCCTTTTCGAGCGGTCAACAAGTTTCTGCTCAGGAAGAAAACAGAGCAAAGTAGAGTCAAGTATTAGAATACTTATGCAAGGAGGACTACCAAGACTCCAATACGGCGAAAGTCATACCTGGACCCCTGGGACGCGGTGATTGTGGCGCGAAGCAAGTTTTCACGCTCCTCTGCCACAACCTCATCATGCTTGTAACTCTTTGCAGTTCCGCTGGGGGCTACCCAACGGAATGTCCTCAGGAATTTGCGGGGAGGAGCCTCAAGTCTGGGGAGGTCTAGTCTCTCTGAAGACGACGACGACGACAAGGACGACGACGGGGTCCTGGCCCCCAACTCGGCAGCAGCTGGGGCTTCAGAGACATGCTCGGGGGCTGGAGCAACAGCTTCAACATTAGCCCCTTGGTCTGCCAGTGTCGGCGGCTTTGCAGTTAGGACGACCTCGGTTTCTGTAACTAAGAGGTCGTCGGCTCAGTAGATACGCTCACGGGTGTTGGTCCGGCTGGGGACGGCTCTACAACAAGAGAAGCCGGCGTGGTCTCCTTCAGATCGATGTTGGCACGCTTCCTGCATGACAAGTCAGATATCAACACACCACAATGCTGAACAGGACTTCCGAAAGGCTTAAAGTCACATACCTCTTGGAGAATTTGAGCCTGCCCTCGGGGGCTCCTGATGCCGGCGGTGGACTATTGCCGGCTGTCGGGCTAGATGGCGTGGCAGTCGACAGTGGTGTTTTTGTCTTGTTGGCCCTGTTCCTAGTGTGGTCGGCTTGGGTGCTCGGGTACTTGGCGGTGTCATTCTTGGGCTTGATGTTGCTGAGCCCAGCAACGCTTGACTAGACCTTGTACTCGGTGGCACCCTTATTAGGCTCGATGATGCTGAGCTTGATTGCACTGGTCCCGGTCTGGGACTCGGCGGCCTGGGGGCTGGGCCGGCAGTGTCTTTTATCCTCAGACTCCCGGCTGCGGCACTCGGCCTGATAATCTTCTTCTTGCACTGATCTTCAATAGGTCTCTTTCCCGCTCTGTTGGAGTCGGGCTGGGCAGCAGAAGGACTTAACGGCCTCTTCTTCTTTGACTTCATGGCCGATAGAGTTCGGGAGTCGTCATCGAACTCCTTACATGTCTGCAAACAATTCAACAATATACATCACATACCGCAGAAGCAATCAAGAATACAAGTTTACAGGCACTCATCACAGATGAACAACAAGGGTTACCTCTGGACGAGGCCGTTTTCGGCTGTAAGCCATGACGGAGCGCTCTGCATCTTCGGTTTCAACCACCCCCATGGAGAAATAACTGAACAGCACTTCGGTCACTTTGTGCTGGTCAGCCAGATCTCGGCATTCTCGGTCGGGATCGTCCCTCCCCCAGTAATCCCAACAGAATTGGCTTCTTAGCTTCAATGGCTGGATGCGCCAGGTTAGGAAACACCTAGCCACCCAGGGACCGGTCAGACCGGCGCTCTTTAGCCTATATAGTCTTTCAAGCAACTGATGCACTTGGCCCATCTCCTCAAAAGTTGGTACTGATGACCAATCGGACGAGACCACCGGAGGCAAACCAGTAAATGGAGGCAGAGAGGGTTCTAGATCAGAACAATAGAACCACTCCTTATGCCAACCTTTCAAGGAAGTTTTTAGAGGAAGATGAAGATATGTCCTTTTCATTTCACTCCTAAGGTAGATATCGGCCCCCCCAATCACCTGGACCTTGCTCTTGGAGGGCTGGGGCCTGATGTGGAACAAGTGTCTAAAAAGATTTAAATGGGGTTCCACACCTAGGAAACACTCGCAAAGAGTTACAAATATAGAAATTTGCAAGACTGAGTTGGGATTCAGATTCACCAACTCCAATCCATAGAAGGCAAGAAGATGGCGGAGGAAGTCAGAAGATGGAAGAAATAGACCTCGGTCGAAAAAGGAGATGAAAACAATAGTCTCATCGGCCTGGGGCTCTGGAACTGATTCACCTTCATCTGGGCGCCAACGGATGACATCATGGCTTTGCAGCCGCAGCAACTTCTCCAAGTGCTCCAGCTTGGACCGACCGTAATCCGAAGTTGGCCACACCTCATCTGACGCCCCCATGAAATCTGAGGCCCTCAGCATGGTTGAGGACGAGAAGATTTGGGGGAAATGTTGCTGGGGGTTTGGAATGGATGAGGAGGAGCGGAATCGCCCGAGTTTCAGTGGGGAAGAGCAAGCAATGGTGAACCCTAGCGAAGCGGGAGGCGAAATTTCGGTGTGGAGATTGGAAGACAAAATGATTGGTGGATTGGAGAAGATGAAGGAATCTTTTCTCTCTCTCCCTGCCTTTTATAGAGCCATTTCTGATTCGTGGGCTTGGGCTTACACAGTCGGAACTAGGCCACCAAGATATGAGTTTCTACAGTAGCATGCTCAATGTGGGCCGCTCGCTGGTTGCGTTAAAATCACAGTGCTGGTGCTACCAACAGGAACCTATGAGGTAAACAGATATGCTTCATGAAGGCCTAATTGCTGAACACATGTGTTCGAGTATTTGTCTTATCCACCAGGTATTGAAGATATATCCTTATAAGGGTCACAAGATGGTCTTCATCAAGATTGGGGATGCAGGTATCTCTCAAGTACACCTGACCACATAATGGATTAAATTTCATAAAGTGGTACTCGGCCTACATGCTTGGCCAATAGTTGCCATGAGCAAATCTCTTTCCAGCCGACATGACATTAAGGAGTCTAACTTCCGAGTAGTGCATTAGTCGGGGGAGACTATAAATATTCTTTCTAGCTGATATGATGCTGAAGAGTCTAACTTCCGAGCGGGACGCCACTTGGGAAAGACTATAAACACCTTTTCCAGCTGACATGAAGCTGAAGAGTCCCATATACGAGTGGCATGCTACTCGGCAAAGACTATAAATTATTTCTGGTTGACATGATACCAAAGAGTCTCATATACCAGTAGTATACTACTCGGGAAAGACTACAAGGTTAAAGATCTTTGACTTTGTGTTTAATTGTTTTGACAATTAAGAACAAAGTCGGGGGCTACACCTAATAGGTGCGCCTATTCGGTGCACACTATTCATACATCTACATGGAGCCCTTCATAGCCTCGCTACCAGCTGACATGAAGCAGGACTCGGGAAGAAGAAGCACTCGGACAAAGAGTACTCGGGAGCAATGCACTCAGGCTATCTTCACCATGGAGGATGAGCACTCAACATCAACTGTGACTCAACTATGAAGGTCTCAGGGGCTGCTGTGGAGGCCATGGGCCCCAGGTACCTCATGACAAGTATATGGGCCACTCAGACAGAGGATGGGCCTAGCCTTGTAATTAGAGATATAATAGAACCCAGCAGACTTTGCCTTGTACGATAAGGAATATACAGTCCAAGTCGGGTAGATTACATTTCTAAGAGGAGATCCCTTGGCTGTAATCCGGCTGGGACTCCTACCTTGTACCCCTGTCCCCCAGTATATAAGGGGAGGCAAGGCACCCCCTGAGGGCATACAGAGATTCATCAGAATGATACTTCCTCAAAGGAATACACCACAATTGGAGGGTATTACCTGGCATCGAGGGCTTGAACCAGTTTGTGTTCCTTTGTAGTCCACCGAGTTTTGATCCGACGAGTATCCCTATATTCATATTGCCGGTGTAAAACATCGACAAGTTGGGCCCTAATCACCAGGCAACACCAACTATAGGTAGGATTAAAGTCATGATAACAGCAGCAGCAGTGCAGCAATGCGAGCAATCTGGCGACACGTTTATCCCTTCCAACAAGATGACTTTAGACACTGCAACATCATCAACCGTGGCGCGATGCCAAGGTACAGTGTTCGACCACCACCACTTGGAGTCCAATCACGGATCACAAGGCCACATAGATGGTTGACGGTGATATCAACATGATGGGCACTGGGACAACCATGATGCCCGAGGCCGACTACGTTGAGATCTATGCCATGACATCAATGCTCGATGTCGTGAATGCAAAGAAGATGAACGCCGCTGATTGGAAGATGAACATGAGCACTTCAGCCTCCATCATGAGCTACGACAAGTCGACTGGCCATCAGGATTCAAGCCGACTAGCATAGACAAGTACGACGGCAAGACCAACCTGAAGTCCTGGCTGATAGTATATGTCGGACCCAGGTTTGACCCCGAACCCTATGTGTGTACCGTGCTAGTCCCACGATCAATTGCTAGCACACACATTCAACATTGGCATCATAATCCATACATCACAGGTTCAGCTCACAGCGGACCAAACATAAGTCGTACAAGAGTCTAGACTTTAGCGGTTACATAGAGGCCGACCGGCCAAATAGAACAGCAAATTAACAAAGAGTTCAACAGCGGAAACAAGATAATAGAGGCACCAAAAACCATCAAGTATGCCTCTGCCCGCCCACAGGCAACCAACCGGTAAGCCCTAGTAAGCACCGTCGTCGTCGTCTCCAAAACCCGCTGCATAGAAGTACCCGATTGTCGGGTCCTCCTCAACCATCTCTAAAAAAAAAAGAGAAGTCACACAAGCGTGTGTGAGTACAATACGTACTCCGCAAGACTTATAGTGTTTGCAATGGTATTCCATAATATGCGAAGATAAACAAGGAATGGTTCAGGTCCTGCAGTTTGCATAAATCATAATATACATAGCGAAAACATTGCGGTTTTGCAACGAAATTTTTGTAAAATCAAGCTACCACAGCAAACAAGTATATAAGCATCAACCCCCAAGTGTTTCCAACCATATGGGCTCCTTGCCCATTCCAGCCAACAGTGGCAACACGCTGCCACAACCATCCCAGCGAACTCCCCGTTCGCACCAAGATCTTTCCCCAAAACAGTTCCCAAAAAAAATTAAAACTACTACGGTGGAGAATTTCCCAAGTCGTCCATAACCGAGGACACGGCTATTCGAATAGTTTTAACTCTCGAGAGTGTGTACAACTGTACCCACATGACAAGGACAACATGAGCTACCACACAGGAGGCTCACACCATCAATGACAAAGCCTTTCCACCGTTGACATAGCAATATCCCACGCTTATGATCCATCCCTAGGGAGTTGGGAGGCCTCCCAAAATCCCCAAGGCTCATACGATGTGCTGGTCACCCTTGAACAATAATCAAGGTACCTTCGGGCTATGGACAAAAACCATAACCCGCACTATCCAATGTCAACAATAATGACCTACAACTCCACCGGCGGTCTATTGCTAGGTATCAACAAATATACTAAGCTAGGAACTCCCACAAGAGCCACATGTGGTTTGCACTGTGCTTCTTGGTTCTAGCTACACCATAGAAAGTCGGTCCTTAGTGACCCGGGCGAGACAACCACCTAATCGATACCACAACAAGGCACCGAACACTACATCCACTCGCCCAAGTCCAAAAGCTTGTTTTCCAGTTTTTGTTTTCCACCAAGAGCACAGGGGAAGAATACCCACTATTCATTTCCATAATTTTGCAAATGCTTCTTTTTCCCAACATCCCAAAATCAAGTAACAAGTAGCCTTGATTAAAAAGCAAACTAAGCATACCTATTGACATCTTCCCAACCACATGAACCCAAATTTTTAGTGGCAACATAAGTGACAAGGAATTCATGATACTCAAGTAACAAGGATAAGGCAATGCAACAAGAGGTTAACTACCCAAGAATCCCACACATTTCTAAGTAAAACATCGCATGCATAATAGTTTGCAATCAATATAGTTTGTAAGTTTGAAATATAGGAGCAATTGATCAAGGGGGTGCTTGCCTTGTTCCTGGACTTCTTGGAACTCTTCTGATCCTTCCACAACCGGGTCAACGACGTCGTGTTCTACGAGAATACCAAACGAATGCAATGAAAACAACGGCAAAATATTTAACAGAACAGGAAGTACGAATATTTTTGCAGAATATGCAAGTGCATGATTTTAGATGAATTTAGGAAAAAGAATCGCTTGAATCCGAGTTCGTATGAGGGAGATACGGCTAAACGAAGTCTGCTCTGTCCTAAAATCGAAAATAAATGAGAAACAGCGTTTTCGCTCGACCGAACTGCAGAAACGGCTGAAAACATTCTAACGACTTAACGGGTGGTCTATTTGAGACGTTTTCGGTTCTAGGGCATTTTTATGGTACGAAACCTACATGTGTGCTGCTGTGAATCTAAGGACAACTCCCAAAAGTGGATATACTCCAACTCGCTAGGATATTAATCGCACACGCTCACACGTCACTAAAACGGCCTAACACGTGAAATCCACCGGGCGTGAAGTTTTAATCTAAGGCATTTGGGGGCGTGGAGGGTTTCTAGGGCCTAGGAGTCACTGGATGTACAGGTGGAACCTACGGGAAGGCTTCGGTAGTGGCGAACGCCTCGGTCCAAAAACGATGTCTTCGTACGCGCGAACTACATATCTTCGCACGTTAACGACAACCGGCAAAAACGGGAAAACGACAGCAGCTACTCTACTCAGGGTTTTATCCTGCTCTGACGCTAGAGGGGCCAACCCGGCTTGCATGGGGCTGATGGGGTGGCTGCTACTCACTCAAACACAAGCGCATCTTAGGTGTTTGATGAAAAGCCAAGCTAATGCACGGCTTGTCTACTTCTGTCCTCTCATGCTCTAGTGAATGGCTAGTGATGCAGGGGTGTGGGGAAGCTCTAGGGGTCCTGCATGCAAGATCGAAGGCTCTACTACATGCGGCCATGCTCCGATTGAGCCTCATCCACACATATGGCCATGGTGGTGACGCTTGGGTGGACGGCAAAACAATGGCATGATAGGCCAAGCCAAGGACGTGGGGAGAACTAGTGGCCTACCAGGAATAAAAAGGAAGTACATGCAGAAACAGAAACTCACCGAAGAGTGCAGGCTGTGGGGTGCGACGTTGAGGCGGTGGTCAGCTCGGCAACAGGGTCGCTCGTGATGGAGGCTGCAGACAAGTGCTATGATGAGCTCAAAGAGTGAAGGGAAGATGGTGATACGGCCAGGACAGCGCTAACTCACCAGGGCGCAGTTCAGCGGCTGGAAGGTCACGGCGGCACCCGGTCGGCGTTGCAAAACGCGATGGGGCTGCGGTGGTGCCTGCTGCTTGCGAGGATGAAAACGGAGTTAGGTCGGGCAGGAATACGGGGTGACACAGCTGAGACACGGCAAAACTCACCGGAGCTCTAAGACAGAAAGCGTGTGCTCGCCGGCGCCGTGGGCGCACCTCACTTTCTCAGCGAACCAAGGGCAAACCTTGGGTCCTTGGCAGGTGAGAAAGAGGGCGAGCTGGGGAAGCAGAAGGACATAGGCTTGGTTAAAAAGGAAGGCAGGGAAGGGAGAGGAGAGGGGAGGGCGCTGCTCTGCTCCACGGTCTCGTGATGGCGTGCGCACGGGCAAGCGTGCAGCAGACAGATGGGACAGGGCAGGGCGCTGCTGAGGCTGTCGGGGGCATCTCGCGAGGTCCCAAGGCGGCTCTGCCTCTCCCTCTCACGTGGTCTAGGGCGCGCAGAGGAAGCCACCTGGCCGAGCCGCACGGGCGGAGAGAGATTCTCGCGTGATCTCGTTTGGACGACGGAGGACAGGGCACAACCGATAGCATCACGTATCAACGATTCACGCCTGAGGACTGTCTCTGGGTTGACGCCGAAACCAATCGGCCGATACAGATTGATACAAACCGATGATGATATAAGTGAAAAGCAAACCGGCCGATTGCTGATAGCATTCGCATACATGAGCATCGGCTAGAAGCCGATGATAACAGAGATAGGCAGAAAAATAAAAAGCCAGCTGACTGGCGCGGGCTCGCGAGAGAGGGCGCGGGCGCGAGCTCGGGAGAGAGAGTGCACGGGCGCGGGCTCGGGAAAGAGCACAGGCGCGGGCGTAGGTGAGGGCGCGGGCACAGGCGAGGGCGCGGGCGCGGGCGCAGGTGCAGGCAAGGGCGCGGGCGTGGGCTTGCGAGAGAGAGAGGGCGCGGGGTCGGGCTCGCAAGAGGGCGCGGGCGTGAGAGAGCGCGGGCGCGGGCGCAGGGTCGGGAGCGAGAGGGCGCGGGCGCGGGCTCGAGAGCGAGGGCATGGGCTCGAGGTCGGGAGCGAGAGGGCGCGGGCGCGGGCTCGATGTCGGGAGCAGAGTCCGGGCGCGAGCTCGGGAGAGAGAGGGCCCGGGCACAGGCGAGGGCGCGGCGCGGGCGCAGGCAAGGGCACGGGCGCGAGGTCGGGGTCGGGACGATGGCGCGGGCGCAGGTCCGATCGGGAGGCGTCTAGTCCGATCGGGAGGATTCGGACCGTCCAATCCCCAAGAGGATGGTCCGATTGGGGCAGCTTGCTTCCAACCGAAAGAAACTTGGGGACAAGGCTGGGTTTTTCATGCATGAAAGATGACATGAAGAGCATGCAGATGGAAAAACGGTTTTATGCACCAAACAACAAAAGTGGGCTGTTACAGTATACACCCTCGCAATCCGAGCAGCCAGAGGCAACCACAAGGCAGTGGCCAATTATCTTCCCGTCGCCCTAGCCGATTTGGCGTGGACCTGGTTAACGGGGCTTCCGAGAGGGTCAATCGATTCCTGGGGAGAACTCCGTGAACGGTTCATGGAAAACTTCTAGGGCACTTACGGGAGGCCAGGATCTGAATTTGATTTGTATCAATGTCACCAAAGGAAGAATGAGTCACTACAAAACTTCATCAAGTGCTTCTCCGAGAAGAGGAACACTATTACCAAGATCAAAGACGAGACGGCCATCGCTGCCTTCCGCAAGGAAGTCAAGGACACACCGTTTATCTCCAAGTTCACTCAGAAGACACTGATACAACCAAAGCTCTCTTCAAGATGGCCAACAAGTATGCCTCCTTGGCCAAAACAGTGGCCGAGTTGCAGGAAGGCAAGCCCCGACAGAGAGACAGACGTGAGTCGGATGACATGACACCATAAAAAAGAAGGGACCGCAAGCGAAAATCTGAGGACCTCGTCATGGTAGTTGATCGCTACCGTCCTCAACCTCCTAGAACCAAAGCTTATCAGAATAACAAGTAACATGCTTGGGGGCTCAAATGCTCAAACACAAGGTTGGCACCCCCATTCACAACTCGCGGAACACTGAACAACCAAGTCGCTTTCTGATAAATATTTTCTCTTTTATATGATATTCTCATCCAAACGGGTTCGGAGGCAACTCACTTCCCTATGGTTTACTCGGATACGGCTTAGTGCAAGTTGGGATCGGATCTAGGGGATGAGATTGTCAATTCCTCACTTGACCTCACCAATGTCGTAGCCGCTTACACCTAATAGGTGTACATGCTGCATACTTTCTGTTTTTGCTCTCAATGGTTGCAAAAGTACTCGAGTAGCATAAATTCCGATCCGTGAAACTTTGCTCCATGAAAGATGAACTCAAGTCATCCAGAACGCGTGTCTAGGAAAGAGCCATGAGCCAACTCCCGGCACTCGGGGGCTATGACTAGTCGGGTAGAGTGTTTAAACGTAAGGAGTCAGCTACTCGAGGAAATTAAAATCAATATGAGGAGGAACGAGTATTTGCATATGTTGTAAAATACATAAATTTTCTTCGGATGACTATTTTCTTCATCAGATACTACTCATCCGATATGTCTATAATGTAGGGCTAGTTTCGAATATGCGTAACAGGAACTCATGGCTATGAGCCTATCTCCTACTCTCGGGGGCTGGACTAGTCTTGCAAGATACACTTGGAGTGCGACACTTCAAGGATCACTCGGAATGCTCCATGAGGGCTACTAACCGAGTACTCGCGCCAGTCGGGACACGGATGTTACCTTTTCCTTGGTACACTCCATGTGAGCCCAGAACTGACCTCCGGCACCTGTCAGGGCTCGAGTATCGCTCTGCCAGGTTGGGTACGCCCCATGAGGGTCAAGAACTTATTCACTTTTTCTGAGCAGTCAACTATCTTCTGCTCAGAGCAAAACAGAGTCAAGAAGCAGAGAACCAATACAGGGAAGATTTGCAAGAGCTCAATATGGCAAGAGTCATACCTGGACTCCCCGGGACGCGGTGATTGCAGCACGCAGAAGAGCTTCACGCTCCTTCTCTGCCGCCTCCTCATCATGCTCGTAGCTTTCCGCGACTCCCTCGGGGGATACCCAGTGGAATGTCCTCGGAAGCCTGCGAGGAGGGGCTTCAAGTCTGGGGAGATCCAATTCTGAAGACGACGACGACGATATGGACGGCGACAAGGTCCTGGCTTCTGGCTCAGCAACTACTGGGACCTCAGGGACTCACTCAGGGGCTAGAGCCACGGCTTCAGTACTTGCCCCTTGGTCAGCCGGCACTAACGATCCTGCTATCGGGACAGCTTCAGTTTCTGCATCTGAGGCAGTCGCCGGCTTAGCAGACGAGCTTGTTGGTGTTGGCTCAGCTGGGGCTGGCTTGGCAATGGGAGCAGTCGGCGTAGTCTTTTTTAGATCTACATTAACTCGCCTCCTGCACGATGAGTCAAATATCAGACATTATCACACTATCAAGATGTTCAGAAGAATCAAGGTTGCTTACCTCTTGGAGGACTTGAACTTCCACGAAGGGCTTCCTGATGTCGGCAGTGGAGAGCTGCTAGCTGATGGGCTCATCGGCATGGCAGTCGGTGGTGGCATCTTGCTCTTGGTCGGCCTAGTCTCTGGGATGGCCAACTGGGGCGCCGAGGCGCTCAGTGGCACTGCTCTCTGGCTCGACGTTGCTGATCTTGTACTCGATGGCACCAGCCTTGGGCTCGATGTTGCTGAGCCTAGTGGTGTTGGTCTCAGGCTTGGATTCGGCGGCCTGGGGGCTATGCTGGTGGTATCTTTTATCCTCAAGCTCCCAGCGGCGGCACTCGGCTTGCCAGTTTTCTTCTTGCCCAAGTCTTCAACAGGATTTTTCTAGCTCTCTTGGAGCTGGGCTGGGTAGCAGAAGGACTCAACGGCCTCTTCTTTGACTGGACGGCTGATAAAGTTTGGGAATCATTATCAAACTCCTCACATTCCTACAAGAGATTCAGACGATATACATCATACATCGTAGGGCAATTCAGGATGCACATCAACAAGCATTCATCATAGAATGACAGCAATACAGCAGCTGGCATTTCAATATTACCTTTGAACGAGGCCTTTTTCGGCTATAAGCCGCAGTGGCGTGCTCTGCATCTTCAGTTTCAACCACCCCACTGGAGAAATAACTGAGCAAGATGTCAGTCACTTTGTGCTTATCAGTCAGATCTCGGTATTCTCAACTAGGATCATCTTTCCCCTGGTAATCCCAGCCAAAGTGGCTTCTTAGCTTCAATGGCCGGATACGCCGGGTCAGGAAACGTCTGGCCACCCAGGGACCGGTCAATCCAGAGCCCTTCAGCTTGTCAATCTTATCAATCAATATATACACTTGGCCCATCTCCTCAAAGCTTGGCACAGACGAACAGTTGGGCGAGACCACCGGAGGCAAACCAGTAAATGGGGGCAGAGAGGGTTCAAGATCAGAACAATAGAACCACTCCTTATGCCAGCCCTTAAGGGAAGTTTTCAGAGGAAATGAAGATATATCTTTTTCATTTGGTTCCTAAGTTGAAGACCGGCTCCCCCTATCACCTGGACTTTGTTTTTGGAAGGCTGGGGTTTGATGTGGAACAATATCTAAACAGATTGAAATGGGGCTCCACACCCAGAAAGCATTCACAAAGAGTTGCAAATATAGAGATTTGCAGGATGGAGTTGGGGTTCAGATTTACAAGCTCTAGCCCATAGAAGGAAAGAAGTTGGCGAAGAAAATCTAAGGAAGGAAGAGCAAGTCTCCGATCAAAGAAAGAGGCGAAGACTACGGTCTCACCAGATTGGGGTGCCGGAATCGATTCCCCTTCCACCGGACGCCAATGGATGATCTCACGACTCTGCAATCTTAGCAGCTTCTCCAAATACTTCAACTTAGTCGAGTCGCAATCTGAAGTCGGCCAGACCTCATCTAACACCTCCGGGATTTTCGACGCTCTCGGCATTGCTTAAGGCAAGGAGATTTGGGGGAAATGCTATCAGGGGCTTGGAATGGATGCGGAGGAGTGGGATCGCCCGAGTTTCTAGAGGGAAGAGCTAGCAATGGCGAACCCTAGCGAGGCGAGGTGCGAAATTTTAGCGCGGAAGTTGGAAGACGAAACGATTGGTGGATTGGAGAAGATGAGGGAATCTCTTCTCTCTCCCCCCTCATTTATAGAGCCTATGCTGATAAGTGGGCTTGGGCCTACAAATTCGGTACTGGGCCACAAGATATGTGTGGAGGCCATGGGCCCTGGGTACCTCATCACAAGCATATGGGCCACTCGGATAGAGGATGGGCCGAGACTTGTAATTAGAGATATAGTAGCACCCGACAGACTTTGCCTTATACAATAAGGAATATATAGTCCTAGTTGGGTAAAATGTATCTCTAAGAGGAGATCCCTTGGCCGTATCCAGCTGGGATTCCTACCTTGTACCCCTGTCCCCCAGTATATAAGGGGAGGCAGGGTGTCCCCTGGGGAGAAGATCATTGATCGACACAAATCCTCAAAGGAATACCACCACAACTGGACGTAGGGTATTACCTCACATCGATGGCCTGAACCAATATAAAATCTCCCTGTGTTCCTTTGCAATCCACCAAGTTTCCATCCGCCGAGTAGCCCCATATTCATATTGCCAGTGTAAAACATCAACAGTTGGCACGCCTGGTAGGGGCATCGGTGAAATCAACATCAATAATCTCGATGGATCCAACAAGTGGAGTCAACAGTGACAAATTCTCCTCCGGAGACACAATAACTTTCAGAAGCCTCGACTTCGTCGCCGACCCGATCGGCAATCTCACCTTGGCCGACGCAAATCTAATCCAACCGGCCGAGGAACCAGCCGACTCCGCGCCAGTCGGCCCACAAGATGCTGCAACAACCATCATCAATCTGACGCAGCAACCTTCTACTTCGCCAAGCCACAGGACAACTCTCTCCTTCGGTGTCCGACTCACGCTAAGCCTCGAGCCAGCCCGAGTTGGGCTAGGAAGGGGAGAGATCGTCAATTTCCCACACAGGCTCGGCAACGCCGCAGATCTACATCTTACGCCGTAGACCCAATCCCCTGCAATTCAGTTTGGACACGGCCTAGGGCCATTTTAGATTGGATCTAGGGAGGTCGCAGTCGTTCTTACTCCGATAAACTACTCAGACTCTGACTCCAGGTCGGACAACGCTTCAAACACCAGTTCAGACTCCAGTCTGGCAAGCCTCCTTATCCCTCGCGAGATCTTCATGGCTTCGACCCCTCCACCAGAGGTACGCCGACTACAAGAGGAACAACAAGAGGAGGCGCGCCGACTACAACAACAGGAGGAAGCCGACCGCGAGGCTCACAACGACGGGCTACGCAAGGCTGGGCGAACCGCTCAGTAACAATCCTCCAGACAAAAGTCGGCGACCATGACATCTTCGTCACACCACAACAGAACGTCATGGCCGCCGCAACCCTGCTGGACACGCTTCAGCTCAGGCCTGATCACTAGGCCACCCTGACTATTGCCAAGATTAAGGCGATGATTACAGCTGCCGCCTGTCAGCAGCAACAGCAGTCGGGCGACACACTCGTACCGACCAACCGGTCGGGTTCTCCGGCAGTAGGCTCATCTACATCAGCATGACACTAGGCGGCTGGCTCCAGCCAGCCACATGAGGAGCCGCGGCAAACTTCACTCAGCAACACCAATAACAACGATCGATGGCGTCACCAGAACAACCGCCGATTCAACCAAGACCTCCGAGTCCGACTACAACGTGACCCTCGCCACAACATCAACGCTCGGCGCCGCGAACGTGAAGAGAACGAGCGCCGCCGAATGGAGGACGAGCATGAGCGTT
The DNA here is from genome assembly GCA_003991445.1 of Oryza meyeriana var. granulata. Classification (NCBI taxonomy): domain Eukaryota; kingdom Viridiplantae; phylum Streptophyta; class Magnoliopsida; order Poales; family Poaceae; genus Oryza; species Oryza meyeriana. The sequence goes on from RYFJ01000970.1 coordinate 123,710, forward strand.
TCGGCCTTCACCACAAGCGGTTTAACCGCCACGGTCAGAGCCGGAGCCCTCACAAAGGTGAGGCATTCCAGCTTTCACCCACGAGCTACAGGACATCGACTGGCCATCGGGCTTCAAGCCTACGGGGATCGAGAAATACGACGGCAAAACCAACCCCAAGTCTTGGCTCACCGTATACACCCTGGCAATTCGAGCTGCCGGGGGTGACCATAAAGCCATGGCTAACTACCTCCCGGTCGCCCTGGCCGACTCAGCGAGGACATGGCTAACAAGGGCTCCCGAAGTGGTTTGATCGGTTCCTGGGGAGAACTCAGGGAGCAGTTCATTGCTAACTTTCAAGGGACCTACGAGAGGCCATCTTCTGAACATGATCTATACCAACTGCACCAGAAGAAGAATGAGTCTCTATGCAACTTTATCAAGAGGTTCTCCGAGAAGCGCAACTAGATCCCAATGATCAAGGACGAGGCCATCATCGCCACCTTCCGCAAGGGAGTAAAGGATGCCCCGTTCATCATGAAGTTCACTCGGAAGCCTCCAGCCACCGTCCGGGCTCTCTTCGATATGGCAAACAAATACGCTGACTCAGCTGAAGCGGTCGCAGAGGCCCTCGACGAGAAGAAGGAGTCCCGGCAGGAGGACCAGAAGGCGAAAGCCGACAACGAGCCATCACAAAACAAGTCCGGCAACCGCAAGTGGAAGTTGGACAACAAGGTGGCCAACATGGAGCGAACTCGGTCGCAGCCCCAACGGAACAACGACTACCAGAAGGTCATGAACAGGCCATGCCCCTTCCACCCCAAAGGCAAGCACGCGGCCAAAGACTGCTTCATGCTCAAGAAGTTTGCTTTCGAGCAGGCTTCACCATCTGATACCAATAAGGACAAAGATAAGCCAGGTCAAGACCCGGCTGACGATTTTCAAGATCCCCAGGCCGAGCTCAACCACATCTTCGGAGGGCCGTCTACGTATGAATCTAAACGCAAGCAGAAGCTAATGGCACGCGACGTCAACGCAATCTCTACAGCAGACGCCCCCCAATATTTGCGCTGGTTAGAAACCTCCATCACGTTCACCCGCGCAGATCATCCAGATCGGGTTTCGCACCCGAGACGCTATCCACTCGTCCTGGACCCGGTCGTCAAGAACATCAAGTTGAAGAAAGTTCTCATAGACGGAGGCAGCACGCTCAATATCCTCTTCGCCAAGACCTTGGATGAGATGAAGATCCCTCGTTCAAATCTGCGGCCGAGTACGGTGCCCTTCCACAGGATAATTCCTGGCCTATCTTCAACCCCACTCGGGCAGATAACATTGCCAGTCACTTTCGGCACACGGGATAACTTTCGCACAAAAAACATCTGCTTCGAGGTCGCCGACTTCGAGACTGTGTACCACGCAATACTCGGACGGCTGGCCGCGGTACATATACTTACATGGTGCTCAGGATGCCCGGGCCAGCAGGAGTCCTCTCCCTCCGCAGCGATGTCAAGCAAGCCTTCACCTGTGACAAGGAGAGTTACGAATTGGCTCAAACACAAGAGGCGGCAGTCGGGCGCAACAGCATTCGGCAAGCCATCACGACTGAAGTCGAGGAAGACCAAGTTCCGGCCAAAAAAGCAGCGAAGTCAGGAATTTTAGCGGACTCTGACACAAAGAAGATCCCCCTGGACCCTTCCGACCCCTCCAAGACTGCTCTAGTCAGGACCGGACTCGACCCCAAATAGGAAGACGCGCTCGTCACCTTCCTCCAAGCCAACAAAGACATCTTTGTGTGGAAATCATCCGACATGCCGAGCGTACCAAGGGAGGTGATCGAGCATGCCCACAACATCAAGATAGATGCCAAGCCAGTCAAGCAACGGCTACGGCGCTTTGCCCAGGACCGCAAAGATGCTATTCGGGAGAAGATAACCAAGCTCCTCTAGCCGGGTTCATCAAAGAGGCCTATCACCCGGATTGGCTGGCAAACCCAGTTTGGTCCAGAAGAAAAACGGTAAATGGCGCATGTGCGTCGACTACACCGATCTCAACAAGGCGTGCCCCAAAGATCCATTTGGTTTACCGAGAATAGACCAGGTGGTGGATTCAAGTGTGGGGTGCGAACTTCTCAGCTTTCCCGACTGTTACTCGGGATACCATTAAATCAGCCTGAAGGAGGAGGACTGCCTAAAGACATCTTTCATCACGCCGTTTGGAGCGTACTGCTACATCACTATGCCGTTCGGTTTGAAAAACGCTGGAGCAACGTATCAACGCGCAATTCAGCGGTGTCTTCACACTCAGATCAAGCACAATGTGGAGCCGACATCGATGATGTGGTGATCAAGACCAAGTCCAAAGAAGACCTCATCGCTGATCTAGAAGAAACCATAAAAATCTTTGAAGATTCAAGATGAAGTTGAACCCTGGAAAATGCACCTTCGGTGGGCCATCCGGCAAGTTACTCGGCTTCATCGTCTCGCATCGCGGCATCGAGGCCAACTGGAGAAAGTCAATGCAATCATGAACATGGCATCCCCAACTAATCAGAAGGACGTCCAGAAGCTGACAGGTTGCATGGCGGCACTCAGTTGGTTTATTTCCCGACTGGGCAAATGGGGCATGCCCTTTTTCAAGCTATTGAAGAAAGCAGACAATTTCCAATGGGCTCCCGAAGCCCAGCAAGCCTTCAAAGACTTCAAAAAATTTCTCACATCACCACCCGTGTTGGCGTCACCAATGCCCCAAGAACCATTAATGCTATATCTGGCGGCAACTACTCAAGCAGTCAGCACGGTGCTGGTGGTCGAGCGATCCGAACTGGGTCACATCCAAAAAAGTTCAACGGCCAGTCTACTTCATTAGCGAGGTCCTTGCCGACTCGAAGACGAGATATCTGTAGGTCCAGAAGCTGCTATACGGCCTACTCATCACGGTCTGGAAGCTGGTGCACTATTTCCAAGCACATCAAGTCACGGTGGCCACATCATATCCACTCGGGGACGTCCTGCACAACCACGAGGCCACTGGCCGAATCACCAAATGGGCGCTCAAGTTGATGGTGTTCGATATCACCTTTCAGCCACGGACAACAATCAAATCACAAGCTCTAGCCGACTTCATGGTCAAGTGGACAGAAGTTCAAATGCCTACATCAACAGTGAAGCTAGAGTATTGGACAATGTACTTCGATGGTTCTCTATGGATCGGCGGCACTGGGGCTGGCGTCGTACTGACGTCCCCCACCGGCGAAAAACTGAAGTACGTTCTACAAATCCACTTCCTAGCTTCCCACAACGTCGCCGAGTACGAGGCACTCATCCATGGGCTCCGCATCGCTATGTCACTTGGCATTCGTCGACTGGTTGTGCATGGAGACTCTCAACTAGTAGTAAACCAAGTTATGAAAGACTGGACATGTCTCGACGATACCATGGCGGCATACTATCAGGAGGTCCGCAAGCTAAAAAACAAGTTCGACGGGCTGGAGATAACACATGTCCTACAACAATACAATGACACTGCAGATGAACTAGCAAACATGGGATCCAAGCAAGAGGCAGTCCCGATAGGGATCTTTGTTGAGCAACTTATGGACCCATCAATCAAGAATAAACCAACACTAGAGTAGTTGGGAGGCGAACCTACCCTGGCGACAAACGAGGTGCTGCACATATGTCAAGATTGGTGGACTCCTGTTCTCAAATTCCTCCTGGACGATGAACTCCCAGAAGATCGCAGCCAAGCCGAACAAATCAAACGTCAAAGCAAGAGTTTCCTAGTCGTCGGAGAAGACCTGTACCGAAGAAGTGCATCCGGTGTCCTTATGCGCTGCGTCACCACCGAGGAGGGCAAGCAAATTCTACAGTCGATTCACTCGGGCATATGTGGCAACCACGCCGCATCCAGGACGTTAGTCGGAAAGGCTTACTGACAGGATTTTTCTGGCCAACAGCAATAACAGATGCCAAAGACATTGTTCGCACATGTGAGGGTTGCCAGATCTACGCAAGACAAACCAACCTCCCAGCCCAAGAACTCCAAACAATCCCAATCTCTTGGCCCTTTGCAGTATGGAGGCTCGATATAGTCGGGCCCTTCAAGAAAGCGCCAGGAGGGTTCACACACTTGTTCGTCACAGTGGATAAATTCACCAAGTGGATTGAGGCCAAACCCGTTGCAACCATAACAGGGGCCCGAGCAAAGGACTTCATCATTAGTATACTGTACCAATTCGGGGCCCCCAACCACATCATCACTGACAACGGTACTCAGTTCACGGGCGGCGTGTTTCAAGATTTCTGTGACGACTTCGACATCAAGATCTGCTATGTGTCTGTGGCACACCCGCGGAGCAATGGGCAGGTTGAACGAGTCAACGGTATGGTCTTACAAGGTATCAAGGCTAGGATATTTGACCGACTACAACCATACGCGGGCTGGTGGGTACAAGAACTCTCATCTGTACTTTGGTCCCTAAGAACCACGGTTAGTAGGGCAACTGGGCAATCCCCTTTCTTTCTGGTCTATGGTGCTGAGGCTATGCTACCAACCGAGCTAGAGTTCGGCTCTCCGCGAGTTCGGGCTTACTTAGAAGACATCTCCAACAATACCTGATTTGTTGAACTAGATCAGTTGTAAGAAGCGAGGGATATCACAACACTCCAGTCAGCAAGGTATCTTCAAGGCCTGCGTTGTTATCACAATCGCAATGTCCGTGGCCGTGCCTTTTTGGTCGGAGATCTCATCTTGAGAAAAATACAAACCACCAAAGACAGGCATAAACTATCCCTAATCTAGGAAGGGCCGTTCATTATCGCTGAGGTTACTCGGCCAGGCGCCTACCGACTGAAGACCGAAGACGGTGCCCTCATCAGCAACTCATGGAATATAGAACAGCTACGTCCTTTCTATACCTGAGTTTTATACTTTCTCATGTGTACAGTTTTGCTCTGACTCACTACGCCGCTTGTTTCAACCGAGTAGTGAGTCGGGGACTGCATGTATTATATGTGCTTTGTCAATAATATACGAGCTTGTCTCACTTAAGTTATGAAGTTTTACTACGACTTTATCACGTTTGCCCGAGTACAGACCTCTGCGGTGAACGATTTTATTAAGTTCCTATAGACTGACTCAACGTAGACTATACAGTCGGGTAAAACTAATGACGACTGAGTAACAATTCAGAGCTTGGTGGCATTGCACATATATTTACACATGTCTTTACAAAAATCTGCAATACACCGACTGCATGATATATTGTTCTTACATACCCAGGTCTCGGGTGATCATTTCTGCAGTCGGCCTCGCTTTGGATATCAGCTCCAGCGCCTCTTCAGGTGTCATCTCCTTGGCAAATCCCTCCCCGATGGCTTCAATATCTGCCCTAGGGTACATGGACTTGGTCATCGCCAGGGTTTGGGCCACGCCGACAACAATACGCTCATCCGAGTACCTCTTCAGGATACTCAGTGCGTCGTTAAGGCGTGCCTACACCTGAGACACTGTGTTGGAGCTGGTTCCCACATAGCGAGGGTCCATGACGTCAAGGAGCCCTTTCATGGACTCGGCAAGGATCTCCCGTGACTGCTTGACGACCTTTATTTCCTCTGCAAAAGCCTGAAACTGGATTTGGGAGTTGGCTCTAGCAGCTACCCGGGTTCATCGATAAGAAAACTTGTTAGGCAAAACTGTAGATGGGATAATTAATGGATTGGTTATGATCAATGTCAGGGCAGAGACTTACTATTGTAGTCGGCCTCCCACTTGGCTATGGTCTTCTCCAGTTTAGCTTTTTCCTTCTCGAGCTTGGCATTGGCCTTCTTTAACTCGGCCTTCTCTTGCTCAAGCTCGGCGTTGGCCCTTGTCAGGTCGGCTTTGTCTTTTTCAAGCCCGGCCTTGGCTTCCTCGGCCTCCTTCAGCTGGATTTCTCCCTCTGTTCGGGTCTTCAGCTTGGCTTCGAGGGCTGCACGACAGATTAGTCAAGAACTCAACGTTGCAGTCAAGACACAACTGGGCAGTTGGGAACAACACGGCTGGAGAAATATACTAAGGATTTGGTCAAGAAGAGGCATTTTCGAGGCTTACCTCTCATCTTCTTTGCTTGGTCCCAATTCTCGTCCCTGAGCTGGCTGACGGCGTCCTTCAGCCAAGTTTCCCTTCCTTGATGGCGCTCCTCCAATACGGTCTTTAAGGCCCGGAGCTGGTCCAATTCTTGGAGCTGGGGGGCGACTCGGGTCAGGACCTCGTGCATCTTCTCCGAGTGATCGACAAGCTTCTGCTCGGGGAGAAACAAGTCAAAGCAGAGTCAAGCGTCAAGGAAGACTACCAAGACTCCAATATAACAGAAATCATACCTGAATCCCCTGGGACGCGGTGATTGTGGCCCGAAGCAAGTCTTCACGCTCCTTTTCCACCGCAGCCTCATCATGCTTATAGCTCCTCACAGTTCCGTCGGGCTCCGTCCAGCGCAACATCCTTGGGAACTTGCGTGGAGGAGCCTCGATCCTGGGGAGGTCTAGTCTGTCCGAAGGAGGGGACAGCGACGACGATGACGGTGACAAGGACGGCGACGGGGTCCTGGCCCCCAACTCGGCAGCCTCCGGGGCCTGGGAGGCTGGCTCAGGGGTTGGAGCAGCAGCTTCAACGGTCACCCCTTGGTCGGCCGGTGTTGGTGGCCCTGCAGTCGGGACCATCTCAGTTTCTGCAACTAGGAGCGTCGCTGGCTCAGCAAGTGTGCTCGCTGGTGCTGGCTCAGCTGGGGCTAGCTCTACAGCGGGAGTGGCCGGAGTGGTCTCCTTGAGATCAATGTCGGCCCGCTTCTTGCGTAATGAGTCATACTTCAAGACGCTACCACGACAAACAAGACTTTCCATAGATCCAGAGCAACCTACCTCTTGGAGAACTTAAGTTTTTGCCCGGGAGATCTAGATCCCGGCGGTGGGCTGCAGCTAGCTGTTGGGCCAGTCGGCGTGGCAGTCGGCTGTGGCATTGTTATCCTGATTGGCCCCACTCCTTGTGTGGCCAGCTGGGGTGCCTAGGTACTTGGCGGTGCCACTCTTGGGCTCAATGTTGCTGAGCCTGGAGGCGTCAGCCCTGTGCTCGGTGGCACTCTGGTTGGGCTCGATGACGCTGAGCTCGACTACATAGGTCCTGGTCTGGGACTCAATGGCCTAGGGGCGGCACCGGCGGTGTCCTTTATCTTCAGACTCCCGGTGGCGGCACTCGGCCTCATAACCACCTTCTTGCCCAGATCTACAACAAGTCTTTCCCCGCCCTTTTGGAGTCGGGTTGGGCAGCAGAAGGACTTCTCGGCCTCTTCTTCGATTTCCAGGCCGACAATTTACGGGAGTCGTCATCAAACTCCTCACATGACTGCAAGCAGTTCAACAATACAAGTTATACACTGTGGAGCCAATCTAGGCACATATCTGCAAGCATTCACCACAGATGAATTACAAGATAACATCAGCAAAGGTTACCTTCGGGCACGGCCTTTTCTTGCTGTAAGCCGCCATGGACCGATCTGTGTCCTTGGTTTCGACCACCCCGCTGGTGAAGAAATCCAGTAGGATGTCGGTCACCTTATACTTGTCTATTAGGTCAGGGAATTCCTGGCTGGGATCACCTTTGCCCCTGTAGTCCTAGCCAAAGTGGCACCTTAGCTTTAGCGGCCTGAGGCCCCGAGTCAAGAAGCGTCTGGCCACCCATGGACCAGTCAACTCAGCTTTCTTCAGCTTGCTGATTCGGTCGACTAGAGTGTTAACCTGCCCCATTTCTTCAGAGGTGGGCAGAGACGACCACTTGGCGATAATCACCAGGGGCAAACCCATAAAAGGGGGAAGGCATGGCTCTAGATCGGAACAGTAAAACCATTCCTTATGCCAGCCTTTGAGAGAAGATTTCAAAGGAATATCCAAATAGATCTTCTTCATCTCGTTCCTAAGTTGGACTCCGGCCCCCCAATCACTTGGATTTTATTCTTGGAGGGTTGGGGCTTGATATGGAACAAATACCTGAATAGATTCAGATGGGGTTCCACACCCAAGAAGCACTCACAAAGAGTCACGAAAATGGAGATCTGAAGAATTGAGTTGGGATTCAAATTCACCAACTCGAGCTCGTAGAAAGAAAGGAGCTGGCGGAGGAACTCGGAAGATGGAAGAGAAAGACCCCGGTGGCAAAAGAGGCAAAAACGACGGTCTCACCGTCCTGGGGCTCCGGAGCCGATTCATCTTTAGCCATACGCCAGTGGATAATCTCCTGGCTTTGCAACTTCAGCTGCTTCTCCAGAAGCTTCAACTTCGTCTACCCGCAGTCTGAAGTCGGCCAGACATCATTCGACGCATCCACTGAATCCGACGTCCTCGGCATGGTTGGGGTTGAGGAGATTTGGGGGAAATGCTGCTGGAGGTTTGGAGTGGACAAGGAAGAGCGGAATCGCCCGAGTTTTGGTGGGGAAGAGCGAGCAATAGCGAACCCTAGCGGAGCAGGAGGCGAAATTTTGGCACGGAAGCGAAAGACGAAACGATTGGTGGATTGGAGAAGATGAAGGAATCTTTTCTCTCTCTCCCCGCTTTTTATAGAGCCGTTTCCGACTCGTGGGCTTGGGCTCACAAAGTCGGTATTGGACCACCAAGATATGTGTTTCTACAGTAGCACGCTCAATATGGGCCGCTCGCGGGCTGGGTTAAAATCACAGTGCTGATGCTACCAACAGGAACCGATGAGGTAAACAGATATGCTTCATGAAGGCCTAATTGCTAAACACATGTGTTTGGGTATCTGTCTTATCCACCAGGTATCGAGGATATATCCTTATAAGGATCACAAGCTAGTCTTCATTAAAATTAGGGATGTAGGTATCTTTCTCGAGTACACCTGACCACGAATGGATTTACTTTCATAAAGTGATACTTGGCCTACATGCTTGGCCAACAGTTGCCATGAGCAACATTATTCCAGCCGACATGACACTGAAGAGTCTAACTTTTGAGTAGTGCACTACTCGGACTAGACTATAAACCTTCTTTCCAGCTGACATGATGCTGAGGAGTCTAACTTCTGAGTGGGACGCCACTCGGGAAAGACTATAAACCCCCTTTCCAGCTGACATGAAGCTGAAGAGTCCCATATACGAGTGGCATGCCACTCAGCAAGACTATAAATCATATTCCGGTTGACATGATACCGAAGAGTCTCATATACCAGTAGTGTACTACTTGGGAAAGACTACAAGGTTAAAGATCTTTGACTTTATGTTTAATTGTCATTTCAATTAAGCACAAAGTCAGGTGCTACACCTAATAGGTGCGCCTATTCAGCGCATACTATTCATACATCTACATGAAGCCCTTCATAGCCTCGCTGCCAGCTGACATGAAGCAAGACTTGGGAAGAAGAAGCACTCAGACAAAGAGTACTTAGGAGCAAAGCACTCGGGCAATCTTCACCATGGAGGATGAGCACTCGACATCAGCTGTGACTCAACTATGAAGGTCTCAGGGGCTACTGTGGAGGCCATGGGCCCCGGGTACCTCACCACAAGCATATGGGCCACTTGGATAGAGGATAGGCCGAGACTTGTAATTAGAGATATAGTAGCACCCTGCAGACTTTGACTTGTACGATAAGGAATATACAGTCCTAGTCGGGTAAAATGTATCTCTAAGAGGAGATCCCTTGGCCGTATCCGGCTGGGACTCCTACCTTGTACCCCTGTCCCCCAGTATATAAGGGGAGGCAGGGCGCCCCTTGGGGGAGAAGATCATTGATCGACACAAATCCTCAAAGGAATACCACCACAACTGGACGTAGGGTATTACCTCACATCAAGGGCCTAAACCAGTATAAAATCTCCATGTGTTCCTTTGCAATCCACCGAGTTTCCATCCGCCGAGTGGCCCCATATTCATATTGCCGGTGTAAAACATCGACACGACCGAGTCGGCGTACTTGTTCACCATGTCCTATAGGGCCTTGATAGAGTTGGGAGGCTTCTAAGTGAATTTAGCGATGAACGGGGTGTCTTTGACTCCTTTTCGAAAGGCGGCGATGACAACCTCGTCCTTGATCTTTGGGATTGAGTTCTTCTTCTCAGAAAACCTCTTGATGAAGTCACGAAGAGACTCATTCTTCCTTTGATGCAACTGATATAGGTCGTACTCAGAAGATGGCCTCTCGTATGTTCCCTAGAAGTTGGCAATGAAGCGTTCCCGAAGTTCTCCCCAGGAGCCGATTGATTGCTTGGGAAGTCCCATTAGCCATGTCCTCGCCGAGTCGGCTAGAGCGACTGGGAGGTAGTTAGCCATGGCTTTGTGATCTCCTCCGGCTGCTTGGATCGCCAGAGTGTAGACCGCAAGCCAGGACTCGGGGTCGGTCTTCCCGTCGTATTTTTCAATTCTAGTCGGCTTGAAACCTAATGGCCAGTCGACTTGTTGCAGCTCATGGGTGAAGGCCGGTACACCTTCATCTTCATGAGGACTCCGACTCTACCTACGACGGTGAAACCGCTCGTGGTGGAGGCCAAAGCACTTGTTCTTGTCTTCCAGTCGATGTTGCTCATCTTCCTCTTGTTCGCGGTGCCGAGCGTTGATGTCCTGCGGAAGATCTCGTCGTAGTTGTCCTCGGAGATCATGGTTGTCCCGATGGTCATCTGGATGTTAGTGCCGCTGGGCATTATTGTGGTTGCCGAGTGACGTGTGGTGTGACTCTGTTAACGCCAAAATTTGGCACGATTCATATCGGGCTTGGTTAAAGGAAAAAGATTGGGTCAGCCAATGGAAGTTCATCTGGAAGAGACCAAGTTTGGAAAGGAATCGTGAAGACCACAGCATGGCAGTTAATTACTTTATCTATTTAGGTAGTTTTGATACTTTTTAAATAAACCTGATCTCGTGTCCGATCAGGGCTTGTAATTTTCCTTTTCTAGATAGGAAACTCCTATTTCGTGTTCGATCAGGACTGTAGCAAACTCGGGGTATAAATACGTATGCCCGGGGACCATGTAAACTATCACAACGATCAATCAAATTCGGCGCATCGCCACCCTTTACCAATGGGTTCTTGCTTCTCGAGCCGGGCTGCATCGGTTAGGTCCGAACTCCTGCGAGAGGGTAAGTCTCGTTACCCCAACTACCTATCGACTAGGACTTCCTCGGTTAGGTCCGATATTCTAGTCGGTTTATGGTAGTCGGTTTACCATGGTATATTCTGCTCTGTCTACGGCTGCATCAGTTAGGTTTGATCTCATAGGCCGAGTAGATATATCACATCACGCGTGCATAGATCGTATCGGCTTACCGGGAACAGTTTATCCTTAGTTTGTGCTGCATCGGTTGGGTCCGACCTACTAAACTGCAGTGATAAATTGTTCCTGTTAGATCGATGGTTTTTGTGCAAGCGTCTTATCGGGAGATAGCCGATAAGTTATCATACATCACAATTGCATTAGATCTATTGGCTCATCGAGATTCTTTTATTGTTATTAAATCTGTGCTACATCAATTGAGTTTGAACTACTAGATTGATAATAATAGATTTATCCTTGCTAAGCCGATGGGTGTTTATGCGATGTTCTGTCGGAGTGATTAGCCGATAGGTTATCTTTTTATTAAATAGAGCTGACTGCATTGTTTATTGGTTATTGCTCTGCCCATTAATTCTATCATCGGCTTCTAGCCGATGTCCAAGTGTTTCTGTTTTTGGCAGTCGGCTGGATTACTTGCTTATATCAGTATCGGCTTCTAGCCGATGCACGGTTGGGTTATTGCTGGTTTATATCATCAACCTCTAGCCGATACATGTCCTCTGTTTATCATTGACTGATCTAATACTTGCTTATACTACTATCGGCTTCTTAGCCGATATACAAGTCCTATCGGTAGTCAGGCAGTCGGCTCAAGGGAAGCTAGCGAAGTCCTCCATCTTTATATCATTATCGGCTTCTAGCCGATATACAAGTGTTATCGGTGACCAAGAACCGGGCACGGGAGAGTACCCGAGCACGGGCACGGACACGGGAGAGTACCCGGGCACGGGCACGGGAGAGCATCCGGGCACGGGCACGATCAAGAACCCAGGCGCGGGCACGATCAAGAACCCAGGCGGGGGCACGATCAAGAACCCGGGCACGAATGAAGGCACGAGCAATCAGCTAACAGGATTCTTATAGGCCGATTGGTTTACTGATCTAACTTTTTTCTGTCTCCTTGTCAATTGCGGGGTCAAATTGACTGGCACGCCTACAAACCTCAACATTTTAGGACCTGCACTGGAGCTAAGCAGATCTCCTAGGCCTTCACGTGTCTCTCAGACGTCGAACGGCCCGTCCCCGGCGGTTTTCGGCGTCAACAGACTCCGCGTGTGGCTGACTGTAGCCGGCCGCTCGGCGTCGCGTTGAGGCGGATGAGACTGCCGTTGGAGATGCCGACCTATTGGTCTGTATGAGGGTATCGCCCGACCGTTGGTGCTGCTAACATGTAGCAATGGTAATCATGGCTTTTATCCTTGCTATCGTCGAGGTGGCTTGGTGATCAGGCCCGAACTGGAGTGTATCTAGTAGAGTTACAGCAGCCACGATGTTCTGTTGAGGAGTAACGAAGACGTTGTGGTCTCCGACTCGGGTTTGGAGGATTTGTTGCTGAGCAGTCTGCCCAGCCCTGCGCAGGTCGTCGTTGCGGATGTGCAGGTGTCTTGTTTCTTACTCTTGTTGTTCTTGCAGTTGATGGGCCTCCTCCTCTTGCTATTCACGTAGTTGGCATAATTCCTGAGTAGGAGTAGAGCCTTTGGATGTCATGAAGATTTCTCGTGGTGGAGAGAAGCTAGCCGAACTGCTATCCGACTTAGAGTCAGAGTCCGACTGAGAGTCGAAGTCGGAATAGTTGATGGGGGTGATTATAACGCTGACCTCCCTAGATCCGATCTTGAGTGGCTGTAGGCCGTATTTGAGTCGAACTCCAGGGGATCGGGTTTGCTGCGTCGGATGTTGTTTGAAGATATCTGCAGCGTTGCCGAGTCTGTACGGGAGATTGATGATCACTTCCCTTCTTAGCTCGACCTTGGCCGGCTCAAGGCCGAGTCCGAGCCGAACACCGAAGGAAAGAGTTGTCCCGAGACCCGGACAAGATGAAGATTGCCGCAGCAAGTCGACGATGGTTCCTGCAGCGTTGCGTGGGCCGACCGGCGCAGAGTCGGCTTGTTTCCTTGCCGATCGGATCGAGTCCGGTTCGGACAGGGTGAGGTTGCCGAATTTATCGGCGATGAAGTCAAGGCTCCCGAAGCTGATTGCTTGCTCGGGGAAGAAGCTAATGCCGTCGACTCCAGTGAATGGATCCATTAGGCTTGATGAAGATGATCTTGACGAAGCCCCTACCTGGCGCGCCAACTGTCGATGTTTTACACCGGCAATAAATATATAGGGCTACTCGTGAGACCAAAACTTGATGGATTGCAAAGGAACACAAAAAGTTTATACTGGTTCATGCCCTCAATGTGAAATAATACCCTATGTCCAGTTGTGGTGTATTTCCTTTGAGGATGTATGATGGTGATTCTTGTGAACCTCCTAATCTTGCCCTCATGGGCGCCTTGCCTCCCCTTATATATTGGAGGACAGGGTTACAAAGTAGGAGTCCCAGTCGAACTACGACCAAGGGATCTCCTTTTAGAGATATAACCTGCCCAACTAGGACTGTATTTTCCCTGTCGTACAAGGCTAAGTCTACCGAGTTCTATCATATCTCTAATTACAAGGCTAGGCCCATCCTCTTTCCGGGTGGCCCAATAGCTTCTCATGAGGTACCTCAGGGCCCATGGCCTCCACATCTTCAGCTCAAGTTCCTGTTGTTTTTTCTCCTCTGTCTGGGTCTTCAACTTGGCTTCGAGGGCTGTACATCAGAATAGTCAAGAACTCGAGATTATAGTCAAGACTCAACTGGGCAGTTGGGAAACAACAAAGCTGGAGAAATATACTTGGGATTTATTCGGGAAGACAAATATAGGAGACTTACTTCTAATCTTCTCGGCTAGAGCCCACTTCTCATCCCTGAGCTGGTCAACTGCTCCCCTTAGCCAAGTCTCCCTCTCCTGAGTAGACCGCTCCAAGTCGGCCTTGGCGGCTTGGAGTTGGCCCAATCATTGGAGATGGGGGGCGAGCTGGGTCAAGACCTTGTTCACTTTCTCTAAGCGATCGACTATCTTCTGCTTGGAACAAAGACAGAACAAAACAGAGTCAAGAGGCAGAGAACCAATACAAGGAAGACTATCAAGAACTCAGTATGGCGAGAGTCATACCTGGACTCCCCAAGACGTGGCAATTGCGGCACGAAGAAGAACTTCACGCTCCCTCTTCGATGCCTCCTCATCATGCTCATAGCTTTCCACAACTCCCTCGGGGGATACCCAGTGGAATGTTCTTAGGAACCTGCGGGGAGGGGCTTCAAGTCTGGGGAGATCCACTTCTGAAGACGATGATGACATGGATGGCGATGAGGTCCTGACTCCTGACTCGGCCGCTGCTGGGGCTTCAGGGACTCGCTCAGGGGTTGGAGCAATGGCTTTAGTATCCGCCCCTTGGTCAGCCAGCACTAGCGGTCCTACTGTCGGGACAGCTTCAATTTCTACAACTAAGGCAGTCATCAGCTCCGCAGATGAGCTTGTTGGTGTTGGCTCGGCTAGGGCTGGCTTGGCAACAGGAGCAGTCGACATAGTCTTCTTCAGATCTATGTCCACCCGCCTCATGTACAATGAGTCACATATCAAGACACTGCTACGCTGATCAAGATTTTTATAAGATTCATGATTGCTCACCTCTTGGAGGACTTGAACTTCCAACAGGGGGCTCCACATGTCAACGGTGGAAGGTCGCTAGCTGTCGGGCTAGTCGACGCGGCAGTCGGCGGTTGCGTTTTGCTCTTGGTCGGCCTAGTCTCTCGTATGGCTGACTAGGCCGCCGAGGCACTCGGTGGCATTGCTCTTTGGCTCGACATTGCTGATCTCGTACTCAGCGGCACCAGCCTTGGGCTCGATGTTGCTAAGCCTGGTGGTGTTGGTCTTGGGCTTGGAGATGATGGCCTTGGACTCGGCGGCCTAGGAGCAGTGCTGGCGGGGTCCTTTATCTTCAGGCTCCCGGCTGTAGTACTTGGCTTGCTATCTCTCTTCTTGCCCGGGTCTTCAACCGGTTTCTTCCTAGCTCTCTTGGAGCTGGGTTGGGCAGCAGAAGGACTCAATGGCCTTTTCTTTGATTTGGCAGCTGACAAAGTTTGGGAGTCATCATCAAACTCCTCACATTCGTGCAAGTGATTCAAGCAACATACATCATACATTGTAGAGTAATCCAGGATACATGTCTACAAACATTCATCACAGATGGATGGCAATTCAACAATCAGCATTTCAATATTACCTCTAGACGAGGCCTTTTTTGGCTATAAGCCACGGTGGCGCGCTCTGCATCTTCAGTCTCAACCACCCCGTTGGCGAAATAGCTGAGCAAGATATCAGTCACCTTGTGCTTATCAGTCAAATCTAGGTATTCTCGACTGGGATCATTTTTTCCATTGTAATCCTAGCCAAAGTGGCTTCTCAGCTTCAACGGCCTGATCCGGCGGTTCAAGAAACATCTGGCCACCCAGGGACTAGTCAATCTAGAGCTCTTCGGTTTGTCAATTCTCTTAATCAACTGATACACTTGGCCCATCTCCTCAAAGGTTGGCACAGACGGTCAGCTGGGCAAGACCACTGGAGACAAGGCAATAAAAAGGGGCAGAGAGGGTTCAAGATCAGAGCAATAGAACCATTCTTTGTGCCAGCCCTTAAGGGAAGTTTTCAGAGGAACATGAAGATAAATCTTTTTCATTTCGTTCCTAAGCTGGAGACTGGCTCCCCCTCACATCCAGAAAGCATTCACACAGGGTTGCGAAGATAGATATTTGCAAGATGGAGTTGGGATTTAGATTCACCAACTCTAGCTCATAGAAGGAAAGAAGTTGGCGAAGAAAGTCCGAAGAAGGAAGAGCAAGACCCTGGTCGAAGAAAGAGGCGAAGACTACAGTCTCACCAGATTGGGGTGCCGGAATTGATTCCCCTTCAGCCGGACGCCAATGGATGACTTCATGGCATTGCAATCTCAGCAACTTCTCTAGATACTTCTACTTTATCGAACCGCAATCCGACGTCGGCCAGGTCTTTAGTAGACACCTCTGGGATTTTCGAAGCTCTCGCCATGGCTAGGGGCAAGGAGATTTGGGGAAATGCTATTGGGGGCTTGGAATGGATGCGGAGGAGCGGGATATCTCGAGTTTCGAACGGGGATTGCTAGCAATGGCGAACCCTAGCGAGGCAAGGTGCGAAATTTTAGCGCGGAAGTTGGAAGACGAAGCGATTGGTGGTTTGGAGAAGATGAGAGAATCTTTTCTCTCTCTCCCTGCCTATATAGAGCTTGTGCTAATAAGTGGGCTTGGCCCTACAAATTCGGTACTGGGCCATAAGATATGAGTTTCTACAGTAGCATGCTCTATCTGGGCCGCTCGCTGGCTGTGTTAAAATCACAGTGCTGGTGCTACTCACAAAAACCAATCAAATAATCAGATATGCTTCATGCTAAGCCTATAGCCGGGTGTATACATTCGGGTATCTGCATTATTTACCAAGTATTGAGGATATATCCTTATAAGGATCGATGGCTGGTCTCCATTAAAATTGGGGATGCATGTATCTCTCAAGTACACTTGACCACATAATAGGTTAAAATCCATAATGTGGTACTCGGCTTACATGCTTAGCCATTATTTGCCATGAACAAAAATCATTCCAACTGACATGATGCTGAAGAGTCTCATATACCAGTAGTACACTACTCGGGAAAGACTACAAGGTTAAAGATCTTTGACTTTATGTTTAATTGTTTCACAATTAAGCACAAAGTCAGGGGCTACACCTAATAGGTGCGCTTATTCGGTGCACACTATTCATATTTCTACATGGAGCTCTTCATAGCCTCGCTGCTAGCTGACATGAAGCAGGACTCGGGAGAAGAAACACTCGGATAAAGAGTACTCGAGAGCAATGCACTCGGGAATTCTTCACCGTAGAGGATGAGCACTCGGCATCAACTATGACTCAACTATGAAGGTCTCAGAGGCTGCTGTGGAGGCCATGGGCCCCAGGTACCTCATGACAAGCATATGGGCCACTCGGACAGAGGATGGGCCTAGCCTTGCAATTAGGGATATGATAGAACTCGGTAGACATAGCCTTGTACAACAGGGAAAACACAGTTCTAGTCGAGAACATTACATCTCTGGAAGGAGATTCCTTGGTCGTAGTTTGACTGGGACTCCTACTTTGTAACCCTGTCCCCCAGTATATAAGGGGAGGCAGGGCGCCCCCTGAGGGCAGAAGACATCGGAGGTTCACAAGAATCACCATCATACATCCTCAAAGGAAATACACCACAACTGGACATAGGGTATTACCTCATCTCAAGGGCCTGAACCAGTATAAACTCTTCGTGTTCCTTTGCAGTCCACCAAGTTTCAATCCGACGAGTAGCCCTATATTCTTATTGCTGGTGTAAAACATGGACAGATTCTACTCCGTTGCCAGCTGGGGTATGGCCAACCTCGGTCGTCTGTTCTTCGAGACAAGTGCACATGGTGCAGGAAGGGACATTGCAAGCAAAGTTGCTCATCAACTGGCGCCCTGCCGAAGGTGAGTGTGGAGGCCATGGGCCCCAGGTACCTCAAGGAAGGCAAATACGACCACTCTGATAGAGGGTGGGCCGGCCCATATAGTTAGGGATATAGTAGAACCTCGCTTCATGTAACCTTGTATGACAAGGAGGGGGATATAGTACTAGCTGATTACTCTATGTCTGATAAGAAAATCCTTTGGTCGAGTCCGACTTGGATTCCAACCCTGTAACCTTGCCTCCTCGGTATATAAGGAGAGGCAAATCAATCCATACAGCAAAAGCAATACACCACAACTGTAGTAGGGTATTACCTCATCCTGAGGGCCTAAACCAATATAACCCTTCATGTTCTTTCGACTCCATCGAGTTTAGATCTGACGAGTAGCCTATATTCAATACAGCTGATATAAAACATCGACAATTGACGTGCCAGGAAGGGGATTCGTCAGGATCATCGTCATCAAGCCCGATGGATCCAATCACTGGAGTTGACGGCATCAATTTCTCTCCTGGACAAGCCATCAAATTTGGGAGCCTCGACTTCATCGTCAATGTTTCAGCAACCTCACCTTGCCCAACTCAGTTTCAATTCGGTCGGCTAGAGATCAAGCCAACTTTGCGCCAGTTGGCCTACTCAATGTTGCGGCAGTTTTCAACAACACATTTTGGCAATATCCAAGATCCATGAGCCCCAGGACAACTCTCTTTCCTGGAGTTCAACTCAGACATGGTCCTAAGCCAGTCGAGATTGAATCTAGGGGAGACAAGATCGTCAATCCCCCACTTGGACTCAGCAACGCCGCAGCCATCTTCAACTCCAAACTGGTACAACAAACCCAATCCTTTGTAATTCGACTTGGATACGGCCCAGAGTCGCTCGGGATCAGGTCTAGGGAGGTTGGGGTCATCATCACGCTGCTCCACTACTCAGACTCTGACTCTCATTTGGAAAGCAGCTCGGGAAGCTTCTCACCTCCACGCGAGATCTTCATGGCGTCCAAGGGTTCTACCCCAAGTCAAGATGTATGCCGACTACACGAACAACAAGAGGAAGAGGCTCGCCGATTGCGTGAAGACCCATGGCTACAAGCTGAACAAGAGGCTCACAATCGTGAGCTATGTAAAACTGGGTGGCTGGCACAACAAAAAATCCTCTAGACCAGGGTGGGCGACCACGATGTCTTTGCCACCACACAATAGAACGCTGTGGCCGCTGTAGCACTTCTAGATACCCTATAGTTGGGACCTGATCACCAGGCGACACCGACTATAGCCAAGATTAAACCCATGATAACAATGGCAGCGGTACAACAACGCTAGGAATTTAGTGACACATTAATCCCCTCCAACAAGACAACTTTTGACGCCGTAACATCATCAACCACGGCACGACGCCGAGCGATGGGGTTCGACCACCACCACTCGGAGTCCAATCGCGGATCACAAGGACACAATGAAGATCGCCGACAATATCAGCATGACGGGCACTGGGACAACCGTGACACTTGAGATTGACTACGCCAAGATCTACGTCATGACATTAACGCTCGACGCCGAGAACACGAAGAAGATGAACTCCCCCGATTGGAAAATGAACATGAATGCTTCGGCCTCCATCATGTGCGGTTACACCGCCACAGTCAGAGCCAGAGCCCCCACTCGGACGATAGAGTTCTAGCTTTCATGCGTGAGCTACTGGTATCGACAAGTACGATGGCAAGATCAATCCGGAGTCCTAGCTGATAGTACACACTCTGACAATCTAACTAGCTGGAGGCGACCACAATGCTATGGCAAACTATGTCCCTCTCGCCCCTGCTGACTTGGCACAAACATGGCTAACAGGGCTTCTTAGAGGGTCTATTGGTTCCTGTGGGGAACTCCGCGAGTGCTTCATATCCAACTTCTAGAGCACATACGAAAGGCCAGCATCTGAGTACGATCTATACCAGTGTCACCAGAGGAAAAATGAGTCTCTTCGAGACTTCATAAAGTGCTTTTCCGAAAAGAGGATTTCTATCCCCAAGATAAACATTGAGGTAGTCATTGCTACCTTCCGCAAGGGAGTCAAAGACAAGCCATTCATCACAAAGTTCACTCGGAAGACCACCTAACTCCGTCAAAGCTCCCTTCAAGATGGCCAATAAGTATGTTGATTCAGCCAATGCTGTTGCCAAGGCACTCAATGACAAGCCCAGACAGAAGGAACGATGCGAGATAGACGATGCGGCCCCATCCAAGCCTAGGAATCGCAAGCACAGGTCGGAGGACATCGTGGCCACAGTTGACCGCAACTGACCATAACCTCCCAAGGTGGACGACTACCAGAATGTCATGAACAGACCCTGTCCTTTCTATCCAAAGGGGAAGCATGCAGCCAAAATTGTTTCATGCTGAAGAAGTTTGTCACTGAGCAAATGTCTACATCCAGTGAACCCAAGGACAAGGACAAGCCGGACTTGGGCCTAGCTGGCAACTACCAAGCCCCCCCCCCCCCATGCTGAGCTCAAGCACATATTCGGAGGGCCATTGGCTTACGAATCCAGGAGGAAGCAGAAGCTGACCACACGCAAAGTCAACTCGGTGTCAGCCGACGTCCCCCAATATCTATGATGGTCTGAGGTCGCAATCATGTTTGACCGGGGACCCACGAGATCATGGTCTTTGAGTCCTTTTTTTATCAGAGCTTGGCTCTCCTCTCTTGCAATTCCCTCTCTAGGGTTTGCTTGCTTACTACCAGATCGACCTTGTTCATCTCAACTCTAATTCCATCCTTTAAATTGCCATCTTCATCACCCTCTACGAAACCTTCCTTGACATCCTCCCTGATGGCAACGGGGTGCCTGATCTTCTGTTAGGTAAGGATAACTCTCAATTTGGTGGAGAATCGACACTCACGATCTGGCTTCTGATCATCAAGACCCAAACCCTGCAATCACTGCACCACGTCTCCTCTCGTTATCAACCGTGCGCTGCTCAATTGACCTCGCCACGAAGGCTAATCCCTGCATGTGAATCGAAGAACACAAGCAAGAACAAGAAAGATTGCAACTCACTTGCAGATGAATGATTATACTCTCGAAGTTGGGGTCTCACAAGCCGATAAACGGCAAAACTGTTCACAGACAGATTAATCTAAGCAAAACCCACCTTTAAACAATAATGGCTACTGTATATATAGGAGTTGGGACGTCCTAGGGTTATCCCTAGGGTGCACACCCCTTGGGCTTAGCCCACGACACAATTACAAGGCCCAAGGCCGAAAACAGACTCGGATTGGAAGAGATATGTGTCTTGTTTCGATGATTCCAGAGAGCTCAGAAGGAATTTTGATGTGGGACCAAAACCATCTAAAAGTGGACTCCATAAGCTTTCCAACAAGTACTCATGGGCCCTGAAAGTCCTTCTAGATCAGCGGCTAGGTCCATTTGAAGTTGATGCTGTTAGGAGGCCCGAATCCGAATCCAAAATATACAGAACTTCATCTCTTGCCTTCTATGGACCAAAAGTGACGTGGTGATGTAGGAGTAGACTTGGGTAAGGTCTTGGTTTGGTCCCCAATCAACTTCTTTGATCATCCATGCGTTCCTTGCGTTCGGCCTCTTTCCCTTCACCCAAGCAAGAATATCTGCAAACGAGAACACACAAAACTCATGGTGCAGTAACGGTTGTTCAAATATATAACGCATAAATCTTATGTAGAAAGCATGCACCTTTGGTTGATGAATAAATAAGGTAGCTATGGTCATATCCGAGCTAGTGATGTTCTCATCATCCTCCCCTTCTTGATTAGAAACCGTCCGCGGTTTCATCTTGTCATTAAGCCTGATGAACATATCTTTATCTTTCACCACATAGGGGGAAGTAATGTTGCGCATATGGTTGGATTCTGAAATTTTTAAACACGGAGAACACTTTGTAGTGTTGTGCAGCTCACAGCACTCCCCTTCTTGCAAACCAACCTACAACTCATTTAAACAACTAGAGGAACTAGATAGAGAATTATTTATACTCATGCGGTCCTCTAGACAAGATATATCATTATGAAAAGGAGGTATATTAAAATTTAAACAAATGTATTTCAATCTCTTCAGATATTTTTACCAACAGCCACAACCAAACAAACAACAACCCCAGGTCATTGGGGGGCCGGTCTTCAGCTCCGCAATGAGTTGAAAAAGATCTACATTGACCTCCCCCTCAAGTCATCTCTAAAGGGATGTCACCAGGAGTAGTTTTAGTGCTCCAATCCCGAGGCTAAAAAAGATCTACATCTACCTGCAGGATTTAGCCCCTGAAGGACTGAGTATATGTTGGCTTCAAGTACCAGGGGAAGAGCGACACCACTCAGGAGAACCCTGAGAGGATGAGCAAGTATCAAGTTACCAACACTCTGTGCTGATTCTTTATCAGCGGTGTCCTAGATACCTTGGATCCGGAAAAGTTCCCCAAGCCGTTAAGCCTGAAAAGGCCTCGACAGGTGGTAAGTTGTCTGATACTTAATATCTTTAGATGATTGCTGATGTATTGTCCCTGATGAATGATATGAAGTGAATTGGCATCATCTACTTTCCTTGGAGGAACACGCCGACTTTATCTCGCACCCCCTAGCCAGCCAACTAGGGGCTCAAAGAAACACCCAGCCAGCCCCTTGATCGATGAACCCAGCTCCAAGAGAGCTGGGAAGCAACCGGCTAAGGAATTGATGAAGAAGAAGCAGATGCAGATTAAATCATCCGGCTGTTCCAAAATTAGGGACACAAGCGCCAAGACTGTTGTACCTACACCCACCGCCACGGCAGCGACACCACAGCCGGCACCGACTGCAGTGCTGGTTGCACCTACACCACAGCCGATTGCCACGCTGTCACCACCGCACAGAGCTGCCCGCCACCCGGCGCCATGCCGGCTAGCCCGGCACCGACTGACAAGTTACTGGCGACAAGCCCTCGAGCTCACCGCCGCTTGCCTCACCCTGTGCCAGACATGGGATGAGGTTTGAGAGTTCCAACAGGTACTCCTTCTTCCGACATCTTCATAGTTCTTGAAATATTGAAGTATTCTGAATGCGACGCCCATCTGTGATGTAGGCCCTAAGGGGCCACCACCACAACTCCCAGTAGCAAACACCATCCTGGCTGAGGTTGAGGCCGGAGCCCAACATGCTGAGCCAAGTGCCTCTCCAATCCCTGAGGCCAAAGCGAAGCACTCGGACACCCAACCTACCTCCCCTAGCCGGGTGACAAGGGATGAAGCCATAGAGACAACTCCTCCTTTCATGCCAAGGCCTGCAACTCCTTCGCTTCCTTCATCTCTGTCTTTAGGGGACGGCCTAGCAGCTCCAGTATCTGATGATGATGGCATCCCAAGGCTGCTGGTGCCTCCATGCAACCCCCCAAGGATATTCAACTGGAGGAACCCAGACGGGAGTGTGGATACTTGATGTTCGATGAGGAGACCATGAACAAGGAGAGGATCGACCTATATGAGGCCACAATCAAAGCCTCGCAGCAAGTCTAGGTGAGTATTCCAAGTCGGCAGTGATAGTTGTACCACTATTCTATATTGTTGTAGTCAGTAGTTCTTGTTCTTTGCAGAAAATGACCAATCGGTCAGAGAAGTTGAGTCGGGCCTTTGCCAGGCTTGCTCCTCATATCAGTCAGCTGACCAGGCTGCAGCAGAAGAAGGACGAGATCCAACTCAAGGCCAAGGAGAGGGAGGACTAGGCTTCGTTGTGCCGTGAACAGCCTCAGGGATGAAACTTTAAGCCTCATGGGCACTGTCTAAGGTAAGCTCTATTATCTCTCGAGCAACTCCCTGTGATTGTCTTCCCCTGCTGAACTCTTAAGAAAGAACTCGAAGAACTCGGAGGTGCGAAGGCCAAGGTGGAAACTGAATTTGCAGGTATGCCACTTGGCTTCTGGCATTTGTTTCCGAGAATGTCTTGGTCTATTCTGCTTGCTCTTCTTACTGCCTGCCTCTTGGACAGACTACAAGGTAAAGGTCCAATCACAGTTCAAGTCTTTCGGGGAGCAAATCTGGCTCATGGAGGACTTCCAAAATGCACTGGTTGATGCTGCCAAGTCTCTATTGGGCACCATGCAACAGGAGGAGGCCGGACCCGGCACCGGCAACGCGCCCATGTACTTCAGTGAATCTAGGCCGCCCCTGCGGTCCTGAAATCATTTGCAACAGAGCACACAACACTAGGGATTACGCAGGCCCTCGCCATGACGAAGTCCCTCTATCCCCGAGTGGATATTGAGGCAGTCGGCGACGGGTTCGTGGACGGCACTACCCCTGAACAGGCACAAGAGCTGATCAACCAAGTCCATAGCATGGCCAAGACAATTGCTGAAGATATGCCGCTGTAGCTGCAAGGAGAAGAGCACGGATTATTCCATGTATGTTTGCTGGACATGTATACAAACAATATTGGTTGTACAAGTTGTAAATAACTTGGTTTGTGATTGCTTGTAAAATATTCGGAGTATGTTTGTTGTCATCTCCGTCATTAGACTTGTCCGACTAGCTGCGTATGCCGAGTAATGAAAATTAGCTTAAAAGGCGCTTATCCTGTTAGAACTGTACTCAATACGATTGGCATAATCGTTACAAGACTTCGTGACTAAGACAAAAAATGCTTGGGTTTGGACAAGATAAAGCAAAGCCATAATATTATCATGTAGCCCCGACTCACTACTCGGTTGGAAAGAATCAGTATAGTGAGTCAGTGTATAAAAACTTTATTCATATATATGTGAACTGAACATAATAAAATGCTTAGGTATAGAAAAGATGTAGGTGTTCTATATTCCATGAGTTGTCAATCATGGAACCATTTTCACGCTTCAACCGGTAAGCCTCGAGGCGTGTCACCCTAGCGATAATGAATGGCCCCTCCCATAAGGGAGATAATTTATGCCTGTCTTTGATGGTCTGTATTTTTTATAATACAAGATCTCCCACCGAAAAGGCATGGCCAGGGACATTACGACTATGATAACGACACTAAAGCCTTATAGGTATTTGGTAGACTGGATCATGGTGATGTCCTTGCCTCCTCCAACTGGTCTTTGCTCGACCCAGTCGGTATTCCTTGATTTGTTTTAGAGTGGGCCCGAACTCGCGAGAGCTGAACTCCAACTTGGTAGTAACACGGTCTCAGCACCATAGACCAGGAAGAAAGGGGATTGCCTATTGCCGTAACTAACCATTGTTCGGAGTGACCACAGAACAGATGGGAGCTCTTATACCCATCGCCCTACGTAAGGCCGTAGTCGGTCAAACACTCTTGTCTTGATTCCTTGGAGAACCATGCCGTTTGCATGCTCCACCTACCCATTGCTCCGTGGGTGTTCTATAGAAGCACAACAGATCATGATGCCGAACTCGTCATAGAAATCCTTGAAGATGCTGCCCGTGAATTGAGTACCGTTGTCCGTGATTATGCGATTGTGGACTCTGACCGGTATATAATACTCATGATGAATATTTTGCCCAGCCGCAGTAATGGTAGCAGCGGGCTTTGCCTCAATACACTTTGTGAGCTTGTCCACAGTGACGAAGAGATGTGTGAACCATCCTGGTGCCTTCTTGAACTGGCCGACCATGTCTAGCCCCCATAATGCAAAGGGGCATGATAATTGAATAGTCTACAACACTTGAGCCGGGAGATATATTTGCCGAGCGAAAAATTGGCATCCTTCGCACATCTGAACAATATTGTTTAGCGTCGGTAACCATAGTCGGCCAGAAGAATCCTTGTCTGTAAGCCTTTCCGACTAACATTCTTGATGCAGCATGGTTGCCACAGATGCCCAAGTGGATCGACTGCAGAATCTGTTTTCCCTCCTGTGGAGGCCATGGGCCCTGGGTACCTCAAGGAAGGCAATTATGGCCACTCGGACAGAGGGTGGGCCGGTCCCTACATTTGGAGATAGAGTAGGACTCGACTTCATATTACCTTGCATGACAAGGAAAGGGATATAGTCCTAGCCGGATACTCTATGTACTGATAAGGAAAGCCCTTGGTCGTATCCAACTGGATTTCATACCCTATAACCCTCATACCTCCAGTATATAAGGAGGGGTAGGGAGCCCCCTGAGGCATATCACAATCTCACCAGAGAATACCACGAAAGCAATACACCAGAACTGATAAGGAGGGGTAGGGAGCCCCCTGGGGCATATAACAATCTTACTAGAGAATACTGTGAAAGCAATACACCACAACTGGAAGTAGGGTATTACCTCACACTGAGGGCCTGAACCAGTATAAATCTCATGTGTCATTTCAAATCCATCGAGTTTCGGTCTGATGAATAGCCCCATATAATTATAGCCGATGTAAAACATCGATAGTTGGCGCACCAGGTACGGGCTTCATCAAGATCATCGTCATGAAGCCCGATGGATCCAACCATAGGAGTCGACGGCATCAACTTCTCTCCCAAACAAGCCATCAGATTCGGGAGTCTCGACTTCATCACTGACAGTCTCGGCAATCTCACCTTGTCCGACTCGGTTTCAACCCGATCGGCTAGGGACCAAGCCAACTCAGTGCCGGTTGACCAACTCAGCCGCAACAGTTTTCAACATCCTGCTTTGACAACACACAAGATCTACGAGTTCTAGGACAACTCTCTTTCCTGATATTCGATTCGGATTTGGCTCCAAGCCGATCAAGATCGAGTCCAGGGGAGACGAGATCGTCAATTTCCCACTCGGACTCGACTACTTCGACTTCGACTCACAGCCGGACAGTAGCTCGGCAAGCTTTTCTCCATCGCGTGAAGTCTTCATGGCGTCCAAGGGCTCAACCCCCACTTAAGATGCATGCCGACTATGCGATCAACAAGAGGAGAAGGCTCGTCGACTATGCGAGCAATAGGAGGAAGATGCACGACGTCTACAAGCTGAGTGCGATGCTTGAAACGACAACCTACGTAAGGCTGGGCAGACTGCTCAACAAGAGATGATCTATGACATTTTCGTGACCCCACAACAGAACATCGAGGCCACTGCCACATTGTTGGACACCTTGCAGTTTGGGCCCAACCACCAGGCCACCCCAACCATCGCAAGGATCAAGGCAATGATCGCCGCTGTAGCATGCTAGCAGCGACAACAATCTGGAGACACTCTCGTACTGTCAAACAAGACGATGTCTGATACGGCAGTTTCATCTGCTTTAGCACGGCGCCGAGCAGCTAGCTCTGGTCAGCATCACTCGGAGTCACGACATACGTCACTCGGCAATCGGAGTAATGACCAACAGCGACACTGTCATGACAACCGCCGTGACAGCCAGGATGCACGAGGATGAATACGGCAGCATCTCCACCATGACATCAACTCTCAATGCCGAGAACACAAGGAAGATGAACGTCGCCAACTTGAAGACGAACACGAACGCTTCGGTCTCCACCATGAGCAGTTTCATCGCTGCAATCGAAGTCGAAGCCCCCACCCAAATGAAGGAGTACCAGTGTTCACCCACGAGCTACAACAAGTTGACTGGCCATCTGGCTTCAAGCCAACTGGTATAGAGAAGTATGACAGCAAGACCAACCCGTAATCCTGGCTTACAGTGTATACCTTGACAATCCGAGCAGTTGGAGGCGACCATAAGGCCATGGTGAATTACCTCCCAGTTGCCCTAGCCGACTCGGCACGGACGTGCTTGACGGGGCTTCCCAGACGGTCTATTGGCTCCTGGAGGGAACTCCGTGAGCGTATCGTGGCCAATTTCCAAGGGACATACCAAAGGCCAGCATCCGAGTACGATCTATACTCGTGTCATCTGAGAAAAAACAAGTCTCTCTAGGACTTCATCAAGTGCTTTTCTGAGAAGAGGAATTCAAACCCCAAAAACAAGGATGAGGCCGTCATCGCCGCCTTCCGCAAGGGAGTCAAAGATCCACCGTTCATCGCCAAGTTCACTCGGAAGCCGCTTGACTCTATCAAAGCTCTCTTCGAGATGGCCAATAAATATGCTGATTCAGCCGACGCAGTGGCCGAGGCACTTGACAACAAGCCCCGATAGAAGGAGCAATGGGAGACAGACGATGCAGCCCTATCCAAGCCTGGTGTCGATATTTTACACCGGCAATAAGAATATGGGGCTACTCATGAGATCTAAACTTCATGGACTGCAAAAGAACACGAAACAATTTATACTGGTTCAGGCCCTCGAGATGAGGTAAGACCCTATGTCCAGTTGTGGTGTATTGCCTTTGAGGTTTCTCTAGTGAGATTTTGCGCTTCTGCCCTCAGGTGGCACCCTGCCTCCCCTTATATACCGGGGGATAGGGTTGCAGAGTAGGAATCCCAGTCCGACTCTGACCAACGGATTTCCTTCTAGGAATACAACGTGCCCAACTAGGACTATATCATTTCCTTGTCGTACAAGGTAATGTATGCCGAGTCCTATTGTATCCCTAATTACAAGGTTAGGCCCATCCTCTGTCCGAGTGGCCTTTATGCTTCTCATGAGGTACCCGGGGCCCATGGCCTCCACAGCAGCCCCTGAGACCTTCATAGTCGAGTCACAGCTCAGGCCGAGTGCTCGTCCTCCACGGTGAAGAAATCCCAAGTGCCTTGCTCCCGAGTACTCTTTGTCCGAGTGCTTCTTCTCCCGAGTCCTACTTCATGTCAGCTAGCAATGAGGCTATGAAGGGCTTCATGGAAAAATATGAATACCATGCACCGAATAGGTGCACCTATTAGGTGTAGCCCCTGATTTTGTGCTTAATTGTGAAACAATTAAACATAAAGTCAAAGATCTTTAACCTTTTAGTCTTTCCCGAGTAGTGTACTACTCAGAAATTAGACTCTTCAGCATCATGTCAGCTAGAAGAATTTTTGTTCAGGGCAATTGTTGGCTAAGCATGTAAGCCGAATTCCATTTCATGGACTTTAACCCAATATGTGGTTAGGTGTACTTGAGAGATACCTGCATCCCCAATTTTAATGGAGACCAGCTGTCGATCCTTATAAGGATGTATCCTCAATACCTGGTAAATAATGCAGATATCTGAACACATATGTCCAGCAATTAGGCTTTCATGAAGCATATTTGATTATTTAATCGGTTTCTATAAATAGCATCTGCACTGCGATTTTAACATAGCCAGTGGTTGGCCCAATAGAGCATGCCATTTAGAAACTCATGTCTTGTGGCCCAGTACTGAATGTCTTGGCCCAAGCCCACTTATCAGCACAGGCTCTATAAAAGCGGGGAGAGAAAGAGAAAAGATTCCCTCATCTTCTCCAATCCACCAATCATTTTGTCTTCTAGCTTCCGCGCCCAACTTTCGTGCTCCTCCTCGCTAGGGTTCGCAATAGCTTGAGACTCGCCCGATTCTGCTCGTCCGCATCCATTCCGAACCTCCACAAGCATTTCCCCCAAATCTTCTCACTCCCAGCAATGTCGAGAGCCCTATTTGAGATCCTGGAGATGTCTGCCGAAGCTTGGCCGACGTCGGACTGCGGTTCATTGAAGCTGAAGCTACTGGAGAAGCGATTAATGCTACAGCATCAAGACATCATCCATTGGTGCACCACAAAAGGGGAATCCATGCCGGCATCCCAATTTGGTTAGACCATCCTCTTCACCTCTTTCTTTGATCACGGTATTGCCCTCCCTTCTTCGGATTTCCTTCACCAACTTCTGTCCTTTTATCAAATAGAGCTGGTGAATCTGAATCCCAACTCCATCTTGCATATCTCCATCTTTGCCACTCTATGTGAAGCTTTTCTGGGGGTTAAGCCCCATTTCAATCTCTTCCGATATCTTTTCCATATCAAGCCCCAGCCATCCAAAAATAAAATCTAGGTCATTGGGGGAGCCGGTCTCCAACTTAGGAATGAAATGAAGAAAATCTATCTCTACGTTCCTTTGAAAACCTCCCTCAAGGGCAGGCACAGAGAATGGTTCTACTATTCCAATCTTGAACCTTATCTACTCCCTTTCACTGGTTCTCCACCAATAGTTCTGCCCAGCTGGTCTTCAGTGCCAAGCTATGAAGAAATAGGGCAAGTGTACCAGTTGATGGAGAAGATCGACCTCCTGAAGAGTTCAGGGCTGATTGGTCCCTGGGTGGTGAGGTGTTTCTTGAACCACCGCACCAGGCCTCTGAAGGCTTGGAGCCACTTTGGTTGGGATTACCTGGGCAAGGATGATCCCAGCCATGAATACCCTGACTTAGCTGACAAGAACAAGGTCACAGATACCTTGCTTGGCTTTTTTGTCAATGGGGTAGTGGAGATAGAGGACGCTGGATGCGCTCCCATGCCCTACAACCATAGCAGGCCTCAGCCACAGGTAATCTTGAGAAACCGATATGGAATTGCTATCCATCTGTGGTAAATGCTTGTTAATTTCTATCTAGGATTGTTCTACAATGTATGATGTATGTCATCGAAATACTTGCAGGACTGTGTGGAATTCGATGATGACTCCCAAACTCAGCCGGCCACCCTATCGATGAAAAGGCCAGCCAGTCCTTCTGCTGCCCAACCCAGCTCCAAGAGGACTGGGAAGAATCCTTTGGAAGACCCGGGCAAGAAGAAGACAAGCACGAAGAGTGCAGTGCCAGGAAGCCTGAAGATCAAGGACCCTACCAGTTTAGCTCCCAGGCCACCAAGCCCAAGACTGGTGTCTCCAAGCCCTAGGCCAGCAACATCGAGCCCAAGGCTAGCACCACCGAGCTCAAGATCAGCAACATCGAGCCCAAGGCCAGCACCGCCGAGCTCAAGATCAGCAACATCGAGCCCAAGGATAGCATCGCCAAGTATCTCGACACCCTAGTCGGCTGCACCAGGAACAAAGCTGATTAGAGCCAAATCGCCACTGTGGACTGCTACGCCGACTAGCCCGATAGCCGGCAGCTCTCCGCCACCGAACAAGCCATCAAGCCCCTCGCCGACAGTTTCTAAGGCTCCCACGTGGAAGTTCAAGACTTCCAAGAGGTAAGCAATCTTTGATCTTCTAAGAATCTTGAATGATGTGGTAGTGTCTTGACACTTGACATATTGTGCAGGAAGCGAGTTGACATAGATCCAAAGGGGACTACACCAGCTGCTCCTGCCACCGAGCCCATCCTAGCCGAGCCAGCACCAACAATTTCATCTGCTGAGCCAGAGGCTGCCCTAGCTACAGAATCTAAAGCAGTCCTGACAGCAGGATCACCGGAGCCGGCCAACCAGGGAGCAAGTGCTGAAGTTGCTGCTCTAGCCCCCGAGCAGATCATCGAAGCCCCTGCAGCCACCGAGTTCAGAGCCAGAACCCCATCGCCATCAATATTATCGTCGTCTTCTAATGAAGGAGACCTCCCCCGACTCGAACCCCTCCACATAACTTCCCAAAAACTTTTCAAAGGGTCACCCTGAGGGAGTAACAAAGAGCTACGAGCACGACGAGCAGGCAACATCAAGGGAGCACGAAAATATTTTACGTGCTGCAATCACTGCGTCTAGGGGAGTCCAGGTATGTAGCGAATCTCGCCATGTTGGGTTCTTGATAGTTTCCATTGATCTGATACTCTGCCATTTGACTCTGTTTTCCTCTGTTTTGCTCCGAGCAGAAGATCGTTGATTGCTCGAAGAAAATGAACAAGGTCTTGACCGAGCTCGCCCCTAGCTCCAACGCCTGTGCCAGCTCCAGGTAGCCAAGGACGACCTGGAGCGAACTAGCCAAGAAAGGGAAATATGGTTGAGGGGATTGGTGGACAAACTCAGGGATGGAAACTAGGCCCTGGCCGAAAAGATCAAAAGTAAGTCTTCTGTGTAATCATGCCGAGTAAATCCCAAGTAGACTTCTCCAACATTGTTGATCCTGACTGCCTTGCTGAGTTTTGACTGCCATCTTGAGTTCTTGAATATTTTGATTTGCAACCCTCAAAGCCGAGCTGAAAGCCCAGGCAAAGGAGAGGGAGAATCAAGATAAGAAGCTGAAGGAAGTAGAAAAGGCCAAAGCCAAGGTGGAGGCCGACTATGCCAGTAAGTCTCCTACTTGACAATGATCTTGACTCAACTGCTTGTTGCTCCAACTGCGTGTCTCAACTAACAAGTATTCTTGCTGATGCATCTAAACAGCTTCAAAAGTCAATGCCTAGATCCAGTTTAGCGCCTTCACAGAACAAATCAAGATTGTCGAGGAGTCACGGGAAATTCTCGTCGGATCCGTGAAAAGGCTCCTGGACATCATGGAACCTCACCATCCTGGAACTAGCTCCGGTACCGTCACCCAGGTGCAGGCACGCCTAAGCGAAGCCCCGAGTATCTTGAAAAAGTACTCGGATGTGCGTGTAGCTGTTGGCATTGCCCAAGCCCTTGCCATGACCAAGTCAATATACCCTAGGGTTGACATTGAGGCCATTGGTGAGGGTATTGCCGAGGAGACAACTCCCGAAGAGGCACTAGAGCTAATTAGCTAGGCGAGGTCGACTGCAGAGGTAATAGCTAAGGACCTGGGTATGTAAAAACAGAACAATTATGCAGTCGGTGACTACTAATGAGCGTATATAACTTTTGTAAAGACATTTATAAATATCTGTAAAATGTTGCCAAGTACTTGCTTATTCTAAGTTGTCATTAGCTTTACCCGACTATGTAGTCTGCGCCGAGTAGATCGATAGGAACTTAAGAAAAAATGTTCTCCTCTCAAAGCTATACTCTGGCAAACTTAGCATAATCGATGTAGAACTTCTTGACTTAGATAAAACAAGCTCGGATTTTATTAACAAGGCACATAATACATGCAGCCCCCGACTCACTACTCGGTTGGGACAAGTGATGTAGTGAGTCAGAGAAAAAACTATATACATATGTATAGAGGAAATACAAGACTCATGTATAGAAAGAACGTAGCAATTCTATATTCCATGAGTTGTTGACTAGGGCACCGTCTTCAGTCTTTAGTCGGTAGGCGCCCGGACGTGTCACCTCAGCGATAATGAATGGCCCTTCCCACAAAGGGGATAGTTTATGCCTGTTTTTGGTGGTTTGCATTTTTCACAAGACGAGACCACCCACCAAAAAGGCGCGGCCACAAACATTTGGACTGTGATAACGACGCAAGTGTCGATGCTTTGCACCGGCAATAATACTATGGGGCTACTCGGCGAGGGTGAATTCGGTGGACTGCAGAGGAACACAGGAGAATTATATTGGTTTAGGCCCTCAAGGTGAGGTAATACCCTATGTCCAGTTGAGGTGTTATTCCTCTGAGGTGTATGATGATTGATGATCTTGTTGTTCTTGTTGTGCTTGCCCTGAGGGGCGCCCTGCCTCCCTTTATATACTAGGGGACAGGGGTACATGATAAGGATCCCAGCCGGATACGGCCAAGGGATTTCCTCCTTAGAGATAGAGTCCTATCCGACTAAGACTATGTTTCCTCATTATACAAGGCATAGCCTGCCGGGTGCTATCTTATCTCTAATTACATGGTTCGGCCCATCCTCTATCCGAGTGGCCCATGTACTAGTAATGAGGTACCCGGGGCCCATGGCCTCCACAGTAGCCCCTGAGACCTTCATAGTTGAGTCACAGCTGATGCCGAGTGCTCGTCCTCCACAGTGAAGGTTGCCCGAGTGCAGTGCGCCCGAGTACTCTTTGTCCGAGTAAGTCTTCTCCCGAGTCCTGCTTCATGTCAGTTGGCAGTGAGGCTATGAAGGGCTTCGTGTAAATATATGAATAGTGTGCACCGAATAGGCACACCTATTAGGTGTAGCCCCCGACTTTGTGCTTAATTGTGAAGACAATTAAACATAAAGTCAAAGATCTTTAACCTGGAAGTCTTTCCTGAGTAGATTACTACTGGTATTTGCGACTCTTCGGTATCATGTCAACTGGAATAAACTTTATAGTCTTGCCGAGTAGGAGACTACTCGTATATAGGACTCTTCGACTTCATGTCAGTCGGAATATGTGTTTATAGTCTTGCCGAGTAGGATGCTACTCGTGTATGGGACTCTTCAGCGTCATGTTAGCTGGAAAAAAAGGGGTTTATAGTCTTTTCCGAGTGGCGTCCCACTCAGAAGTTAGACTCCTCCGCATCATGTCAGTGGGAAAAGATATTTATAGTCTCCCCCGAGTAGTGCACTACTCGAAAGTTAGACTCTTTCGCATCATGTCAGTGGGTAAAATGTCGCTCATGGTAACTGTCGGCCACGCATGTAGGCCGAGTACCACTTTATGAAAACAAGTCCATGGCGTCGTTAGGTGTACCCAAGAAAGATACCTGCATCTCCAATTTTAATGAAGAGCAGCTTGTGATCCTTATAAGGATGTATCCTCGAGACCTGGTGGATAAAACAGATACCCAAACATATATGTTTAGCAATAAGGCTCTCATGAAGCATATCTGTTTACCTCAACGGCTCCTGTTAGTAGCACCAGCACTATAATTTCAACTCAGCCTGCGGGCGGCCCACATGGGGCATGCTACTGTAGGAACTCATATCTTAGTGGCCCAGTGCTGACCATGTAGGCCCAAGCCCATCTAGTCGGCATTGGCTCTATAAAAGTGGGGAGAGAGAAAAAGATTCCTTCATCTTCCCCAAATCAGCCAATCGCTTCGTCTTCCACCTTCGCGCCCAACATTTCGCTTCCCGCCCGGCTAGGGTTAGCTGCTGCTATTCCCCACCCGAACTCGGGCGATTCCAATCCTCTTCGTTTGTTCCAAGCCCCCGATTCGTTTTCCCCCAAATCTTGCCGCTTCTAGCCATGCCGAAAGCTTCGGATCTTGCGGGTGCGCCGGAGAGTGCTTAGCCAATTTCAGATTGCGGCTCGGTGAAGCTGAGCTGCTGGAGAGTCAACTGAAGTTGCCCAGCCAAGAGGTGATTCGCTGGTGGCCAGCTAAGGGTGAGTCGGCCCCAAATCCCCAACCTGGTGAAACAGTAGTTTTTGCCTCTTTTTTCGATCGGGGCTTGTGCCTTCCATCTTCCGATTTCTTCCGCCGCGTCCTTGACTTCTACGGGCTGGAGTTGGTGCATTTGAACCCCAACTCGATTCTTCAAATCTCCATATTTGTTACTCTCTGTGAGTGCTTCTTGGGTGTTGAACCCCATTTTATTCTCTTCCGACATCTGTTCCACATCAAACCCCAACCCTCCAAGAATAATATTAGTGTGATTGGGGGGGCTGGTCTCCAGCTGAGGAGTGATGGGAAGAAGACATATCTTGATCTCCCCTTGAAATCTTCCTTAAAAGGTTGGCACAAGGAGTGGTTCTATTGCGCAGATCTAGCTCCCTCCTTGTGGCCATTCACCGGCTTGCCACCAGTAGTTTTACCAAATTGGTCAGCGGAGCCATCCTTTGAAGAAATGGGCCAGGCGCATCAATTGTTGGTGAAGTCAGATGACCTCAAGAAGGCTGGCCTGACAAGACCTTGGGTGGCTCGTCACTTCCTGACTCGGCGCATCCAGTCGCTGAAGCTGAGGAGCGCATTTGGCTGGGCCTTTAAGGGCAAAAATGATCCTGACTGAGTAAGCAATGAGTCAGCCAGCAAGCGCGTAGTGACCGAAACCCTGTTTGGTTACTTCTCCGAAGGGGTGATCGCGACCGAAGACGATAATCACCGGGTCACGGCCTATAGCTTCATTCGGCCCCGGACCAATGTAACCTTTAATCTGCTTCTGCGATGAATGCCTGTGGGCCTGTGATTGTTCAACACTGCATGATGTATTTTGTTGACTTGTCTGTAGTGGCATGAAGAGTTTGATGAAGACTCCCGCCCGTTGTCGGCCGTCGCATCGAAGAAAAGGCCGAGAAGCCCCTCTGCTACCCAGCCCGACTCCAAGAGAGCGGGGAAGAAGCCCATTCTGTATCGGGGCGAGGGGGCCATGATGCCGCGCGCCGTGGCAGTAAGCCTGAAGATAAAGGACACCGTCGCTGTGGCGCCCAAGCGATCAAGTCCTAGGTTGAGACCTGTGAGTTTGAGCCCAACATTGCTGACTCCGGCAACAGCACTGCCGAGGGGCCGGCCAGAGCAGACACCACCGAGGATGGAGGTGCCCAAGCCAGCCACATCGGAATCGGGGCCGACTCAAGCCGATGTGCCGCCGCCGACTGTGACATCGACGAATTCGCCGGCCGGGCCGACAACCGGAGGTAGCGCTCTACCAGGACCCGGGTCGCCCAACAGGAAACTGAAGTTCTCCAAGAGGTATGCTGCTCCGGATCTTCTGAAATTCTTGCATGTTGAAGTAGTGTTCTGATATCTTGTTTGTCATGCAAGAAGCAAGCCGATATCGATCTCAAGGAGACCGATCTGACCGCTGCCCTTGAAGAGCCTGCCCTAGCCGAGCCGGCAGCCGCGAACATACCCACTTAGCCGGTGGCCAACCCAGTCGTGGAGACTGAGATGGTCCTGACTACAGGGTCGCCGTCACCACCCGACCAAGAGGCAGTTACTGAGGTTGAGGCCCCAGCCCCTGAAGCGTCGCCCACCGCAGAGGCTGCTGTTGGAGCCCCCGAGTCAATCCCCGAGGCTACGGGGGATGGCAGAGTGGAGGCCGGGACCCCGTCGCCGTCGTGGTCATCGTTGTCGTCGTCGCCGCCGCCAGAGATCCCGAACCTGCCTCGGATTGAAGCTCCTCCGCGTAGGATGCCCCGGACATTCACCTGGACGGCGCCTGATGGGACTGTGAAGAGCTTCAAGCTTGACGAAGTTGCTGCGAGAAGGGAACACGAAAGCTTGCTTTGCGCCGCTATCAGCAGGTCTCAGGGAGTCAGGGTATAATTCTTGTGGCAGAGTCGTGGTGATCTTCTCGTTTTGACGTCTGATTCCATTCTTGATTTGTTTTTTACCTTGAGCAGAAGCTTGTCGACCGCAACGAGGCGATGACAGAGATCCTGGTTGAAATGGCTCCCTACCTCGCAGAATTGGAGCAACTCCGGGCATTGAAGGCCGAGACGGAGGAGCGTCACGCGGGGAGGGAAGCCTGGCTGAAGAGTGGTGCCGACCAGCTCAGGGAGGAGACTTGGGCCCTAGCTAGAAAGATCAGAGGTAAATTCCCCGAATGCACCTTCCCGACTAAACCATTGACGTATTCATCCAGCTGCATTGTTCTCGACTGCCCAATTGTGTCATGACCGCACGATTGAGCTCTTGGCTAATCTGTCATGCAGCCCTCGAAGCAGAGTTGAAGACCCAAATAGAGAGGGAACCCCAGCTGAAGGAGGCCGAAGAAGCCAGGGCCGAGCTTGAGAAGGTCAAGGCTGACCTGACAAAGGCCAACGTCGAGCTTGATCAAGAGAAGGCCGAGTTGAAAGAGGCCGTCATCAAGCTCGGTAAGGAAAAAGCTGAACTGGAGAAGACCGTGGCTGGGTGGGAGGCCGACTATGAAAGTAAGTCCTCAACCTGACCGTGATCTTAGCCAATTCATTAGTCATTCCGTCTGCAACCAAGTCTGACAAGTTTTACTCGCCGGTGGACCCGGACAGATATGAGAGTCAATGTCTAGGCCCAGTATCGGTTTTACACAGAGGAGATAAGAGTCATCAGGGAGTCACGGGAAGCCCTCGTTGGGTCTGTGAAAGGGCTCCTTGACCTCATAGATCCCAGCCCTGTGGGAACCAGTTGCAGCAGGATCCCCCAAATAGAGGCGCGTCTTGAGAATGCACCGAGTGCCTTGAAGAAGTACTCGGATGAGCATGTTGTTGTCGGCGTGGCCCAAACCCTGGCGATGACCAAATCCATCTACCCAAGGGTAGACGTTGAAGCCATTGGGGAGGGGTTTGCCAAGGAGACGACGCCCAAGGAGGTGCTGGAGCTGATTGCTTGGGCGATACCCGAGACCTAGGTCTATAAGGGTAACATATTATGTAGTCGGTATGTATAAACTTTTGGGAAAGACATGTGTAAATATATGTGCGACGCCACCAAGCTTATGTACTCAGTCGTCATTAGCTTTACTTGACCGTGCGGTTTGTGCTGAGTTATTCTGTTAGAACTTAATAAAATTGTTCAAAGTAAGAAGCTGGACTCGGGCAAACGCAACAGTTGTAGTAAAGCTTCGTGACTGAGTAGAATAAGCTCGTATATTATTGACAGCACGTATATACATGCAGCCCCCGACTCACTACTCAGTTGATGCAAGCGGCGTAGTGAGTCAGAGAAACTATACACATGAAAAAGTATAAAACTCAGGTATAGAAAGAACATAGCTGTTCTATGTTCCATGAGTTGTTGATGAGGACACCGTCTTCGGTCTTCAGTCGGTAGGCGCCTAGCCGCATGACCTCGGCTATAATGAACGGCCCTTCCCAGATTGGGGATAATTTGTGCCTGTCTTTGGTGGTTTGTATTTTCCTCAGAACGAGATCCCCGACCAAAAAGGCGCGGCCACGGACATTGCGATTGTGGTAGCGACGTAGGCCTTGGAGATACCTTGCCGACTAGATTGTTGCGGTGTCCCTTGCTTCTTCCAATTGATCTAGCTCGACCAGTCGAGTATTGTTTGAAACGTCTTCTGAGTAAGCCTGGACTCGCGGAGAGCCGAACTGTAACTCTGTCGGTAGCATAGCCTCGGCACCGTAGACCAGGAAGAAAGGGGAATGCCCTGTTGCCCGACTAACCGTGGTTCTGAGAGACCATAGAACAGACGGGAGTTCTTGTACCCACCGGCCCGCATATGGTTATAGTCGATCAAATATTCTGGCCTTAATGCCTTGTAAGACCATACCGTTGGCTCGTTCGACCTGCCCGTTGTTCCGCAGGTGTGCCACAGATGCGTAGCAGATCTTGATGCCGAAATCTTTGCAAAATTCTTGGAATATGCCGCCCGTGAACTGAGTATCGTTGTCGGTGATGTTGCGGTTAGGGACCCCGAACCGGTATAGTATACTCATGATGAAGTCCTTTGCTCGTGCCGCTGTAATTGTTGCAATGGGTTTAGCCTCAATCCACTTGGTGAATTTATCCACCGCGACGAATAGATGTGTAAACCCTCCTAGCGCTTTCTTGAAAGGCCCGACCATGTCGAGCCCCCATACTGCGAATGGCCAAGAAATAGGGATAGTTTGGAGTTTCTGGCCTAGAAGATTTGTTTGTCTTGCGTAGAACTGGCAACCCTCGTATTTGTGAACAATGTCCTTGGCGTCTATTACTGCTGTGGGCCAGAAAAATCCCTGTCAATAAGCCTTTCTGACTAACGTCCTGGATACAGCATGGTTGCCACATATGCCCGAGTGAATCGACTGCAGGATCTGCTTGCCCTCCTCGGTGGCGACGCAACACATGAGGACACCGGATGCGCTCCTTCGGTACAAGTCTTCTCTGACTAGTAGGAAGCTTTTGCTTCGACGCTTTATCTGCTCAGCTTGACTGCGGTCTTCTGGGAGTTCATCGTCCAGGAGAACTTTGACAACAGGAATCCTCCAGTCTTGACATATGTGCAGCACCTTGTTTGTGGCCGAGGTAGGTTTGCCTCCCGGCTGCTCCGGCGCTGGTTTCTTCTTGACTGATGGCTCCATGAGTTGCTCGACAAAGATTCTAGTCGGAACTGCTTCTCGCTTGGATCCCATGTTTGCCAGCTCGTCTGCTGCGTCGTTGTATTGACGTAGGACATGTGTTATTTCCAACCTGTCGAACTTGTTTTCCAGCTTGCGGACCTCCTGACAGTATGCCGCCATGGTATCGTCGAGACAAGTCCAGTCTTTCATGACTTGGTTTACCACGAATTGAGAATCCCCGTGCACAACCATTCGACGTATGCCGAGTGATATAGCAATGCGGAGCCCGTGAATAAGTGCCTCGTAGTCGGCAACGTTGTGGGAAGCCGGGAAGTGGATTTGTAGAACGTACTTTAGTTTTTCACCGGTGGGGGACGTCAATATGACTCCAGCCCCGGCGCCGCCGATCCGTAGGGAACCGTCGAAGTACTCTAGCTTTGCTATTGATGTTGACACTTGAACTTCTGTCCACTCGCCACGAAGTCGGCTAGAGCTTGTGATTTAATTGTTGTCCGTGGCTGAAAAGTGATATCGAACGCCATCAACTCGAGTGCCCATTTAGCGATTCGGCCGGTGGCCTCGCGATTATGAAGGACATCCCTGAGTGGAAACGCTGTGACCACCGTGACTTGATGTGCTTGAAAGTAGTGCACCAGCTTCCGGACTGTGATGAGTGGGCCATATAGCAGCTTCTGGACCTACGGATATCTCGTCTTCGAGTCGGCGAGGACCTCGCTGACAAAGTAGACTAGCCATTGTATTTTCTGGATGTGACCCTATTCGGATCTCTCGACCACCAGCACCATGCTGACTACCTGAGTGGTTGCCGCCAGGTATAGCATTAGCGGTTCTTGGTGCAGAGGTGACGCCAACACGGGAGGTGATGTGAGAAATTGCTTAAAGTCTTCGAAGGCTTGCTGGGCTTCCGGAGTCCATTGGAAGTTGTTCGCCTTTTTGAGTAATTTGAAGAAGGGCATACCCCGTTCGCCCAGTCGGGAAAATAAACCGGGCCTAGTGCCGCCATGCAGCCTGTCAGCTTCTGGACGTCTTTGAGGTTAGTCGGGGGAGCCATGTTCATTATG
This sequence comes from Oryza meyeriana var. granulata, assembly GCA_003991445.1. Lineage (NCBI taxonomy): Eukaryota > Viridiplantae > Streptophyta > Magnoliopsida > Poales > Poaceae > Oryza > Oryza meyeriana. The sequence continues at coordinate 163,934 of RYFJ01000970.1, forward strand.
GCGTTGACTTTCTCCGGTTAGCCTCGATTATATGCCGCGATGCGAGACGATGAAGCTGAGTATTTCCGGAAGGCACACCGAAGGCACAATTTTTTCAGTTCAACTTTATCTTGAATCTTCGAAGGTTTTGAAGGTTTCTTTCCAGGCATCAGCGATGAGGTCTTCTTTGGACTTGGTCTTGATCACCCACATCGTCGCGTCGGCTTCCACGTTCTGCACCCCGATCTGAGTGTGCAGACACCGGCTTGAATGGCCCGTTGAAGGTTGCTCTAGCATTCTTCAAACCGAACAGCATTGTGATATAGCAATACGCTCCAAACGGCGTGATGAAAGATGTCTTTAAGCAGTCTTCCTCCTCAGGCTGATTTGATGGTATCTCGAGATAGTCAGTCGAGAAAGCTGAGTAGGTCGCACCCTGCCGTGGAATCAACCACCTGATCTATCCTGGGAAGACCGAATGGGTCCTTGGGGCACGCCTTGTTAAGATCGGTGTAGTCGATGCACATGCGCCATTTACCGTTTTTCTTCCGGACCAGAACTGGGTTTGCCAGCCAATCCGGGTGATAGACATCCTTGATGAACCCGGCTGCGAGAAGCTTGGTAATCTCCTCTCGAATAGCATCCTTGCGGTCTTGAGCGAAGCACCACAGCCGTTGCTTGACTGGCTTGGCGTCTGTCTTCACATTGAGGGCGTGCTCGATCACCTCCCTTGGTACGCCCGGCATGTCGGACAGTTTCCATGCGAAGATATCTTTATTGGCTTGTAGGAAGGTGACGAGCGCGTCTTCCTATTTGGGGTCAAGTCCGGTCCTGACTAGAGCAGTCTTGGAGGGGTCAGAAGGGTCCAAGGGGATCTTCTTCGTGTCAGAGTCTGCTGAAATTCCCGACTTCGCTGCCTTTTTCGCCGGAACTTGATCTTGCTCGACTTCAGTTGTGATGGCTTGCCGAATGCTATCGCGCTCGACTCTGCCTCTTGTGATTGAGCCAGTTCACAGCTCTCTTTGTCGCAAGTGAAGGCTTGCTTGATGTCGCTGCGGAGGAAGAGGACTTCTGCTGGCCCAGGCATCTTGAGCCACCACATATGTATAGTGCGGTATCGCCATGAATTTGGTGAGTGCCAGTCGTCCAAGTATCGCGTGGTACGCGGTCTCGAAGTCGGCAACCTCAAAATAGATGTTTTCCGTGCGGAAGTTATCCCACATGCCGAAGGTTACCGGCAAGGTTATCTGCCCGAGTGGAGTTGATGACAGGCCGGGAATTATCCCGTGGAAGGGCGCAGTACTTGGCCGTAGTTCTGAATGAGGAATCTTCATCTCGTCCAAAGTCTTGGCGAATAAGATGTTGAGCGCGCTACCTCCATCGATGAGAGTTTTCTTCAGCCTGATGTGTCTGACGACCGGGTCCAGGACGAGTGGGTACCGTCCTGGGTGAGAAACCCGATCTGGGTGATCTACGCGATTGAAGGTAATGGCCATCTCTGACCAGCGCAGGTACTGGGGGGTGTCCAACGTAGAGACCGTGTTGATGTCGCGCGCTGTTAGCTTTTGTTTGCGCTTGGACTCATACGCGGACGGCCCTCCGAAGATGTGGTTGAGTTCAGCCTGAGGATCTTGGAAATCATCGGCCGGACCCTGATCTGGCTTGTCTTTGTCCTTGTCGGCGCCAGATGATGAAGCTTGCTCGGAGGCAAACTTCTTTAGCATGTAGCAATCTTTGGCCGCGTGCTTGCCCTTGGGGTGGAAGGGGCATGGCCCGCTCATGACTTTTTGGTAGTCGTTATTCTGCTGGGGCCGCGACCGAGTGTGCTCCATGTTGGCCACCTCGTTGTCCGACTTCCGCTTGCGGCTGCCAGACTTGTTTTGAGACGGCTCGTTGTCGGTTTTTGCCTTTTGGTCCTTCTGTCGGGACTCCTTCTTCTCGTCGAGGGCCTCTATGACCGCTTCAGCCGAGTCGGCGTATTTATTGGCCATGTCGAACAGAGCCCGGACAGACGGCGGTGGTTTCCGAGTGAACTTCACGATGAATGGGGCGTCTTTTACTCCCTTGCGGAAGGCGGCGATGACAGCCTCGTCGCGGATCATTGGGATCTTATTACGCTTCTCGGAAAACCTCTTGATGAAATCTCGCAGAGACTCGTTCTTCTTCTAGTGTAGCTGATAAAGATCGTGCTCTGAAGATGGCCTCTCGTAGGTCCCCTAAAAGTTAGCGATGAACCGAACCCTGAGTTCTCCCCAAGAACCGATCGACCGCCTTGGGAGGCCTGTCAGCCATGTCCTTGCCGAGTCGGCTAGCGCGACTGGGAGGTAGTTAGCCATGGCTTTGTTGTCGCCCCCAGTAGCTCGAACTGCTAGGGTATATACGGTGAGCCAGGACTCGGGATTTGTCTTGTCGTCATACTTTTCAATCCCAGTGGGCTTAAAGCTAGTCGGCCAATGGACGTCCTGTAGCTCCCGAGTGAAACTAGGATGCCTTCGTCTTCGTGGGGGCTCGGGCTTCGACCACGGAGGTTAAACCACTCGTGATGGAGGCCAAAGCGCTCGTTTTCATCTTCCAGTCGGCGGCGCTCATCTTCTTGTCGTTCACGGCGCCAGGCGCTGATAGTATAGCGAAGGTCATGTTGTAGGCGCTCTCGGAGGTCTTGATTAGGCTGGCGATCATACTGGTGATGGCGCTGGTTGTTGTTATTAGTATTGCCGAGTGTAGTTTGCCTAAACTCCTCGCGTGGCCGACTTGAGCCGGCCGCCCAACGGCGGGCTGACGTGGACGAGCCCGCTGCTAGAGATCCCGACCGGTTAGTCGGTACTAAGGTGTCGCCCGACTGCTGTTGTTGCTGTTGGCAAGCAGCAGCCATGATCATCGCCTTGATTTTGGCGATAGTTGGGGTGGCCTGGTGATCAGGCCCGAGTTGGAGCGTGTCCAGTAGAGTTGCAGTGTGACGAAGACGTCATGATCGCTGACTTTGGTCTGGAGAATCTGCTGCTGCACTGCTCGCCCAGCTCTGCGCAGCCCGTCATTGCGAGCCTCACGATCAGCCTCCTCCTGTTGTTTCAGTCGGCGCGCCTCCTCTTGTTGCTCCTCTTGTAGTCGGCGCACCTCGGAGGGTGGTGTTGAAGCCATGAAGATCTCATGGGGAAGGAGAAAACTCACCAAACTGGAGCCCGAACTGGCGTTCGAACCGTTATCTGACTTGGAGTCGGACTCCGAGTAGTTTATCGGAGTGAGAACGACCCCAACCTCTCTAGATCCAATCTAAAACGGCACTTGGCCGTGTCCAAACTGAATCGCAGGAGATCGGGTCTGTTGTGCGGGATGTAAATCCGCAGTGTCACCGAGTCCATGTGGGAGATTGATGATCTCTCCCCTTCTCGGCCCAACCCGAGCTGGCTCAAGGCCTAGCGCAAGTTGGACACCGAAGGAGAGAGTTGTCCCGATGCTTGGCGGTGTGAAGGACTGCCACAGTAAGTCGTGGAAGGAGATCGCGGCGTCCTGTGGGCCGACTGGCGCTACGTCAGCTGGCTCCTCGGCCGGCTAGATTAGATCTGTTCTGGCCAAGGTAAGGTTGCCGATCCGGTCGGCAATGAAGTCGAGGCTTCCGAAGGAAATCTTGTCTTCGGGGGAGAACTTGTTGCCGTCGACTCTGTCTGCTGGATCCATCGAATTTGCTGATGAAGAATTCGCCGGAGCCCCTACCTGGCGCGCCAACTGTCGATGCTTTGCACCGGCAATAAAACTATAGGGCTACTCGGCGAAGGTAAATTCGGTGGATTGCAGAGGAACACAAAGAAGATTTATACTGGTTCAGGCCCTCGATGTGAGGTAATACCCTACGTCCAGTTGAGGTGTTATTCCTCTGAGGTGGTTTGTGATCAATGATCTTTCGTGCCCTTATGGGGCGCCCTGCCTCCCTTTATATACTAGGGGACAGGGGTACATGATAAGGATCCCAGCCGGATACGACCAAGGGATTTCCTTCTTAGAGATAGAAACCTATCCGACTAAGACTATGTTTCCTTATTATACAAGGCATGGCCTGCCGGGTGCTATCTTATCTCTAATTACATGATCTGGCCCATACTCTATCCGAGTGGCCCATATACTGGTAATGAGGTACCCGGGGCCCATGGCCTCCACACGCTCATTCTCATCTTTTAATCAGTGACGCTCATCTTCCGCGCATTCGCAGTGCCGTGCGTTGATGTCTTGCCGAAGATCACGTCATAGTTGGCCTCGGAGATCATGGTTGTCTCGACAGTCATTTTCATGTTGGCGTTGCCGGCCGTTGTTGGGGTTGCCGAGTGACGTGTGGCATGACTCCGTGCACGGCTGACTGGAGCCCGCCGCTCGGCATCGTGTCGAGGCAGACGAGACCGCCGTTAGAGAAGCCGACCGATTGGTCGGTATGAGAGTATCGCCCGACTATTGATGCGGCTAATATACAGCAGCGGTGATCATGGCTTTTATCCTTGCAATCATCGGGATGGCTTGGTGATCAGGCCCAAACTGGAGTGTATCCAATAGAGTTGCAGTGGCCACGACATTTTGTTGAGGCGTTACGAAAATGTCGTGGTCGCCAACTCAAGTATGGAGGATTTGCTGCTGAGCAGTTCGCCCAGCCCTACGCAGATCATCGTTGTGAGCATCACGCTCGGTGTGTAGGTGTCTTGCATCTTCCTCCTGTTGTTTTCACAGTCGGCGGGCCTCCTCTTGCTGATCGCGTAGTCAACATGTCTCTTGAGTGAGACTCGAGCCCTTGGAAGCCATGAAGACTTCGCGTGGTGGAGAGAAGCTTGCCGAACTGCTGTCCGACTTAGAATCAGAGTCAGAGCAGTTGATGGGGGTGATTACAACTCCAACCTCCCTGGATCCAATCTCGAGCGGCTCTAGGCCGTATCTGAGTCGAACTCCAGAGGATCAGGTATGCCGCATCAGATGTTGATTGAGGATATCTACGACGTCGCCGAGTCTGAACGGGAGATTGACGATCTCCTCCTTTCTTAGCCCTATCTCAGCCGGCTCAAGGCCGAGTCCAAGTCGAACACCGAAAGAAAGAGTTGTCCCGAGATCCGGGGATGTTGAAGATTGCCGCAACATGTCGACGAGGGTCGCTGCAGCATTACGTAGGCCGACCGGCGTGGAGTCGGCTTGGTTCCTGGCCGATCGGATCGGATCCGAGTCGGACAGGGTGAGGTTGCCGAACTTGTCGGTGATGATGTCGAGGCTCCCGAAGGTGATTGTTTGCCCAGGGACGAAGTTTATGCTGTCAACTCTGGTGGTTGAATCTATCAAGGTTGTTGAAAATGATCTCGCCGATGCCCCTACCTGGCATGCCAACTGTCGATGTTTTACACTGGCAATAAGAATATGGGGCTACTTGTGAGACCTAAACTTGATGGACTGCAAAGGAACACGGAATTATTTATACTGTTTCAGGCCCTCGAGATGAGGTAATACCCTATGTCCAGCTGTGGTGTATTGCCTTTGAGGTTTCTCTGGTGAGATTTTGCGCTTCTGCCCTCAGGGGGCACCTTGCCTCCCCTTATATACCGGGGGACTGGGTTATAGAGTAGGAATCCCAGACAGACTCTGACCAAGGAATTTCCTTCAAGGAATATAACGTGCCCAACTAGGACTATATCCTTCCCTTGTCATACAAGGTAATGTATGCCGAGTCCTATTGTATCCCTAATTACAAGGTTAGGCCCATCCTCTCTCCGAGGTACCCAGGGCCCATAGCCTCCACACCTGGGAACTGCAACCGAAAATCTGAGGACCTCATTGCACCAGTCGATCGCAACCATCCTCGACCTCCTAGAGCCGAATATTATCAGAACGACAAGTGACATGCTCAGGGGCTCAAAACCTCTAATGCAAGGATGGCATCCCCACTGCCAACTCGTGCAATACCGAACAGCTAAGTCGCTTTCTGATAAATATTTTCTCCTTTATATGATATTCTTATCTAAATGGGCCAGGAGGCAACTCACTTCCCTATGGTTTGACTCGGATATGGCTTAGCACCAGTCGAGATCAAATCTAGGGGGATGAGATCATCAATTTCTCACTCGGCCTCTCCAATGTCGTAGCCGCTTACACCTAATAGGTGTACCTACTGTGCATTTTGTTTTTGCTCTTAATGATTGGAAAAGTACTCGAGTAGCATAAATTCCGATCCATGAAGCTTTGCTCTGTGAAAGGCGAACTCAAGTCACCCAAAATGCGTGCCTAGGAAAGAGCCATGAGCCGACTCCCAATGCTCGGTGGCTATGACTAGTCGGATAGAGTGTTTAAACATAAGGGGTCAACTACTTGGGGAAATTAATATCAATAAGAGGAGGAACACATATTTACAAACATTGTAAAATATTTAGATTTTCTTCAGGTGATTGTTTTATACATCAGATGCTACTCATCAGATATATTTATAATGCAGGGCCTAGTTTCGGATACGCGTAACAGGAAGTCATGGTTACAAGCCTATCTCCTACACTCAAGGGCTAGACCAGTTTGCCATGATACACTTGGAGTGCGATGCTTGAACAATTACTCGAAATGCTCCATAAGGGCTACTGACTAAGTACTTGCGCCATTCGCGACATGGATATCACCTTTACCTTGGTACGCCCCATCGGGGCTAATAACCAACCTCTGGCACTAGTCAGGGCTTGGGTACCACACTGCTAGGTAGGGTATGCCCCATGAGGGTCGCTAGCCAAATCCTGTGCTAGCGCAGGGTTCAGGTACCTATTTGGCCAAAACAGGGAAACAAGCCACTACTGGAGCATTCAGTCAAAGGTAGCACCAAACCTAGAACCTATGGAGGTGCTCATTATTTTTCAAGACTGGAAAACCCCAATCATTCGATTCCTACTGGAAGATGAACTTCCTAAAGATCACAACGAAGCTGAGTAAGTCAAACGACGGAGCAAAAGCTTTATCATAGTCGGAGAAGACCTATATTGTCAACGCGCATCCAAAGTTCCCATGCACTACGTCACACCTGAGGAGGGCAACCAGATCCTGCAATCTATCCACTCGGGCATCTGTGGCAACCATGCTGCATCTAGAACGTAAGTCAGAAAGGCTTGCAGACAAGGATTCCTTTGGCCGACTACGGTTACCGATGCCAATGACATTGTTCTGGCATGCGAGGGATGCTAATTTTGTGGGCTGCGCTAGGTATGTCGGTTTGGGCTGGCTTATTCGATAGTAGGCTAAAGATATAAGTTCTTAAATAGCATGCCCTATTGGGTCGCTCGCTGGTTGTGTTAAAATCGTGATGCAGGTGCTATTTTACAAGAACCGATTAAACAATCATATATGCTTATGCTTCATGCTAAGCCTATAGCTGGGTGTATACATTCGGGTATCTTGATTATTTTAAGGTATTGAGGATATATCCTTATAAGGATCAATAGCTGGTCTCCATTAAAATTGGGGATGCAGGTATCTCTCAAGTATACCTCATCACACATTGGATTTATTCCATAGTGATACACGGTTTACATGCTTAGCCAAATTGCCTTGAGCAAAATTTTCAACGAATATATAGCTGAAGAGTCCAATTTTTGAGAAACATATCACTCGGGAAAGACATAAAGGTTAAAGATCTTTAACTTTATGTTTAATTGTTTTCCAATTAAGCACAAAGTCGGGGGCTACACCTAATAGGTGCGCCTATTCGGTGCACACTATTCATCTATGAAGCCCTTCATAGCCTCGTTGCCAGCTAACACGAAGCAGGACTCGAAAGAAGAAGCACTCGGACAATGAGTACTTGGGAGCAAAGCACTCGGGGATATCTTCACCATGGAGGATGAGCACTCGGCATCAGCTGTGACTCAATTATGAAGGTCTCAGGGGTTACTGTGGAGGCCATGGGCCCTGAGTACCTCAAGGAAGGCAATTACTGCCACTCAGACAGAGGGTGGGCCGGTCCCTACATTTGGAGATAGAGTAGGACTCGGCTTCATATTACCTTGCATGACAAGGAAAGGGATTTAGTCCTAGCCGGATACTCTATGTATTGATAAGGAAAGCCCTTGGTCGTATCCGACTAGATTTCCTACCCTGTAACCCTCATCCCTCCAGTATATAAGGTGTTGCAATTACTAAGTGGGCTAAGGCCCATGTGGAGAATAATTCCTAGAAAAAACTCAAAGGCCCACCTCATGGGGAGTGGCATGGGAAGTTTAGTACCACCCTGCTAGTTCTAGGAGAGGGAGACCTCCTTATAAGGGTGAGCTCTCTCCTAGCCACTTGAGACATGCATAGTGGAGAGAACTAGAGGAACACATGTGCGCGCTCGCTCGCCTCGCCAGGCCATGCCAGGCAGTGCACGTACACAACATGCGTGTGAATGGTCCGCCAAAATTGGCTTCTGATGCTTGCATAGATGCAGCTTCCTTTTGTAGTTTAGTTTTGCTGCAAATCTTAACAACTTATCCAGAGTTTGTTTTGAACTCACGGGATTATTTCATAAGCATGAAGTCCGGATAAAATACGTGCGGCTTATCCAATTCGGTTACGAGATAGAGATCGTGTGGGCGTCCTGATCATGCGTCCTAATATCTTTATAAATACCGAGCTGTTGTCTCCACGCAACATATGTGAAAACAATCTAGGGCTTGCCACTCTTCTATTCTAAGCCATCGTTCGTCGTTTACTCCATCCCATTCGTCGGCATGCACCAGCGGATTGGGAGAGTAGGTCTCTGGAACCCTCGCCTTTGACGTCCTGCACTGGGAGAGGGTGAATAAGGTTTTTGGGAAGCGCTACACGCAACTGCTCGCTGTGCGCCCATCACGGCTCATCTTCCTTCACGTTCGGGTGCTGCGCGTCGTCGTCACCACCCGATGCCACGTGTCGTTCGTGTGGTACGTGCTGCGCCCGTGTCTGCTCCAAAACAGGACTGTAGGTACGCGTACACTATATCTCCTGTGTTTGATCTATTCGTGTTAATTGCTGTCATATACATGTTTAGGTCAGATTACATGGTTCTATTTACTTATGCTATTAATGTCATGATTTATATATGGAATAAATTAAATCTACATGTGCTTATATTTTGAACAATCCAAAAACCTTATTATAGGCACTATGATTTTTTGATGGCTGGTTTTGCCGATGCACTAAGGCCGGATAAATTTATCGGTGTGCACTTTAGGAGATGGCAGCTCAGGGTCACTCTATGGCTGACAACTATGAAGTGCTTCTAGGAGAGTACTGGTAAACCTGAAAGAGTTCTCTCTGCTAATCAGCAAAAAGAATTTGAGGAAGCCACTACTCTCTTTGTGGGATGCATTCTTAGCGTTCTTGGTGATCGTCTGGTCGAGGTGTACATGCATATGACCGACGCTAAGGAGTTATGGGATGCACTGAATACCAAATTCAATGCTACTGATGCTAGCAAGGACTTGTACGTCATGGAGCAGTTTCACGATTTCAGCATGGTTGACAACGGTTCTGTGGTCGAATAGGCTCACGAACTACAAACCATTGCTAAGGAACTCGAACTCCTTAAGTGTGCCCTTCGCGACAAATTTGTGGCTGCATGCATTATTGCAAAACTACCTTCTTCATGGAGGAGTTTTGGTACTGCACTCAAACACAAGAGATAGGAGTACTCTGTTGAGGGGTTAATTGCGTCTCTTGACGTTGAGGAGAAAGCTCGGGCAAAGGACGCTACATCAAAAGGCGATGGTGGGCAGTCTAGTGCCAATGTGGTGCAAAAGACTGCAAACAAGAACAATAAAGGGAAATTTGTCAAAGCCCAACAAACCACCAACTTCAAGAAAAAGAGGAACAACAACAAGGAGGAAGATGCCAGAACTTGCTTTGTGTGTGGCTTGCCTGGTCATATTGCCAGGAAGTGTCCACAACGTAAGGGCATGAAGGCACCTGCAGGACAGACCTCTAAGTCTGTCAATGTGACCATTGGCAATACTGGAGATGGAACCGGGTATGGTAATTTACCTACATTCTCTCAGTTAATCAGTCTACTAATTGGTGGGTTGATACGGGGGCCAATGTTCATGTTTGTGCTGACATATCTTTGTTTTCCTCTTATCAGGTCAGCCGGGATTCCTTTGTCCTACTGGGGAATTGATGGCAACAGGGTGCCCGATCTTCCGTTAGGTAAGGATAACTCTCGATTTGGTAGAGAATTGACACTCACGATCCGGCTTCTGATTACCAAGACCCGAACCCTGCAATCGTAGCACCACGTCTCCTCTCGTTATCAACCGTGCACTGCTCGGTTGACCTCACCATGAAGGCTAATCCCTTCATGCAAATCTTATAAGCTTTCCAACAAGTACTTGTAGGCCCTGTAACTCCTTCTGGATTAAAAGTTATGGCCGTTTGAAGTTGACACTATCTCCTAGCCTGAAACTGAATCGGTCTCAGAAATAAGAATTTACTTGCACTTGTTGTCTCCACTTTAATATTTGGCTTCTTGAGCTATTCTCCATGGTCTTCTCCCAGGTTCCTAATAACAATAAAATCATCAAAAGAAATAAATAGTATGCCATTCGTAGAAATATTTCCATGTAAGCTTAGGAACGCATTCACCTGGCAATTAAGTTGACGGGCACGTGCACGAGTAATTGGTCCTTGGACCTGTGGAGGTTGTAAGTGTGTATCGAGAGAAGTGATGTCCTCATCATCCTCCCCCTCTTGATTTGGACTCGTCCTCAACTCAAGGTCATCTTCTTCACCCAAGTAAGGCTTCAAATCAGCAACATTAAACACATCACTCACACCATAATCTGCAGGCAAATCAATCTTGTATGCATTATCATTGATCTTTGCAAGAACTTTAAAAGGACCAGCATCTCGAGGCATTAATTTTGACTTGCGCAAAGTAGGAAACCTATCCTTTCTTAAGTGTAACCAAACAAGATCACCAGGTTCAAAAATAAGCTCCTTTCTACCTTGACTACCAACAAGTTTATACTTTGCATTCATACGCCCAATATTATTCTTAGTGGTCTCATGTAACTTAAGCACAAATTCAGCCCATGTCTTAGCATCAAAATTCACATTTTCTGAAAATGGTAAAGGCAATAAATCAATTGGAGCGCGAGGGTTAAAGCCATATACCACCTGGAATGGGCTCATCTTTGTGGTGGAGTGCAACGAACGGTTGTAGGCGAACTCCACATGTGGAAGACATTCTTCCCATATTTTCAAATTATTCTTCAAAACAACCCACAACATCGTTGACAAAGTACGATTCACCACCTTCGTTTGTCCATCGGTTTGGGGGTGGCAAGTTGTAGAAAATAGTAACTTCGTCCCCGATTTCCTCCACAACGTCATCCAAAAATGACTCAAGAACTTGGTATCTCGATCTGAAACAATTGTATTGGGCACACCATGTAGATGAACGACATCCCTGAAAAACAAATCAGTAACTTGGGTAGCATCATCGTTCTTATAACAAGGAATAAAATGTGCCATTTTTGAAAATCTATCAACAACAACAAAGACACTATCCCTCCCCCTCTTTGTCCTAGGCAATCCTAAAACAAAATCCATAGAAATGTCTTCCCAAGGAGCACTAGGAACGGGTAGAGGCATATAAAGACCATGTGGATTAAGATGGGACTTAGCTTTGTTACAAGTGCTGCATCGTGCAATGTATCGTTCAACGTCATGCCGCATTTTCGGCCAAAAGAAGTGAGTGGCCAGCACATCCTCCATCTTCTTCACTCCAAAATGTCCCGTCAATCCACCTCCATGCGCTTCCTGCAAAAATAAAAGACGAACAGAGCTTGCAGGAACACATAATTTGTTAGCTCAATACAACAATCCTTCATTCAACACATATTTATTCCAAGTTCTCCCCTCTCGATAGTGATCATAAGCTTCATTAAAGTCCAAATCAGTAGCATATAATTCTTTTATTGTCTCCAATCCAAAAATTTTATGATCAAGTTGAGATAACATAGTGTAGCGCCTAGATAAAGCATCAACAATCACATTATCTTTGCCTTTCTTATGCTTAATGATATATGGAAATGACTCAATAAATTCTACCCATTTAGCATGTCGTTTATTCAATTTAGCTTGACTTCGAATATGTTTCAAAGACTCATGATCAGAATGTATGATAAATTCCTTTGGCCATAGATAATGTTGCCAAGTCTCTAATGTTCGAACCAAAGCATACAATTCTTTATCATAGGTGGAATAGTTCAAACTAGGTCCTGACAACTTCTCACTAAAATATGCAACTGGCTTACCTTCTTGAATAAGCACCCTCCAATCCCAATACCACTTGCATCACATTCAAGCTCAAAAACCTTACCAAAGTCAGGGAGTTGGAGTAGTGGGGCATGAGTCAACTTCTCTTTAAGCAAATTGAAGGCGTCTTCATGTGCTTGTCCCCATCGAAAGGGAACGCCTTTCTTTGTGAGCTCATTCATGGGAGAGGCAATGGTGCTGAAATCTCTCACAAAGCGACGGTAGAATCCAGCTAGCCCAAGAAAGCTCCACACCTGTGTAACCGATGTAGGAGTCGGCCAACTCTTGATCGCTTCTATCTTGGTCTCATCAACTTCATTTTCCTGTGGAATCACAACATAACCAAGAAAATAAACTTGTTCTGTGCAAAATGTTCCATCTTTCTTAGGTACCAAAATAACAGGAACAGCACAAGGACTAAGGCTTTCACGTACATACCCTTTGTCAAGCAAATCTTGCACTTGACGCTGAATTTCCTTAGTCTCTTCGGGGTTGGTCCTATATGGTGCGCGGTTTGGCAAAGCGGCTCCTGGGATTAAATCAATTTGATGCTCAATTCCTCTCATAGGCAGCAGCCTCGGGGGTATCTCACTTGGAAATACATCAGCAAACTCCTGCAAAAGGTTAATAATAGCACGTGGCAAAGGAGGCAAGTCTGCAAGTGTAAAGAATGTTACCTTGCAAACTAAAGCATAGCAAACAGATTCATTAACATTTAACTCAAAAATCTCAGATTTAGTAGCTAACATGGAAGCTCCTTTCAACTTAAGTGTGTCTTTCCTAGCATGTGGTTCTTTTTTCTCCTTTTTAGGTGGAAAAACATCTTTAGCTACTTGTTGATTTTCAGACTTAGAATTTTCAGCACGTGCTATATCGTCCTTCAAAATTTCAGCAGGGGTCATTGGTAGCAACTCTATCTTCTTACCATTGTGTGTGAAGGTGCAAGTGTTAGTTCTACCATGGTGCAACACATCTCTATCATATTCCCAAGGCCAACCCAACTGCAAAGAACATGCTTGCATAGGCACAACATCAAAGTTTGCACTATCATGGTAATTTCCAACGGAAAATTGCACTCTCACAACTTTACTTACCTTCAACTTACCACAAGAGTTGAACCATTGGATGTAGTAAGGCCGTGGATGTGGTTGTGTATGCAAACCTAGCTTGTCAACCAAATCTGAACTAGCAAGGTTGCTAAAACTTCCGCTATCAATGACAACACGGCATGCTCTATTGTGAACCACGAACCTAGATTGGAACAAATTGTGGCACTGATTTTGCTCCGCCTTCTCCATTTGAGCACTTAGCACCCGTTGTTCTACAATGCTCAAGTACTTGCTTGTATCTTCCGCACCTATGTGCTCCACATCCTTATCGCTCTCGTCTTCATCGCCTGCATTGTTAGTGCCATGTGCCAATTCATCATCAACATCACTAGCACTAGTGTACTCACCATCATCTGTAGCAATGAGAACTCTCTGATTTGGGCAATCACGTTGCACATGGCCCATCCCTTTGCACTTGAAGCATTGGATATCCCTTGTTCTTCCCGTAGAAGCAACCGATGATGCACTTTTTGCGGGTGCCTGTACGTGAGCAGATTTACTCACCTCGGTAGCTCATGAAGATGGCGCTACTGGTGCCCTATTGGTGGAAGGCGTAGAACTCTGAATAGGGACACTTTTGCCTTGCCCAATGGAAGGCCTCGATGTAGACGTGCTTCCCCAATTATTCCTTCTCAATGGCTGCCTTCCCTGCAATTCCTGTTCAGCTAGTATAGCTAGATGGAACAATCGATTAAGAGAATTGTATTCTTTATATTGAATAATGTCCTGAATTTCACGTCTCAACCCCCCATAAAATCAAGCCATCTTATCCTCCTCATCCTCCTCTACCTCACAGCGCAACATTCCTATTTGTAGCTCCTGAAAGTAATCTTCTACAGATTTTTCTCCTTGGTCTAAGCGTTGCAACTTATTTCTCAAATCACGTTTGAAGGATGGAGGAATAAACCTACTCCGCATAGCTCGCTTCAACCTTTCCCATGTGTTAGGTTCTAGGCCTGTTTTAACTAGTTCATTCCACCAGATAATAGCAAAGTCCTTGAACTCACTAGTTGCTTGCCTAACCCTATGAATCTCAAGAACTAAATGGGAATTAAATTTTTGCTCTGTGGTCATCTCCCAATCCAAATAAGCTTTAGGGTCATATTTTCCCGAAAATGAAGGCAAGGTAAATTTAACTTTAGCAAAAGGATCATCGTTACCTCACCCTTGGCGGTCTCCTCCCCTACCTTGATGATTTCGGCGAAGGCATTGACGTAGTAGTGCCTCTTCTGTCGCTCACCAGTCAACCTCTCCATCATCTCCATCGTCATCATACATCGTGTCCTGGTTGGCATCATCTCCGAAGGGTGGCTGATGGGTCTCCAATTCATCAATCCTCCCAGCCAGCGTGGCTACTCGTCTGTCCAGACTCTCAAGTGTGTGGTTTATGTTCTGCTTAGCAAGAGCAGCATTGACCCCCTTCAGAATGGTTTCATTCAGCCCCTTCATCATCTGGTCCATGTAGCCTTGTATCTCGCCGCGAAGGACGCACTCCGCCATTTCGTCGGACCCTGGCATTGTTAGCAAGAAGACAGAGAAAACACAAAGGAATTATCCCTATCAAATACTACTATGCAAGGATAGTGGACACTCGCAAATGGAAGCACCTTACCGAGCTCTTACAAGGTTCTGAGACTAGTGAGCAAAGGATGGTACAACCGGTGGCTGGTTCGTGATACCTTGAGGGCGTGATCCAGCGATTGCAAGGGTCGAGACCGTGCTGACAAGAAGTATATATGTGGAGCTTGGGAGGCCAAATATGTTAGTAGCACACAATTCAATAACAAATAGTAATGCTGAATAAATGTCCAAAGCACTTGTCCTAGTTGCTGGCCTAAACGCGTTCTAAACCAGATGTGATAAAACAAGGGAGACAAACAAGTATGAAGGACAGCAACAAGGAAATAAGGACAAGGCAAAAAACACAGCATACAACAGCACACAGCTGGCTCCTTGGTGTGTCCTATGTGCTCCTCTCCTTTTCTTTTTTTTCTCTTTTTTTTCTTCTTTCACACCTTTTTTTTTATTTTTCTTTTATTTTTCTGATATTTTTTTCTCAACTAGGAGCATAGGAACAGCAACCTCAGGAAGGTGGCAGCTCAGTCTGATATAAGGTGTGGCCTGTAGAAATACACGGGCGTGCTTTAAAAAGCGTGCTAGAACTTTAAAGTGTGGATACCCAATTTTCCAGCCTGAATTTTGAAAAACTGATTTTGGCAAACTCGACAAAGTCGGGGAGTAGTGGATGGGGAATTTTTTGTAGACATCTGTAGACTATTTATTTGCCTGATTCTGAGTCTGTATGTGAAAGTTATGGCTGTTTGAAGGAAGGTCCTCCGTATCAGTGTTTTGGTGGAGGCTGATTCGGGATCAGGTGGACGGAGATGTAGGGTTTGTGGGGGTGCGGCGGATGGATCATGAACTGGTCTCAAACACAATCTAAGCCAGCAACCGAACTCGACCTAGGCCACAAACTCAACACTACGGACTATGAAACAGAATTATGCAAAAAGGCTAAACGTGGTTGTAGGACAGGGAAAAACCTATGACTACCAATTTTGTTTTTGTGACTTTTTCTGGACTCTAGGTATAGTAAACAAAGATTGAAACAGGACGGAAAAGATTATACCTAACGGGCAACCTTCGCTCTGATACCACTTGATGGCAACAGGGTGCCCGATCTTCCGTTAGGTAAGGATAACTCTCGATTTGATGGAGAATTGACACTCACGATCCGGCTTCTGATCACCAAAACCCGAACCCTGCAATCGCAGCACCACGTCTCCTCTCGTTATCAACTGTGCACTGCTTGGTTGACCTCGCCACGAAGGCTAATCCCTGCATGCGAATCAAAGAACACAAGCAAGAATAAGGAAGATTACAACTCAACTTGCAGATGAATGATTATACTCTCGAAGTTGGGGTCTCACAAACCGATAAACGGCGAAACTGTTCAGAGACAGAATAATCTAAGCAAAACCCATCTAAACAATGACGGCTACTGAATATATATGAGTTAGGATGTCCTAGGGTGAGGGTTTTCCCTGTGAGGGGCGCACTCCTCATGGGTTTAGCCCACGACACAAATACAAAGCCCAAAGGCCCAAACTGACTCGGATGGGAAAAATAACATAAATTGTTTCGGCGATTCTGGGAAGCTCAGGAGGAATTTTGGTGTGAAACCAAAACCATCTGAAAGTAGACTTTATAAGCTTTCCAACAAGTACTTTTAGGCCCTGTAACTCCTTCTGGATCAAAAGTTATGGCCATTTGAAGTTGACGCTGTCTCCCAGCCTGAAACTGAATCGGTCTTGGAAATTAGAATTTACTTGCACTTGTTGTCTCCACTTTAATATTTGGCTTCTTGAGCTATTCTCCATGGTCTTCTCCCAGGTTCCTAATAACAATAAAATCATCACAAGAATTAGATAGTATGCCATCTGTAGAAATATTTCCATGTAAGCTTAGGAACGCATTCACCTGGCAATTAAGTTGACGGGCACGTGCGCGAGTAATTGGTCCTTGGACCTGTGGAGGTTATAAGTGTGTATCGAGAGAAGTGATGTCCTCATCAGGAATGGGTCGCATGCTTCTGTTCATGGTGTTGGCACGATAGATCTGAAATTTACTTCGGGAAAGATCGTGCAGCTGAAGAACGTACAGCATGTCCCTACTATCGACAAGAATCTCGTTAGTGGTTCCTGTCTATGTAGAGACGGGTTTAAGTTGGTATTTGAGTCTAATAAAGTAGTCGTGTCTAAACATGGATATTTTATTGGTAAAGGCTATGAGTGTGGAGGCTTTTTCCGTTTTTCCCTTTCTGATTTCTGCAATAAGTCTGTGAACCATATTTGTGGCAGTGTGGATGATGAGGCCAGTATCTGGCATTCATATTTATGCCATGTTAATTTTGGTTTGATGTCTCGGCTTTCCAGTTTGAATTTAATTCCAAGTTTTTCCATTGTCAAAGGTTCTAAGTGCCATAGTTGTGTGCAATCAAAGCAACCTCGCAAGCCCCACAAGGTTGTCGAGGAGAGAAACTTGGCACCACTAGAACTCCTACATTCAGATCTTTGTGAAATGAATGGGGTGTTGGCGAAGGGTGGAAAATGATATTTCATGACTTTGATTGATGATGCAACTAGATTTTGTTATGTGTATTTATTGCAAATGAAAGATGAGGCCCTAGACTATTTTAAAATTTATAAGGCAGAAGTTGAAAACCAACTTGACAGAAAGATAAAAAGACTTAGGTTAGATCATGGTGGAGAGTTTTTCTCTAATGTTTTTGATTTATTCTGTGAGGAACATGGCATTATACATGAGCGAACGCCTCCCTATTCTCCCGAATCTAATAGGATTGCCAAAAGGAAGAACCATACATTGACTGACTTGGTGAATGCCATGTTAGACACTGCGGGATTACCTAAGGCATGGTGGGGGGACACTTTGTTGACCTCGAATCATGTATTGAATAGAATTCCTAATAGAAATAAGGATAAAACACCATACGAGGTATGGATTGGGAGAAAACCATCACTTTCTTACTTGCGTACACGGGGGTACTTGGCGAAAGTCAATGTACCAATAACAAAAAAGCACAAGCTAGGACCTAAGACTGTGGATTGTGTCTTTCTGGGATATGCTCATCATAGCATTGCTTATAGATTTTTAATAGTTAAATCTAAGGTACCTGACATGAATATGGGTACAATTTTAAAGTCTCGTGATGCTATGTTTTTTGAGGGAATTTTCTCAATGAAGGATACACATAGCACTTCTAGTCAATCTTCTGATTTAATTCCCAATTTAATCACACCACCAGAACAAACTGAACATACACTTGAACATCTCGCTGAGGAGAATGACAGTGAAGCTCCTAGAAGGGGCAAGAGACAAAGGATAGCTAAGTCCTTTGGTGACGACTTCACCATGTACCTAAGTCCTTTGGTGACGACTTCACTATGTACCTTGTGGACGACACTCCCAAGTCAATTTTAGAAGCTTATGCATCCCCTGATGCTGACTACTGGAAGGAGGCTATCCATAGCAAAATGGATTCCATTATTGCTAACGGGACTTAGGAGGTGACAGAGTGACCCTATGGGTGCAAACCTGTAGGTTGCAAGTGGGTGTTCAAGAAGAAGCTAAGGCCTGATGGTACTATTGAAAAGTACAAGGCTTGGCTTGTGGCCAAGGGCTATACTCAGAAAGAAGGTGAAGATTTCTTTGACACTTACTCACCTGTTGCTAGATTGACCATAATTCGCGTACTTCTCTCCTTGGCTGCCTCACATGGTCTTCTCGTTCATCAAATGGACGTTAAGGCAGCTTTTCTTAATGGAGAGCTGGATGAGGAAATTTATATGGAGCAGCCTAATGGATTTGTAGTAGAAGGTCAAGAAGGCAAGGTGCTAAAGTTGTTAAAATCTTTGTATGGTCTGAAACAAGCTCCTAAGCAGTGGCATGAGAAATTCGATAGAACACTAGCTTCTGCGGGCTATGCAGTCAACGAGGCAGATAAGTGTGTATACTATCGCTATGGTGGGGGTGAGGGAGTTATTCTATGCTTGTATGTTGATGACATACTAATCTTTGGGACAAACCTTGAGGTGATTAATGAGGTTAAATCATTCTTATCTCAAAACTTTGATATGAAAGATCTGGGAGTAGCTGATGTTATCTTAAACATTAAGCTAATCAAAGGTGAGGATGGGATTACACTCATGCAATCTCATTATGTGGAAAAAGTCTTGAGCCGCTTTGGCTATATTGATAGCAAGCCTTCTCCAACTCCTTATGATCCTAGTCTTTTGCTTTGCAAAAACAAAAGAATTACTAGGAATCAGCTGGAGTACTCCCAGATAATTGGCTCACTTATGTATCTAGCTAGTGCAACTAGCCCAGATATCTCCTTTGCTGTGAGCAAATTGAGCCGGTTTACCTCTAATCCGGGAGATGATCATTGGTGCGCACTTGAGCAAGTTATGTGCTATCTGAAGGGTACTATGAATCTTGGACTTCACTATACTAGGTACCCATCGGTGTTGGAGGGATATAGTGATTCCAACTGGATCTCTGATGTTGATGAGATCAAAGCCACTAGTGGATATGTTTTTACACTAGGTGGTGGTGCTGTTTCATGGAGGTTGTGCAAACAGACCATTTTGACGAGATCAACCATGGAAGCAAAGCTTACGGCACTAGATACTGCTACTGTTGAGGCAGAATGGCTGCATGATCTATAAATGAATTTGCCCGTGGTTGAAAAACCAGTGCCGGCTATCCTGATGAACTGTGACAATCAAACTGTCATTGCTAAGGTGAATAGTTCTAAGAATAACATGAAATCGTCTAGGCATGTGAAGAGATGTTTAAAGTCTATTAGGAAATTGAGAAATTCCGGAATTATAAGTTTGGATTATATCCAAATAGCAAGCAACCTGGCAGATCCCTTTACGAAGGGGCTATCACGAAATGTGATAAATAATGCATCGAGGGAGATGGGAATGAGACCCATGTGAGTTACACTATGGTGGTAACCCAACCTATGTGATCGGCGATCCTGTGAATTAGGACCTGGGAAGAACAAGCCGTTAGTTAACAGGAGGAGAGTACCTTTAACTGTCTCTAAGTGAAGATGCATATACTCTCACAAGCTATAAGGCAGGTTGGCCTTTGCCTTAATGTGTTTTGTTGGCTTTAAATAGTGAAGATGCTATTCTACAAAGCATTCTTGAAAGAACACACCTATATGAGCTCGACCGTTGGTCGCGGTTTATGGAGATTTTGGGTGAATATCCTAAAAAGCTCATGAAAGACCAAGGAGTATGACTTATAAGCTCCAACCGAGGGGTAGGCTACTGACGGCCTAGTATCAGTCAAGGCTTTGAGTGAAACTTGCTTGCACAAAACTTGCAATTCAAGGCGTAGTCCATTGTTCAAGTTGTGAGTAAGTGTAGCTTGGAGTTCTAGATGGATGTTCAACCTTAACCAGTCTCCATCGAAACACTGCTATATAAACAGTACTTTGGAGAATGGCAAATCTCTTTGGGACTTTGAGATTTGGTGGAGGATTGTTGGAATTACTAAGTGGGCTAAGACCCATGTGGAGAATAATTCTTAGAAAAATCTCAAAGGCCCACCTCATGGGGAGTGGCATGGGAAGTTTAGTACCACCTTGCTAGTTCTAGGAGAGGGAGACCTCCTTATAAGGGTGAGCTCTCTCCTAACCACTTGAGACATGCATAGTGGAGAGAACTAGAGTAACACACGCGTGCTTGCTTGCCTCGCCACGCCAGGCTATGCGGCGCGCATACGCGACATGCGCGTGAATGGTATGCCAAAATTGGCTTCTCATGCTTGCGTAGATGCAGCGTCCTTTTATAGTTCTGTTTTGCTGCAAATCTTAACAACTTATCCAGAGTTTGTTTTGAACTCACGGGATAATTTGATAAGCGTGAAGTCCGGATAAAATACGCGCGGCTTATCCAGTTCGGTTACGAGATAGAGATCGTGCAGGCGTCCTGATCACGCGTCCTAATATCTCTATAAATACCGAGCTGCTGTCTGCATTCAACATATGCGAAAACAATCTAGGGCTTGCCACCTCTTCTGTTCTAAGCTGTCGTTCGTTGTTTACTCCGTCCCGTTCATCGGCATGCACTAGTGGATTGGGAGAGTAGGTCTCCAAAACCCTCGGCTTCGATGTCCTGCACTGGGGAGGACGAATAAGGTTTTTGGGAAGCGCTACGCGTGACTGCTCGTTGTGCACCCATCATGGCTCGTCTTCCTTCACGTTCGGGCGCTGCGCGCCGTCATCACCACCCGGCGCCGCGTGTCGTTTGTGTGGTACGTGCTGCACCCATGTCTGCTCCAAAACAGGACTATAGGTACGTGTACACTATGTCTCCTGTGTTTGATCTATTCATGTTAATTGCTATCATATACATGTTTAGGTCAGAATACATGGTTCTGTTTACTTATGCTATTAATGTCATAATTTATTTATGAAATAAATTAAATCTACATGTGCTTATATTTTCAACATAAGGAGGGGTACGGAGCCTCCTAGGTTATATCACAATCTCACCAAAGAATAGCGCAAAAGCAATACACCACAATTGTAAGTAGGGTATTACCTCACACCGAGGGCCTGAACCAGTACAAATCTCTTGTGTCCTTTCGAATCCATCGAGTTTTGGCCCGATGAATAGCCCCATATAATTATTGCCGATATGAAACATGGACACCTCCTCAGCTATGACACAATGCATGAGAACTCTAGATTCACTTTGACGATATAGGTCCTCTTTGACTATGATAAAGCTCTTGCTCCGGCGTTTGACTTGCTCAG
Organism: Oryza meyeriana var. granulata; assembly: GCA_003991445.1. NCBI lineage: Eukaryota > Viridiplantae > Streptophyta > Magnoliopsida > Poales > Poaceae > Oryza > Oryza meyeriana. Next base: position 185,645 of record RYFJ01000970.1, read on the forward strand.
CTTCGTTGCAATCTTCAGGGGGCTCGTTTTCCAATAGGAATTGGATGATTAGAGTCTGCCAGTCTTGAGAGATGATGAGCACCTCCATTAGTTCTGAGTTTGGCTCAGACCCCGACTGTGTGGATTCAGGCTTCTTCTTGGAGAATGGCTACAGTACTTGCTCTATAAAGACACCAGTTGGGACCATCTCGCGTTTGGATCCCATGTTGGCTATCTCGTCCGTAGCTTCATTGTATTGGTGCAAAACATGAGTGATTTTCAATCCGTCAAACTTGTTCTCCAACTTCCGTACATCCTAGCAATAGGCTGTCATGTTGTCGTCCAATCATGTCCAGTCTTTCATGACATGGTTCACCACGAGTTGGGAATCCAAGTGAACCACCAATTGTCGGATACCGAGCAATATGGCAATATGGAGCCCATGGATGAGTGCTTCATACTCGGCGACGTTGTGAGATGTTGGAAAGTGAATCTGAAGGACGTATCTCAGATTTTGTCCGTTGGGTAATGTCAACACGACACCATCCCCTACTCTGCTGATCCATAGAGACCATCCCCTACTCTGCTGATCTGTAGAGAACCGTCGAAGTACATTGTCCAGTACTCAGGTTTGTCCGCAGGTGCAGCCGACTGAACTTCTGTTCACTCAGCTATGAAGTCGGCGAGTACTTGAGACTTGATTGCTGTCCGTGATTGAAAAGTAATGTCAAACGCCATCAACTCGAGTGCCCATTTAGCGATTCTCCCGGTGGCTTCACAATTGTGCATAACATCTCCGAGTGGGAACGAAGTGACGATCGTGACCGGGTGCCCCTGGAAATAGTGCACCAACTTCTGGATAGTAATGAGTAAACCGTATATCAGCTTCTAGACTTGCAGATAGCGCATCTTGGATTCACCCAGGACCATGCTAACGAACTAGATTGGCCATTGTATCTTCTAGATGTGACCTGCCACTTCACGCTCCACGACCAACACCGTGCTAACCACCTAGATAGTTGCCACAATGTATAGCATGAGTGGCTCTTGGGGCAGAGGTGATACTAACACGGGCTTTGAGTGTCCACTAGAAATTATCAACTTTCTTTAATAGCTTAAAAAAGGGCATACTCCGTTCTCCCAGTCTGGAAACAAATCGGCTGTGTACCGCCATACAGCCAATCAGCTTTTGGATGTCATTCTAGCAAGTCGGGGGAGCCATGTTCATGATTGCACTGATCTTCTCTAGGTTTCCCTCAATGCTGCAGTGCGAAACGATGAAACCAAGTAGCTTTCCCAAGGTACTCCGAAGATGCACTTATCCGAGTTTAGCTTCATCTTGAATTGTTGAAGACTTTGGAAAGTTTCTTCTAAGTCAGCAATGAGATCACCTTTGAGCTTGGTCTTGATCACCACGTCATCGACATATGCCTCCATGTTACACCCGAGTGAGTATGAAGACACTGCTGAATAGCACTGATACATTGCTTCGGTGTTCCTCAACCCGAACGGTATAGTGATATAGCAGTATGCACCAAACAACGTGATGAAAGATGTCTTCAGGCAGTCCTTGTCCTTTAGGCTGATCTGATGGTATCCTGAGTAGTAGTCAAGAAAATTGACTAGTTTGCATCCTGCAGTAGAATCAACCACCTGATCTATCCTGGGTAGATCAAATGGATCTTTGGGACATGCCATATTTAAGTCGGTGTAGTAAACACATATGCACCATTTACCATTCTTCTTCGAGACCAAGACTGGGTTTGCCAGCCAATCTGGGTGGTAGACCTCCTTGATGAATCCAGCTACCAGGAGATTGGTGATCTCCTCACAGATAACATCTTTGTGGTCTTGTGCGAAGCACCATAGTCATTGCTTGACAGATTTGGCATCCGCCTTGACGTTAAGAGAATGCTTGATCACCTCCATTGGCACAGCAGGCATGTCGAAAGATTTCCAAGCAATTATATCCCTGTTCGCCTAGAGGAAGGTGATGAACTCGTCTTCCTATTTGGGGTCTAGTCCGGTCCCGACAAGCACCGTCTTGGTGGGGTCTGAAGGGTCCAGGGGGATCTTTTTGGTTTCTAACTTTGGCCTTTTTTAGGGGATTTCCTCATGCTCTTTGGAAGTCAATGCCACCAGTCGAATGTTGCTTTGTCCGACTGCAGCCTCATGAGACTATGCCAGCTCGCAGCTCTCCTTGTCGCGGGTGAAGCCTTGCTTGACGTCACTGCGTAGAGTGAGTACTCCTGCTAGTCCTAGCATCTTTAGCATGATGTAGGTGTAGTGGAGAACTACCATGAATTTGGCGAGTGCCGGCCACCCAAGTATGGCGTGGTAGGCTGTCTCAAAATCAGCAACCTCAAAACAAATGTTCTCCATGCGAAAATTATCCTACGTGCCAAAGGTGACCAGCAATATGATTTGGCCAAGTGGCTTTGAAGAGAGGCCAGGGACTACCCCCTGGAAGGGAGCGGTGCTCGGCCGTAGCTCAGAACGAGTTATTTTCATCTCATCGAGCGTCATGGCAAGCAGAATGTTGAGAGCGCTCACACCATCGATCAGAACCTTCTCCAACTTGATGTTCTTGATAATTGGGTCCATGACAAGTGGATAGCGCCCTGGATATGGCACTCGGTTGAGATGATCTGTGCAGTCGAACATAATTGCAACCTCTGACCACCGCAAGTACTGAGGGGTATCAGCGGATACCGTGTTGACATCGCGTGTGGTCAGCTTCTGCTTCCGCTTGGACTCATACGTTGATGGCCCTCCGAAGATGTGATTGAGCTCAGCATGGGGGTCTTGATAGTCTCCAGCTGGGCCTGAGTCCAGCTTGTCCTTGTCCTTGGGTTCACCGGATGTTGAAGTTTGCTCCATGATGAACTTCTTCAGCATGAAACAATTCTTGGCCGCATGCTTGCCCTTCAGATGGAAAGGACTGAGCATGTTCATGACTTTTTGGTAGTCGTTGGGAGCTCGTGGATGGTTGCGGTCAACTGTGGCCACGATGTGCTCCAACTTGCGCTTGTAGTTCCCAGGCTTGGATGGGGCCGCGTCATCTATCTTGTGTTGTTCTTTTTGTCGGGGATTGTCGTCAAGTGCCTCAGCCACGGCGTCAGCCGAGTCGGCATACTTGTTGGCTATCTCAAAGAGGGTTTTGATGAGGTTGGGTGGCTTCCGAGTGATCTTGGCGATGAATGGTATATCTCTGACTCCCTTATAGAAGGCAGTGATGACCACCTCATCGTTGATCTTGGGGATGGAAGACCTTGTTGGTATGCTTACATACTTAATAGGATGATCAAAGAACATATCATGGTCTCGTTCCCTAGTCAATTGCTTGTGGCATGTCAACCAGGCCTATTGTTATCTTTGTTTCCACTATAGTTCTTTGATAGGTGTGGGTCTAACCGGCTTCATTATAAGTAAATATTTCTCTAGCATTAATTCATTTGTGATATGTTCTGAATCAGCAATGTATGTGTGTACCAACTCCTGATCTAGGGATTGGTACTGATAAACACAGAACATTACTGATAGTGGGGCCGAGGTCAGTTTTGATCCAATCAAGTTGACCACTTAGTGGCGTCGAGCCCACTCGCCAATGATCCAAAATTCAAATCCAGCTCTAATTAGATATTATCATTAGTAAGGCCCACGTGTTGTACTTAGAAAGTTAAGTATATCATTAACTCTCAATTACCATCATTAAAAACTAGTGTGGGCCCCGCATGTTGGTCTCACGTCCTTTCTTCTCTTTCATTCTCCTCTCTTGGGTGCACACCGAGACAGCGACGGAGGCGAAAGCGGCGCAGCTCTCCGGTGGGGATGTAGGGGTCTTAAGTGGTCTCTCAATGGCCAGCTGGTGGTGGCAGCATGTGCGCGGAGGCTGATTTGGACGAGCGCAGTGTCGCGCCCTAAAATCACCCAAGTCCAAATTCACTTTTTAATACATTTTTAGAAATTTTAAAATCAAAAAGAGCCTGCAACATTTAAAAACCATCAAGATTGAACTTATTTTGGCTTGTGAGAATTTTTATTAAATTCCCCATGCCTCAAAATGCATAAACAAATTTTACTGGAATTTTCAGAGGATCCTAAATAATTTTAAGCTTACAAAAACCTTTGTTGATGTGTTTATAAATCCAGAAATTAAAATCAAAATCCTTTTCTTCCCTCCTCGGGCTGATCTGGGCCATTTTCCCTTTTTCCCCAGTCCGGTCCGCCTCCTTCCTTTATTTTTCTCCTCTCCCGGCCCTGCCAACCAATTTCCTCCCCGTTTTCTTCCTGGCCTACTCTCGCCCGCCACTCATCTTACTCCTGTGCTCGCCCCACTTGACCTCCCTCCGGCCCAGTCAGCCCATGGCGCTCACGCCCACCTCCGCCTACTGATGAGTGGGACCCACTCCTCAGGGCTGTCACTAACCTCCTGCCACCCACTATCTCTCTCCCCATGAAATGCTCGCGCCACCGCCGCCCGATTCCCCTGTTTTGCTCAGCTGTTTCCCAAATTGATTGAGGGTTTTTACTCCCTATTTACCCCTCTTCATTTCCCCTCAAACGGCTCATTGAATCATGCCCTTAATCGCCTTCATTTTGTCAGCCGTTTCCTCCCGGTGAGCCCGCCCGCCATTAATACCGGCTGCCGGCCTCCACGGCACCGTTCCTCTTCTGCCCGGCTATATATTGGAGGCCTGGACCTTGTCTCTCCATTCCACTCGCCGCCCGAGCACCCCGCCGTCTCCATCACTGTCGCGCTGCCATCCTTTGCTCTACCGCCACCACATTTGCTCCGGCCACCCTCTGTCAGTGACCACGACCTCACTAGGCCCCGGTGTGGAGACCATGGGCCTCGGGTACCTCATCGGAAGTATTTGGGCCACTCGGACAGAGGATGGGCCTAACCTTGTAATTAGGGATACAATAGGACTCGGAATACATAACCTTGTACGACAAGGAAAGGATATAGTCCTAGTCAGGCATATTGTATTCCTAGAAGGAAATCCCTTGGTTGGAGTCCGATTGGGATTCCTACTCTGTAACCCTGTCCCCTGGTATATAAGGGGAGGCAGGGCGCCCCTTGAGGGCAGAAGAAGAAGTACAATCTCGTCAGAGAAACCTCAAAGGCAATACACTACAACTAGACATAGGGTATTACCTCATCTCGAGGGCCTGAACCAGTATAAATTGTTTCAAGTTCCTTTGCAATCCATCAAGTTTAGGTCTCACGAGTAGCCCCATATTCTTATTGCCTATACAAAATATCGATAGTTGGCGCGCCAGGTAGGGGCATCGGCGAGATCATCTTCAACAAGCCTAATAGATCCACTCACCAGAGTCGACGGCATCAACTTCTTCCCTAGAAAAACAATCACTTTCATGAGCCTCAACTTTGTCGCCGATGAATTTGGCAACCTTATCCTGTGTGACTTGGATTTGATCCGATTGGCCAGGGATCAAGCCGACTCCGCACCGGTCAGCCTACGTAACGCTGTAGCGATCTTCGGCGACATGCTGTGGCGATCTCCAATATGCTCAAGTCTAGGGACAACTCTTTCTTTCGGTGTTCGACTCAGACTCGGTTTTGAGCTGGCCAAGATTGGGCTAAGAGAGGATGAGATCGTCAATCTCCCATTCAGACTCGGCAATACCACAGATAACTTCAATCAGCATCTGACGCGGCAAAATCGATCCCCTAGAGTTCAACTCGGATATGGCTCAGAGCCACTCGAGATTGGATCTAGGGAGGTTGGTGTCGTTATTACCCCCCTCAACTATTCCGACTGCAACTCTTAGTCGGACTCCGACTCTAAGTCAGACAGCAGTTCGGCAAGCTTCTCTCCGCCACGTGAAGTCTTTATGATATCCAAGTGTTCAACTCCCACTCAGGAGGCTCGCCGACTACGAGAACAACAAGAGGAGGAAGCCAGTCGACTACGAGAACAACAGGAGGAAGACACAAGATGCTTACAGGCCGAGCGCGATACCCGCAACAACGATCGGTGCAAGGCTAGGCAGACTGCTCAACAAGATATCCTCTAGACCCAAGTCGGTGACCACAACATTTTTGTAACTCCTCAACAGAACGTTGTGGCCGCTACAACTCTACTGGATACACTACAATTTGGGCCTGATCACCAGGCCACCCCGACGATAGCAAGGATTAAAGCCATGATCACCACTGCTGCATGCCAGCAATGTCAACAGTCAGGGGACACACTCATACCAACTAACAAGTCGGCTTCTCCAACAGTGATCTCATCTACCTCAACGCGACGCCGAGTGGTCGGCTCTAGTCAGCCGCACATGGAGTCATGCCACGAGTCACTTGGCAACCACAATAATGACCGACGGCGCTGACATCAAGATGACCGTCGAGATAACCAGGACGTCCGAGGCTGACTACAATGTGATCTTCGGCAAGACATCAACGCACGACGCCACAAACGCGAGGAAGATGAGCGTTGCCTACTAAAAGATGAGAATGAGTGCTTCGGCCTCCACCATGAGCAGTTTCACTGCCGTAGTCGGAGTTGGAGTCCTCACATAGATGAAGGTTTACTGGCCTTCACCCACGAGCTACAACAAGTCGACTGGCCGTCAGGCTTCAAGCTGACTGGAATTGAAAAATACGATGGGAAGACCAACCCTGAGTCTTGGCTCATAGTTTACACTTTGGCAATCCGAGCAGCTAGAGGAGATCACAAGGCATCGCTAACTACCTCCCAGTTCCTCTAGCCGAGTCAGTGAGGACATGGATAACAGGACTTCCAAAGAGATCAATCGGCTCCTGGGGAGAACTCCGGGAACGTTTCATCGCCAATTTCCAAGGAACGTATGAGAGGCCATCTTCCGAGTATGATCTGTATCAGTTGCATCAAAGGAAGAACGAGTCTCTTCGTGATTTCATCAAGAGGTTTTTTGAGAAGGGGAATTCAAACCCAATGATCAAGGACGAGGTCGTCATCGCCGCCTGTCGAAAAGGAGTCAAAGACACCCCGTTCATCACTAAATTCACTTGGAAGCCTCCCAAGTCTGTCAAGGCTTTGTTTGACATCATGAACAAATACGCCAACTTGGCCAACGCTGTTCCTGAGGCTTTTGATGACAAAAAAGGCACCCCCATAGAAAGAGAAGAAGGACACCAATGATGCGGCCCCGACTAAAGCTGGGAACCACAAACACAAGTTGGATGACTTCATTGTGGAAGTTGGTCACAACTGTCTTCGACCTCTTAGAACTAAAGATTATCAGAACGACAAGTGACATGTTCGGGGGCTCAGAAGCTCAAATGCAAGGATGGCATCCCCACTCCTAACTTGTGCAATACCGAACAGCTAAGTCACTTTCTGATAAATATTTTTTCCTTTATTCTCATCTAAATGGGCCAGAAGGCAACTCACTTCCCTATGGTTTGACTCGGATACGGCTTAGTGCCAGTCGGGATCGGATCTAGGGGGCTGAGATCGTCAATTCCTCACTCAGCCTCGCCAATGCCGCAGCCACTTACACCTAATAGGTGTATATTCTGTGCATTTTTTATTTTTGCTCTTAATGATTGCAAAAGTATTCGAGTAGCATAAATTCCAATCCATGAAGCTATGCTCCATGAAAGATGAACTCAAGTCACCCAAAATGCGTGTCTGGGAAAGAGCCATGAGCTGACTCTCGACGCTAGGGGGACTATGACTAGTCAGGTAGAGTGTTTAAACGTAAGGGGTCAACTACTCGAGGAAATTAATATCAATAAGAGGAGGAACACATATTTACATCTATTGTAAAGTACATAAATTTTCTTCGGGTGATTGTTTTCTTCATCAGATGTTACTCATCCGATATGTTTATAATGCAGGGCTAGTTCTGGATACGCAAAATAGGAACTTAGGGCTATGAGCCTATCTCCTACGCTCGGGGGCTGGACCAGTTTGCCATGATACACTTGGAGTGCGACGCTTCAAGAATTACTTGGAATGCTCCACGAGGGCTATTGACTAAGTACTCGCGCCAGTCGGGACTTGAATGTCACCTTTACTTTGGTACGCTCTATGTGGGCTAATAACCAACCTCCGGCACCAGTCGAGGCTTGGGTACCACTTGGCTGGGTAGAGTACGCCCCTTGAGGGTTGCTAGCCGAATCCTATGCTAATGGGAGGTTTCGGTACCTTATTCGGCTACAATTTTGTTAGGTTGGGTATGCCCCAAGAGGGTCGCTAGCCGAATCCTACGCTAGCGCAGCGTTCGGGCACCTATATGACAAAAACATGACAACAAGCCACTACTGGAGCTTTCCGTCGGGAGCAGCATCAAAATCTACGGAGGTGCTCATTATTTTTCAAGACTGGGAGACTCCAATCATTCAATTTTCACTGGAAGACGAACTTCCTAAAGATTACAACGAAGCCGAGTAAATCAAGCGATGGAGCAAAACCTTTATCATAGTCAGAGAAGACCTATATTGTTGAAACGCATATGGAGTTCTCATGCACTATGTCACACCTGAGGAGGGCAAGCAGATCCTGTAATATACCTACTTGGGCATCTGTGGCAACCATGCTGCATCGAGAACGTAAGTCAAAAAGGCTTGCGGACAAGGATTCTTCTGGTTGATTGCGGTTACCGACGCGGAAGTACTCATCCTGACATGCGAGGGATGCCAATTTTATAGGGCTTCGTTGGGTAGGTCGGTTTAGGCCGGCTTATTCGGTAATAGGCCAAAGATATGAGTTTTCAAATAGCATGCCCTATTGGGTCGCCCGCTGGTCGTGTTATGCAGGTGCTATTTTATGAGAACCGATTAAATAATCAGATACACTAAGCCTATAGCCGAGTGTGTACATTCGGGTATCTTGATTATTTACCAGGTATTGAGGATACATCCTTATAAGGATCGACAGCTGGTCTCTATCAAAATTGGGGATGCAGGTATCTCTCAAGTACACCTGACCACATATTGGGTTAAAATCCAAGAAGTGGTACTTGGCTTACATGCTTAGCCAAAAATTGCCCTGAGCAAAAATTCTTTCAGCTGACATGATGCTGAAGAGTCTAATTTCTGGGTAGTATACTATTTGGAAAAGGCTAAAAGGTTAAAGATCTTTGACTTTATGTTTTATTGTTTCACAATTAAGCACAAAGTCAGGCGCTACACCTAATAGGTGCGCCTATTCGGTGCACACTATTCACATTCATCTATGAAGCCCTTCATAGCTTTATTGCCAGCTGACATGAAGCAGGACGCGGGAGAAGAAGCACTCGGACAAAGAGTACTCGGGAGCAATGCACTCGGGAATTCTTCATCGTGGAGGATGAGCACTTAGCATCAACTGTGACTCAACTATGAAGGTCTCAGGGGCTGCTGTGGAGGCCATGGGCCCCGGGTACCTCATGGGATGTCTTTGGGCCACTTGGACAGAGGATGGGCCTAACCTTGTAATTAGGGATACAATAGGACTCGGCATATATAACCTTGTACGACAAGAAAAGGATATAGTCCTAGTCGAACATATTGTATGCCTAGAAGGAAATCCCTTGGTTAGAGTCCGACTGGGATTCCTACTCTATAGCCCTGTCCCCCAGTATATAAGGAGAGGCAGGGCGCCCCCTGAGGGCAAAAGAAGAAAAAGTACAATCTCATCAGAGAAACCTCAAAGGCAATACACCATAACTGGACGTAGGGTATTACCTCATCTCGAGGGCTTGAACTAGTATAAATTGTTTCGTGTTCCTTTGTAATCCATCAAGTTTAGGTCTCATGAGTAGCCCCATATTCTTATTGCTGATACAAAACATCGACACCCGGTGACCCTGTCTTCCGCTTCGTCGTCTTCGTTCGCACCTCGGCATCGACCTCCGGGAGCCAGATGACCCCTGGAATGCCATCCACACTGTGGACCAGATTCGCACCGCCACTTTCTCCATCACTGCAGGCCGCTTTGACGTCCCTCTGCTGCCACGACTCCATTGCTAAGCTCGCCGTCCTTCCCTCTACCTTCCCCGTGAGCTTGCGAGGCCCACCGCGTCGCCTCACCTCCGGCTCCCATGCACCCGCCTATTGGTTTTGCCCAAGACTGACAAGTGGGGCCCACCTATCGGCGCACCTCTCACTGGCCGCTGACATCATAAATGTGTTTTCCATAGAAAAATAATTCAAGAATTTGGAAATATCCATTTAAATTTCTTTTAAACTTCGAACGGCCATATCTTGGCCATTTGAACTCCAAATTGACCCGTTCAAGTCTCCAAATTTTCCTTAAAATGTTAAGAAACCATTTATGTATTTATTTCTGCTGTTTATATGGTTTTCTTATCTTTTATCCCTCATTTTATGCTTTGTCATGTAGACGTTGCTGACTCGAAAGATCTGCAGTTCCTTGTGGTCGACTGGGAAGACGCTGTCAGCGAGCAAGGCAAGTCATACCATTCCATTGATCATATTGTTGACCTATAATTGTGAAAATTTATGTTCATTTAAATTACTGTTGTTCGCTTTATTAAATTTCCCACATAAATACTATTTTATTTAGCCTCTCCAATATTCCTTGTTAAGGCCTAAATATTGGTATATTGTTTTCCTTTGACAACCCTAGGTTACAAAAACTATCTAGTGAGAGCTCTATATGTGGTCCTTACTAGAAGCTTTAGGTTTATACTTAGCCATGCTTATTAGAACAACTTACTGATGTTTCAATAATGTTAGACTTTGGGAATAACTTCTTAATCATACTTATGCTAAGATGATGGTGGTGTAGCAGAGACATAATGAACTTCCATTCAAAAATCCCAAACCCTAGTTTTGGCTGGGCTCAAGGTACTTGGTTTCGCTAGTCGTACCTCGGCCGTTATAAGGACCGGTCTTTAGGCCTCTGTTGCAAAGCATAAACCTTACAACCACATGTCTAATGGGTAAGGCTTAATCCGTAAGCTTAGTCCAACTTTCAACGAATTGACACGGTGGGGCAAATGACACCTAGTACGGGTCCGATGTCTCCACAAGTGAAGGCCGTGTCTTCTCGATCCATGTCACTTGGCGGGGGGCAAGGGTCTAGGTTGGTCTGTTATTTAGGGTTAGACTGAGTAAAGGGTTATGTCATGTTCTCTTTCGAGGCACCATGGTGGTGCATGGCATGTGGTAACACATGTGAGACATGTCTTGTGGGTAAAGTGTGCACCTCTGGGCAGAGTATAAACTATTCAAATAGCTGCGCTCTCAATTATGGGCTAGCCTACCAATGTACCCAAGTTAGAGTTTTATCTCTTACAATGAACAGATGGTATAACTTGTTTAACACTTGGTGTAGCCTGCGTTAAGGCATGTTTGTGTAGGTGCGCGCCATTGATAATAATCTTGCCGTAGACATAGGAACGTAGTTCTACCTGCTCTTTACACTACTATGAAAAGGAAGATTTGTGGCAGCCAAATCATGTTTCTAGTGGCGCTTAGGCCAGCCGTCAGTGACCGAAGGTCAGAGAAAATGTAACTTTTTTCTTTGGTGGCAAACAACCACCAGCACGATACCGTGTTCTCTAGCGGGCCACATAGTGCACCCACCAGCGAAAACTATTTTTGCTAGTGGCCACATAACACTGGCTGCCTGAGAAGACAGTTTCACAAGAGGAAGTTATTAATGTGGCCCGCCTGTGAAGACAGTTTCACAAGGAGGAATTTTTAATGTGCCCACCTATGAAGATGATCCGCCAAATTTGAATTTGGATTCCCATCAATTTTGAATTTATTTTTGGGTTCGCGTATTATGTGTATATATATATAATCAATTTGCAACATACCCAAATTTCAAATTTTGGAAATTCTATCGTAACAAATTATTAAAAGGGCCATTGAAGGTAAAATCTTACATGTTTTCTGCATGGAATTGGAATTAGAGGTAAATTAACTAGAGTTCGTTTAAGAAGGGCTTTGTTCAAAACTTTTACAGTCAAAATCTTCAAACTAAAAACTCACCCTAGGTCAAGATATGAAAATATAAAAAAAATACAAAAACACGGCCTAGGAATCCATAATACAAATCTTCAGAAACCTTTTTGGGTTAAATAAAAATGGAAGGAATTCATCCAAATATGCATAAAATATTTTAATGGAGTTAAAATGCTTTAAGGTTCCTCGCAAAGAAGTCTTAAGAATTTAATTTACCAAAATTAGAGAATGTAAAATGCCTAAAAGTGTATAAAGAAAAGTTATGACATGAAAATTTGGAGATAAATAAATTCATTACAATTTCATATGCATGCCTTCTTTTGATTGTTTTTGGCTCTTAAAGTGCCCTTCCATAATAGGGTGCATATGCATTGGATAGACTAGGAAATTTTTAAAAATAATTAGCTCAACATAAAATCATGGGAAAATTTTTTAAGCTTCTGTACAACAACCTTAGCCCTCCATAATTTTGGTTTGATTTTATCACTTTAAATAATACCTCAGATAAATCAGTCAAACCTGGAAGTTATTTAGAAACCCTAATCGGCAAAAGAATACATTTATCAAATGGGCATCAAATTGAATAGAAGTATATATGAGACATATTTTATTCAAATACTTTACTAGTTTATTTATCATGAATAAATATAAATTTTTCCAGAATTTAATTCAACAGTATAACCACTGAACAAATTCAAACTAGTTTAAATCAACCCACTTTTATTTGAATTTCTGGGATTAAACCATTTTGAATTTTTGAATGAAACTTTGAAAAATAGAACCTAGGTTCTCTATACATACTACACAAAAATAGTGATGCCATGAAACCTTCTAGAGATTGGTCAACTCTAATTCAAAAGAAAGGGAAAAAGAAAATAACTAGAATAAATTGCTTACTTAACACCCTCACCAAACAAAAACCATAATTTTTCTTGCAGTATCCTTTGCCCAAAATGTGTACCAAGATGTACCCTCTGTAGCTCGGTGAAAAGATCAGTGCAAGACAGCTAATTGGCATAGCTTTCCACACTTAGTCTCTAGAGAATTCCACTCATCTATCTCACTGCCATATTAACCGCACAAGACCTATGTCCCACTTGTAAACCTTACCACTGCTTATCACAGTGTGTTTCACCAGATTCCTACCCATCCTCCTCTTTTCTTCCTACAACATCACTACATGGACCCAGTAGTCGTGGCCTAAACCTAGCTCAACCGAAGAACACAAGATTTCTTGCAAAATGGGACCCACCTAGACCACTGTAGAGGTGGACACACCTGAGCAAGCTCAGCTAACGTGTCCTTTCCTCCTCCTTCTCCCTCCCTCAGGGTGCACAGCACACTAGCCAAGCTCATGTCTAGAAGACCTCGACCATTTCACTCCAAACTGCGCCAGCCATCTCTCCTCTTCCTCTTCATGTTCCCACCGAGAAACCCAAGGAAAGCCCTTAGGATTGCCGGAGACTAAGTCATCTCCTCCATCGCCGGTGACTGTTTGACCGCACACAATCCAACTCCAGTGAGCACCATCCTTCTCTGACCCCAAGAACGTGATCACTACCTACTAACCAATCCATTTTTATACAACCTTGCCCTAGGAATCGCTGGCCAAAGTCACCACTGTCCTCGCCTTCAGGTCCAGAGAGCGCCGCCATGACGTTGTCACTATTCCGGCCACTCGAGAGGATCGTAGGCTGAGCCCTCGTGCCAACATCGTCGCCTTGCCTCCAGGAACCCACTGACTGAAGGAATTGAGCTGTGGTGCCATGAAGCTCGAGATCGGCCTCCATCTTTCCCGGCTCCGGTCTGAGTCATTGCCGTCAATTCCTTGCTTCCCAGTGAGATTTAGTTCGATTCCCTGTACAGGAGCCTTTCCTATAAAGCCTCAAACGTTGTAGACACCTTGCCTCGATCGCAGGACAACTAGAGCAAGCCGCCATCGTGGACCAGTGAGTTTCCATCTCCATTGAGCCAATCCATGTGCTGTCGTCGCTGTCCAGACCTCGCCATGCCTTGCACACACCTGGGTAAGACTCCTGGAAACCCCTAAGACCCCATGCATGCAAAAGAATGATTTGGTCAAGCCCCTAACTCCATTTGCGCCTATAGCCCGAAAACAGCCGCCGCTAGAGCTTGTCGTCGGAGAGATTCCGGCCATTCCAGCTGGCAAGAAAACCACCCATAGCTTCACCGTAGTCTCCTCTGTCTTTCTTCTTTTGGCCGCTACCCAATCCGCACCGCCGTTCGCCACCGGCGCCGGTGAACCACACCGCCGGCCAGCCGGCCAGCTACCCTCTCTGCTCTGTCTCACCGACACGCGGGACCCCCTCGTCAGAAACTGATTAGCGGGCGGGGACCGAATTGCAAAGAAGTTAAAACTTGTTAGATTAATTAGTAAATGCCTCACTCTATGACAAGAGGACCCAAGGGCTTAACTGTAAATATATAAAAACTCAAGCGCTAATAATGAAATCTCCTTCCACACGTGGCTAGGGACTGTGGGTTGTATTTCTAGGAAACCTAGAGACTTTTCTGCACTTTGTCTCTCACTGACTGGTGGACCCAACTAATCTAAAATCTGAGAAATTAGAAGGAAAGGGTTAATATGTTATCTGTTCAACTGAAAAAAGAGTAAACTTGTAAAATCCATAGAAAATTCATTTTAACTCCAAATTGGATGAAACAAAATTTTTTGGAATCACAAAATTATGTAATTTATATCTGTAAACTAAAATCTGATGGGTCTAGCCCTTAACAAACCTCAAAAATGATATAATATATAAAAGTGCATAAATACCTTCAAATTTATAACTAATTCACCTTAACTTCAATTTTAGTAAATCAATATTTAATAGAGTCACAAAATTTTGCACATTATTGCTGTAAACTGAAAATTTGATGAAATTTATATAAAAGGCAGCTTTACAAGTTAGATAACAAATAAGTACTTTAATTAGGATATAGAATGCATGATAGGTTCTAAAATTCATAGGTAAATCATATTAACTCCAGATAAAATGAATTCAAATTTATTTACTTCATAATATTTTTCTCTTTAATTCTGAAAACAGTGGATTGACTAAAATTAGTTCATAAAGCACCTTTATGATTTGTGCCATAGATAAATGCTTTGTATGAAATATAAAATGTACAAGAACTTCCAAAAATCATAGAAACTCTATTTTAACTCTAAATGAAATACACCCAAATGGTAGTAAGTTCACAAGACATTCTTCTCAAAAATATGTAAAGTTAGATTTCATAAAAACCTAGTCCTAAAACACACGCATACTAAAATACACGTATACATACCATATATATGTCTAGAACTTGCCAAAATTATATCTCTTAAATAGAGGTTGATAAAATGGAAGTGTCATCACTCAAATTCATCTAGGGCCAGTACCAACCCACTGCATACGTCTCACACACATTAGAGTAAATTGGATATTTGACGTTATTTTGTAATTAAACATATTCACGTATAAGACTTCCAAATAATATATCTCTCAAATGCCAAATACTAAATTAGAACTTCTTCCACCATCTTTCATCTAAAATTGTACTCCCTAATAATGTAAATAATAAATTGACAAGACTACCTCATGAAATACACGTTAAAAATTACATAAGATACAAACACTGTGTTTCACATGTATAGCTTCTAGAAATTATATCTTAGCAATGCAAAGTAATAATATAAAACACCATTCACTGAAAATCATCCAAAATTCATGTCTAACCACTGCCTAAAGCTCAAACTTGACAAACAACCTCACAAAGTATCTCTAAAATCTATATAAGGTATAATTACCGTATTACGTACATAGAACTTGTAAAATTCGTAACTCCCAAATAAAAAGAGATAAAATAGAAATTATTTCACCTAAATTCACTTTAGGTTAGTACCTAATCTCTGCATAAGCCTCATGCATATTAGAGCATTTTGGATTTTTCGTATTATTTGCTATTTATTCGATCGTACGTTAAATTTCTTTTAGAGGACGAATTCGAAGTCGGTGAAGGATTGAAGTAATTGTTGCTCTATGTATCCAAGAGTAAGGCAAGTATTGTCCCCTCTTCCTTTGAACAAATTGAATCCTATATTTTGGGGGAATGAAATGTATTGTTTGCAAAATTGCATGCATAATTGCAACTATCAGTATTTAAAATTAGGGAATTGGTAGTTATAACCTATTTGTTGCATAATCCACCATGAAACCTTGTACTCCTTTCTATTTTGTAACCTTAGACTTGATTAGAGTACTTTATTTGTGCTCATCTGGGCTTATAATTGCTTATTTTTATCTTATATGCTTAGCCATGCTTAGTATTATGCTAAATAATGTTGCGCATCACTTTATACATTTGAAAATAGGAATTTTATAACTTCTGGACAGAGGTGAAGCCTCTGGTTATTTGTGAACTAAAATGGAGAGAAACATGTTTTTAGACTTGGGCGGCAAGTCGTGTGATATGGAGTAATTGCACACCGATAGGGAGAGTGTTCGCCTTAGTCGATTAAGGACCGAACTCTATGTCACCCTCTATTGTTTACCGTACAACCACATGTGCCAAAATAGGATGGCCTTAGCTCTTTAAGTTGTCTAGTGCTTAGCCTTGCATACGGTAGGCCAAAGTAGTATGGGTTAAGTCGCACTATTAGCTCACAAGAACTACGTAATGGCCCGTAATGGCGTTAGGCGTCTAAGTCTATCCAATACGACGGTGTAGTGCCTCATAGGAAAACAGAGGGTTTGCCACCACCGTGCTAGGTTAAGGCATGGGCCCACCACCTAGCGGCATCGCAGGTTAGCCCCTTGGTGTGGCATTCCCGCTTGCCGCTCACTAGTGCAAGGCTAGGGTATTGAGCCAATTGTAAAGGCTACATTGTGATCTCTAGACCGCACTCAACGTGTAGAGTGTGGTAGTGCTTTGGCCATCACAAGACAAACTAGAAGATTCGCATCATGTGGGTAAAGCTGTACAAACTCTGCAGAGTCAAAACTAATCAATTAGCCGTGCTTGCGGTCATGAGTGACATAGTGACGTGCCATGAGTACAGATTTATGTTTTATAAATGTGTTTATGGAATTGGGATGTGGATTGGTGATTTATGATGATTACTATGCTTATGATGATGCTACGGTGGTTTGCTGCCACGGAGGACAGCGAACAGGAAAAATTATTAGGTTGATCACTTCCTTACTTATTATATATGTTTCTAATGTTTTATTAAGTACCGTTGCAAATGCTTGTGAACAAAAATTGGCTTTATGCAAAGATGAGACTACAAATAGTCTTTTCTTGACTTAGAGCTTGCACGTAGCTTTAGTAGGATTGTCCTTGCCAGTACATTATCTCGGTAATGTGCTGACTCTTGCTTGTGTTATTGTTGCTTAACTTGTTGTAGGTTGAGTATTGTGGGAACCATTGCTTCTTCAAGATGATTCTTTAAAGGGGCCAACCCCAAGTCGGTTGTCACGCCCAAAAATTCGCTGCAAAATTTTCAAAGATAATTTGTGCATTAAATCCTCGTCCAGGAATCAGCCGAGGTACCCAAATCGACAACCGGCTATTTGAACAGTTTTACTCTGGCCAGAGGTGTACCAATTTACCTACAAGACACGTTTCCACACATGTCACCATGCCCTGAAATACCACCATGGTACTACAAAGGGGGAAACTGTGACAAGACCTTTCATGTAACCTACCCAACCGAAGTGCTTCCCACCAAGCCTCTGGCTCCAGTATGGCTGATCAAGTGCCTTCCGTGAGACGGCTCAATGTCCAAAACCATGGACTTACGATTGCCATGTGTGGACTTACAACTGCCACAAACATGCACTAGTGCCTTCTGTTGAATGTGCCAGACGTCCAGTCAAGCCATTACCCATTCTAGCTTGTAGTTAGTACGGGTATTGCTTCGCAACAAGTAGCTCGTGAGCCAGTCCTTAATTGTCATGAGCACCACTGGCATCATCCTCCTTCCATATGCTCACAACCCACCATTAGTCATGTTTTAGTTGGCCTATTTAATTACCCAGCCATGACCAACCGTCGTGAAAATATAGCCACTAATCATTAATTAATCATGAGTGATTGAATATTTTTTCCCACATAAAATGACACTAATGTTTCTAGGCAGGGCTAAGCAAAACCTAAATAATCTAGCTAGATCATTATTTTAGACATCCAGCAAGTCAACATTAATAACCCAAGGTATCAAAGTAAAGGTATCAATAGCAAAATGTGGCCATATTTAAGGAATATTTGAATTAATATATACCCGTAATAATGACATTCCAAAGCCTAGCATGCAATAATGTTAAAACAAAATAATATTCACAATTGGGATTAGGGCTGATGTGGCACCATCCAGAGAGTTAAGGAAATTCGATGGCTAGGATTTGATCTCAGGAGATCGGACGGCTTTGGATTGGCTTGGTGTTTTATCAAGATCGAGTGTCTGTGAGTAGATCTAAAGGATTGGGCGGTTGAGATGGATCAGATTACTGTTCACTAGGCTGATGTGTCATAGAGCGAGAGGACCTGCCCATGGGGTCAATGGCCTGAGGCAGCACCCATGAGCACGGCGCATCACGGGCGTGGTCACCTCACCCACGGCCATGGCACGGCACGGCTCCAGGATGACATCGGCGGCGACATTCGACGTTGACGGTGGTGAACCCAAGGCGGCATGATGTGATAGTGGTTGACACAAGCACATATCCTTTCCACACCCAGTGACAACGAGCAGATAAACCTCTTCGCTTGATATGTGTTGGTTGGCAGGGAGTTAGGGTTCGGCAACAACCTCTTCAAGACACCCAACAAATCGTTGAAACTACTATCGGACCAACTGTTCTTGGCTTTCAATCTCAAATTTCAAGCACTTAATGTGTCGATGCTTTGTATCGGCAATAATTATATGGGGCTATTCGCAAGACCTAAACTTGATGGATGCAAACGAACACAAAACGAATTTATCGTAGTTTGGGCCCTCAAGACAAGGTAATACCCTACTTCCAGTAGTTGTGTATTGCCTTCAAGGTTTCTCTGGTCAGATTGGTTATGGTGTGTGTTCTCTACCCCGGGGGCAGGTTACGAGGTAGAAATCCCAGTTAGACTCAACCAAGGGATTTCTTTCAAGGAACACATCGTATCCGGCTAGGACTATATCCTTTCCCTTATCATGCAAGGTAACATAAGCCGAGTTCTACTGTATCCCTAACTACATGATTTGGCCCACCCTTTGTCCGAGTGGCCATATTGCTTTCCATGAGGTACCAGGGGTCCATGGCCTCCACAATAGCCCCTGAGACCTCCATAGTTGAGTCACAGCTAACGCAGAGTACTCGTCCTCCATGGTGAAGATTTCCCGAGTGCATTGCTCCCGAGTACTCCTTGTCCGAGCACCTCTTCTCCAAGCCCCGCTTCAAGTCAGCTAGCAACGAGGCTATGAAGGGCTTCATAGAAAATTTGAATAGTGTGCGTCGAATAGGCGCACCAATTAGGTGTAGCCCTCAACTTTGTGCTTAACTATGAAACAATTAAACATATTTAACATTTATGTCTTTCCCGAGTGACATATTTCTCAGAAATTGGACTCTTTAGCATCATATCAGCTGAAAGATATTTTTGCTCAAGGCATTTTGGCTAAGCATGTAAGCTGAGTACCACTCATGGATTTTAACCCAATGTGTGGTTAGGTGTAATTGATAGATACTTGCACCCCCAATTTTAATGGAGACCACTTATTGATCCTTGTAAGGATATATCCTGAATACCTATTAAATAATTTAGATACCTGAACACATGTGTCTAGCAATTAGGCTTAACTTGAAGCATATCTTATTATTTTAATCGGCTCCTATAAAATAGCATCCATATTGTGAATTTTAACACAGACAACTATTGGCCCAATAGGACATGCTATTTATGAACTCATATCTTACGGTCCATTACTGAGTAGGGTGGCCCAAGCCAACCACCTAGCGCAAGCCTATAAATCCCGGGGAGAGAGAAAAGATTCCCCTTTCTTCCCCAAATCCTCAAAACTTTTCGCCTCCCGAATCTGCGTGCGCTACTCTCGTGCTCTCCGCTCCCACCTAGGGCTTTCAAGCACTCGAGCTTTCCTTCGCAAATCTGCAAAGCCTTCCACTTCAATCATCGAATCCCATTACCTAGAAGCTTTTCCCCCACTTTTTGATCTTCCAAAATGCTGAGGGCTCCATTCAATGTTCCCCACATCCCGATTGGGACATGGCCGATGTCTACTATGTGCTCCACAAAGCTCGCTTATTTGGAGAAGAAGTGCCTCTAGCCGAAAGAGCTCATCAACTGGCGCCTGGCCATAGGTGAGATAGTTTCCTCCCCCGAATCCCACGAGATCGTGGTGTTCACATCTTTCTTCAACAGGGGTTTTGCTCTTCCTTCTTCTGATTTCCTCCGTGGCCTCCTTGATTATTATCAAATTGAGCTCATTCATCTCAACCCCAACTCCATCCTTTAGATCTCTATCTTTGTAACACTTTGTGAAGCTTTTCTCGGGGTCAATCCCCATTTCAACCTCTTCCGCTTTCTTTTTCACGTCAAACCCCAGCCCTCCAAATCCAAACCTCAAGTCATTGGGGGAGCAGAACTTCAGCTTCGCAATGTGATGAAGAACGTCTATCTTCACCTCCCCCTGAAGACTTCTCTGAAGGGGTGGCATCAAGAGTGGTTCTACTGCTTCAATCCGGAACCCTCCATGCCATCATTCATCGGGAATCCCCCAAAGGTCCTAGATAGCAGGTCGGCTCTCCCCTCAAAGGCCGATATGGTGCAGGTGTTGCTGCTGCTGGAGAAGATTGAAGCCCTAAAGGACAAAGGGTTGATAGGGCCCTAGGGCACTCGTACCTTCCAGAATCAGCGCACACAGCCCCTGAAGGCCAGGATTCATCCTGGATACGAGTACCAGGGAAAGAAAGATCCAACTCAGGAGTGCACCGATTTTGTCGACAAGGACACCATCACTGACACCCTGCTTGGATACTTTGTGAGCAGAGTAGTCGAGTCCTTGGACGCTAAGAGGGCCCCGAAGCCCTACTAGTTGGGCAAGCCTCAGCCAACGGTAATCTCTTGTCTTCTAGCTGTCTTGATACTTGCTTGTGATGGTGGATGTGAACCCAGTGTAATTGAGTTTATCCCTATATGCAATGTTTGCAGGAATGTGCTAACTTCGTGTCAGACCCTCCCAGCTAGCCAGCTAGGGAGTCAAGGAAATGGCTGGTCAGCCCATCAGCTATCCAACCCAGCCCCAAGAGGGCTGGGAAACAACCAATAAAGGACTAGGCCAAGAAAGACATGCTGACAGCTCCCATGATCTTATCAGGCGGTCCCATGATCAGGGATCCCAGCAGCATAGCCCTAGCATCAACCTACACCACGACCATACCGCCAACAGCTCCACTA
Organism: Oryza meyeriana var. granulata; assembly: GCA_003991445.1. NCBI lineage: Eukaryota > Viridiplantae > Streptophyta > Magnoliopsida > Poales > Poaceae > Oryza > Oryza meyeriana. Next base: position 207,015 of record RYFJ01000970.1, read on the forward strand.
GCCAGCCGGCTGCAACAAGTGTGGAGCCGACTGACCTTAGCACCACACCTCCTAGCACCAAGCAGCACAACTCCACTGAGCAAGCCTTCGGGCTCATTGCCAACCACCTCCACTCCTGGCACACAGGGTGGAGGTTTAAGACATCCAAGAGGTATGAAATCTTTAGTCTTCAGAAAATCTTGAAATGTGTTACAATGTCTTAATTGTAGTATAATTATGTAGGAAGCCAAGTGATGCTGATCCCAAGGGTTACTGCGCCACCAACCCCCATCATCGTCCCTATCCCGACTGAGGCTGAGCCGGAAGAGCTTTAGCCTGAGCCGAGTGTCGCTCTAGCCCCTGAGGTCGAGGTGGTGCACTTGGCTGAACCACAAGCCTCTCCTAGTCGGGACATCACAAGTGCAGCTGAAGACCTAGTCGCCGAGCAGACTGAAGGGCCAACACTCCCTGAGGGCCCCAGACCTAGAACCCCCTCTCCTCCATTGTCCTCGTTGTTAGAGGAAAGTGACCTCCCTAGGCTCGTCCGGCTCACTCCTCAGATCTCTTGATTTGCCTAGCTCCAAGCCGAGAAGAACAAGCTGGAGCAGACTAGTAAGGAGAGGGAAGCCTGGCTGAGGGACTCAGTCAATAATCTGCGGGATGGCAATGGAAGAAAATAGGGACCATCAGAGGTAAGCCTCCCTTCTACCCGAGTAGCATCAGGTCTCCTTTGTACGTTTCTGATCTTCAAACTTGCTTGGCTGCAGCTCATGAGACAAATCTGCACAATCAATCCCTGGAGATTGAATGCCCGAAGAAAGAGCTGAAGTAGCTCGAGAAGGCGAAGTCCAAAGTGGACACCGAGTTTGCAAGTAAGTTGCACATCTGCTTGTGAATTCTGTCTGATTAGATATCCGAGCTGTATTATGCCTCTTTTCTGGATAAGCAGCCTTCAAGATAAATGTGCAGACCCAATTCAACTCTTTTGCTGAGGAAATAAAGGCAATAGAGAACTCGCGGAGCTCCATAGCGGACTCAGCGAAGTATTGGTTGGATATTATGCAACCAGGCCAAGCTGGGTCCAGTTCAAATTCTCCATCTCAAGTGCTACAACGACTTCAAGAGGCTTTGGCGATCTTGAAGGAATTTGCCACAGAGCATGCAACTGTGGGAATCTCCCAAGCCCTAGCCATGACCAAGTCTCTCTATCCCTAGGTGGACATTGAGGCAGTCAGCAAAGGGTTTGCTGAGGGCACCACCCTGGAGGAAGGATTGGAACTGATAAACCAATCGAGGCCGACTGCATGGGCAATAGCTGAAGATCTGCAAATGTAAAGCAAACTCTTCTAAGTAGTCTGGGTGTTGAGAAAGTCAGAAACGATCTGTACATATTGTGAATGCTTTTGTTTGCTGTGAAATCAGGCCGAGTGCATGTTCTATCATAACCATCATTAGTTTTACACGACTAGCCAATCCATGCCGAGCATTAAGGACCAACTTAAAAAGCGTTTATCCCATAAGACTATAATTGGCAAGAGTTAGCGTGATCGTTATAAAACTTCATGACTTAGATAAAACAGACTCAAACTCTAGTAATAATAGAAGATGTGTTATCAGCATGTAGCCCTCGACTCACTACTCAGTTGAAACAATCGACGTAGTGAGTCAGAGGAAAAACTTTATTTATATATAAATTTAGTACAATGCTCAGGTATAGAAAAGATGTAGCTATTCTATGTTCCATGAGTTGTTGATTAGAATGCCGTCTTCTATTTTTAGTCGGTAAGCACCTGGACATGTTACCTCAGCTATAATGAACAGCCCTTCCCATAAGGGAGATAATTTGTGCCTATCTTTGGTGGTTTGTGTTTTTCTCAAAATGAGATCTCCCACTAAAAAGACACGGCCACAGACATTTCGACTATGACAACAACGTAGCCCTTTAAGTTATCTTGCTGACTGGATAGTTATGATGTCCCTTGCTTCTTCCAATTGATCGATCTCGATCATTCGGTCTTCATTTGATTTGTCTTCTGAGTGGGCCCGGACTCGATGAGAGCCAAACTCCAACTCGATCGGTAACACGGCCTCAACATCATAGACTAGGAAGAAAGGGGATTGCCCTGTTGCCCAACTAACCATGGTTTGTAAAAACCAGAGAACAGATGGGAGTTCTTGCACCCACTGCCCTGCATATGGTTGTAGTCGGTCAAACACCCTAGCCTTGATACCTTGCAAGATCATGCCATTTGCATGCTCGACCTGCCCATTGCTCCGTGGGTGAGCCACAGAATCATAACAGATCTTGATGCCAAAGTCGTCATAAAAATCTTGAAAGATGCCACCAGTGAACTGAGTCCCGTTGTCCGTTATGATGCGATTGGGAACTCCAAACCGGTAAATAATACCCATGATGAAGTCTTTTACCCTGGCTGCTATGATGGAAGCAACGGGTTTTGCCTCAATCCATTTTGTGAATTTGTCCACTGTGACAAACAAGTGTGTAACCTTCTTGGCGCTTTTTGAACGGCCTGACCTTGTCGAGCCCCTAGACTACAAAGGGCTAAGATATTGGGATTGTTTGTAACTCATGAGCTGGTAGGTGTGTTTGCCGAGCAAAGATTTGGCATCCCTCACATGTTCAAACTATGCCTTCGGCATCGGTAACTGCAGTCGGCTAGAAGAAACCTTATCTATAAGCCTTTCCGACTAACGTCCTTGATGCAACATGGTTGCCATAGATACCCGAGTGGATTGACTGCAGAATCTACTTGCCCTCCTTAGGTGTGATGCAGCGCATGAGCACTCTGGATGCACTTCGATGATAAAGGTCTTCTCTGACTATGAGAAAGCATTTGCTTCGATGTTTGACTTGCTCGGCTTTGCTGCGATCTTCTGGGAGCTTGTCTCCAAAAGGAATCAAATGATTGGAGTCTGCTAGTCTTGAGAAATGATTAGCACTTCCATTGGTTCTGGGTAGGTTCAGCCCCGACTGCTCTGGATCAGGCTTTTTCTTGATTGATGGCTCTAGCACTTGCTCAACAAAACCACCAGTCAGGACCACTTCTCGTTGGGATCCCATGTTGGCTTAGCTCGTTTGCGGCTTCATTGTATTGGTGCAGCACATGTGTAATTTCCAATCCATCAAACTTGTTCTCTAGCTTTCACACTTCTTGACAGTACGCTTCCATGTTGTCATCCAGGCACGTTCAGTCTTTCATGACTTGGTTCACCACGAGTTGGGAATCCCCACAAACTACCAACCATCGGATACCGAGAGATATGGCAATGCGGAGCCCGTGGATGAGATGCTAGAAAGTGTATTTGAAGGACGTATTTGAGTTTTTCTCCATTGGGCGACATCAGAACGATGCCAGCTCCTACTCCGCCGATCTGTAGAGAACCATTGAAGTAGATTGTCTAGTATTCAAGCTTGTCTGCTGCTGTAGCCATCTGAACTTCTATCCACTCAGCCAGAAAGTCGGCGAGGGCTTGAGATTTGATTGCTGTCTGTGGTTAAAAGACAATATCAAATGCCATCAAATCGAGTGCCCATTTAGCGATTTTGCTAGTGGCTTCACGGTTATGTAGAACATCCCCGAGTGGAAACGATGTGACAATTGTGATTTGATGCGATTGGAAATAGTGCACTAACTTCCGGACAGTTATAACTAATCCATGTAGTAGCTTCTAGACTTGGGGACATTGTATCTTGGATTCGCCTAGGACTTCATTGACAAAGTAAACTAGCCTCTGAACTTTTTGTATGTATCCTGGTTCTACCCGCTCGACGACCAAAACCGTGCTAACTACCTGAGTACTCGCTGCTAGGTACAACATAACTAGTTCTTGGGGCATTGGTGATGCCAACATGGGTGGTGATGTAAGGAATTTCTTGAAGTCTTTAAAGGCTTGTTGGGCTTTTGGTGTCCATTGAAAATTGTCAACTTTCTTCACTAGTTAGAAAAAGGGCATGCCCTGTTTGCCAATTCGGGAAATAAATCGGCTGAGTGCTACCATGCGGCCGATCAGCTTCTGTACGTCCTTTTGGCTAGTCAGGGGAGCCATGTTCATGATTGTGTTGATTTTCTCTGGGTTTGCCTCTATTCCACGGTGTGAGACAATGAAACCTAGTAGTTTTCCCGAAGGTACTCTAAAGACGCACCTTTCTGGGTTCAGCTTCATCTTGTTTTTTCGAAGGCTTTGAAAAATTTCTTCTAAGTTGGCGATGAGGTCTTCCTTACTTTGGTCTTGATCAACATGTCATTGACATATGCCTCCACCTTGTGCCTGAGCTGTGTATGAAGGCACCGCTGGATAGCACGTTGATACGTTGCGCTAGCGTTTTTCAACCCGAACAGCATTGTGACATAGCAATATGCCCCAGACGGTGTGATAAAAGAAGTTTTCAGGCAGTCCTCCTCCTTTTGGTTGATTTGATGGTATTCCAAATAGCAGTCGAGAAAGCTGAGTAGATCGCATCCCGTGGATGAGTTGACCACCTGATCTATCCTGGGTAGACCAAATGGATCTTTGGGACACGCCTTGTTCAAGTCGGTATAGTCAACATACATGCACCATTTATCGTTCTTTTTCCGGACTAGCCAATCTGGGTGGTAGACCTCCTTGATGAACCTGGCTGCCAGGAGCTTGGTTATCTCCTCGTGAATAGCATCTTTGTGGTCTTGTGCAAAGTGCCGTAGTTGTTGTTTGACCGGTTTGGCATCTGGCTTGACGTTTAGGGAATGCTCGATCACCTCCCTAGGTACACTAGGCCTATCGGAAGGTTTCCAAGCAAATATATCCCTGTTCGCCTAGAAGAAGGTGACGAGCTTGTCTTCCTATTTGGGGTCAAGTCCGGTCCCGACAAGCGCAGTCTTGGTGGGGTTGGAAGGGTCCAGGGGGATCTTTTTTTGTCTCTGAATCCACTAAAATTCTCGTCTTGGCTGCCTTTTTCGCTAGGACTTGGTAGTCCTCCTTTGAAGTTGTTCTACTAGTCGGATATTGTTTCATCCGACTACTGCCTCGTGTGACTAGGCCAGCTCACAGCTCTCCTTGTAGCAGGTGAAGGTTTGTTTAACATCGCTGCGCAGAGAGAGTACTCCTTCTAGTCTAGGCATCTTGAGCATCATGTATGTGTAATGGGGTACCGCCGTGAATTTGGCAAGTGCTAGTCGCTTGAGTATGGCATGGTAGGCGGTCTTGAACTCGGCAACCTCGAAGTAGATGTTTTCTGTGCGATAATTTTCCCGTGTGCTGAAGGTTACTGGCAGAGTGATCTATCCGAGTGGAGTTGAAGAAAGACCGGGGATTACCCCATGGAAGGGAGCTGCACTTGGCCACAACTCAGGTCGAGGTATCTTCATCTCGTCAAGCGTTTAGGCAAATAGAATATTCAGCGAACTTCCTCCGTCAATGAGAACCTTCTTCAACTTATTGCTTCTGATGACTGGGTCTAGGATGAGTGGATAGCATCCTAGATGTGTTACTCGGTCGGGGTGATCCGCGTGGTCGAACGTGATTGCCATCTCAGACCAGCGTAGATACTGGGGGGCATCAGTGGAGACCGAGTTCACTTCTCGAGCAGTTAGCTTTTGCTTTCACTTGGACTCATATGCTGACGTCCCTCTGAATATGTGATTGAGCTCAGCCTGCAGATCTTGGTAGTTGCCGGCTGCGCTGAGTCTAGCTTGTCTATCTTTCTGTTCACCGGATGCTGATGTTTACTCGAAAACAAACTTCTTGAGCATGAAGCAGTTCTTGACCACATGCTTCCCCTTTGGATGGAAAGGGCATGGCCTGTTCATAACTTTTTGGTAGTCGTCCGTCCTTGGAGGTGGTGGTTGGTTGCGTTCGACTGCTGCCACAATGTCTTCCGACTTGCGCTTACGATTCCCAGCTTTTGACAGAGCCGCATCATTGGTATCCTTCCACTCCTTCTGTCGGGGTTTCTTCTTGTCGTCGAGTGCTTCAGCGATAATCAGCTGAGCCAGCGTATTTGTTTGCCATGTTGAACAGAGCTTTGACAGAGTTGGGTGGCTTTCGAGTGAATTTTGTGATGAACGGGGTGTCCCTGACTCCCTTGCGAAAGACAGCGATGAGTGAATTTTGCGATGAATAGGGTGTCCCTGACTCCCTCCCCCAGCCGGGAGACAAGTGATGAAGCCATAGAGCCAGCTCCTCCTTCTGTGCCAAGGCCTGCAATTCCTTTGCCTCCTTCATCTCTGTCTTCGAGGGGTGGCCCAGTAGCTCCAGATTCTGATGATGATGGCATCCCAAGGCTGCTGGTGCCTCCATGCAACCTGCCAAGGACATTCCACTAGAGGAACCTAGACAGGAGTGTGGATACCTTGACGCTCGATGAGGAGACCGTGAACAAGGAGAGGATCGAGCTATATGAGGCCACAATCAAAGCCTCGCAGTAAGTCCAAGTTAGTATTCCAACTCGGCAGTGATAGTTGTACCACTATTCTATATTGTTGTAGTTAGTAGTCCTTGTTCTTTGCAGAAAATTTCCGACTGGTCTGAGAAGTTGAGTCGGGCCTTTTCCAGGCTTGCTCCTCATATCACTCAGCTGACCAGGCTGCAGCTGGAGAAGGACGAAACCCAGCTCAAGGCCAAGGAGAGGGAGGACTAGGCTTCATGGTGCAGTGAACAGCCTCCGGGATGAAACTTTCAGCCTCATAGGAACTGTCTGAGGTAAGCTCTGTTTTCTCCCGAGCAACTCCCTGTCATTGTCTTCCCCTGCTGAACTCTTGCACTTTGTCTTTGTAGTTTGAGAAACAACTATCCATAATCAATCCCAAGAACTTGCAGTCATAAGAAAGAAGTCGGAAGTGCGAAGGCCAAGGTGGAAACTGAATTTGTAGGTATGCCACTTGGCTTCTGGCGTTTGTTTCCAAGAATGTCTTGGTCTATTCTGCTTGCTCTTCTTACTGCCTGCCTCTTGGACAGACTACTAGGTAAAGGTCCAATCGTAGTTCAAGTCTTTTGGGGAGCAAGTCCGGCACATGGAGGACTTCCGAAATGCACTGGTTGATGCTGCCAACTCTCTATTGGGCACCATGTAACAGGAGGAGGCCGAACCTGGCACTGCCAACACCGCCCACGTACTTCAGCGACTCTAGGCCGCCCCTGCGGTCCTGAAATCATTTGTGATAGACCATGCAACACTGGGGATTATGCAGGCCCTCGCCATGACGAAGTCCCTCTATCCCTGAGTGGATATTGAGGCAGTCGGCGAGGGGTTCGCGGACGACACTACCTCTGAATAGGCACTAGAGCTGATCAACTGTCGATGTTTTGTATCGGCAATAAGAATATAGGGCTACTCGGGAGACCTAAACCTGATGGACTGCAAAAGAACACGAACAAGTTATACTAGTTCAGGCCCTCAAGATGAGGTAATACCCTATATCCAGTTGTGGTGTATTGCCTTTGAGGTTTCTCTGGTGAGATTTTTCTTCTTCTGCCCTTAGGGGGCGCCCTGCCTCCCTTTATATACCGGGGGACAGGGTTACAGAGTAGGAATCCCAGTCGGACTTTGACCAAGGGATTTCCTTCTAGGAATACAACGTGCCCGACTAGGACTATATCCTTTCCTTGTCATACAAGGTTATGTATGCCGAGTCCTATTGTATCCCTAATTACAAGGCTAGGCCCATCCTCTGTCTGAGTTGCCCAAACGCATCTCATGAGGTACCTAGGGGCCCATGGCCTCCACAGCAGCCCCTGAGACCTTCATAGTTGAGTCACAACTGATACCGAGTGCTCATCCTCCACGGTGAAGAATTCCCGAGTGCATTGCTCCCAAGTACTCTTTGTCCGAGTGCTTCTTCTCCTGAGTCCTGGTGCATATCAGCTGGCAACGAGGCTATGAAGGGCTCCATAGAAAAATATGAATAGTGTGCGCCGAATAGGCGCACCTATTAGGAGTAGCCCCTAACTTTATGCTTAATTGTGCAACAATTAAACATAAAGTCAAAGATCTATAACCTTGTAGTCTTTCCTGAGTAGTATACTGTCACGCTCGGAATTTTACCACCGAAATTCTTAACGTTCATGTGTATTAAATCCTTGTCCAGGAAAGCCAGGGTACACAAAACCAACTTGCCATATAGAGTGCGTCTTACAAACAGAATAAAATAGTCTTACAAAAATGCAGCAGTAAAGATAAACAAAGCCTATATACAACTTGCCAAGCGGAGGCTTCCATTCCACAGGCATCTTGACGGCAGAGCCAGCCTAGTCCTCATGACTGTCCTTGTCGGACATGTACTCCACTGCTGAGAGGGGAAAAAAGAGGCAAGACTGAGTACCACCCACAGTACTCAACAAACCACACCCGCAAATATGCACAATGCACAAGAATCAAAGATAGGCTAGAGGTTTATTTACGTAAAAGCAGCTGTAAATAGTAGTAGTTTGCAAACAGTAAAAATGTTGATTAATTGAACCATATTAATCCTCCACTGATTAACGTTACACCACGTTAACCAGGCCCAGCAAGCCATTTGAACCACACCAGTTCCATTAAGTCAAGTTAATTAGGTAAGATGTGACTAATCACGGTGAGTCTTGACCAATCGCCCATATCCGCGGGCGTGGCTATTCTAATAGATCTAACTCTGATCAGAGGTGTACAACTGTAACCATAAGACACAGCCCCACACATGTTCCCATGTGCCGGCGTATCACCACGACACCCCGTGAGAGGCTATGACAGGACCATTCACACAACCTCTCCCAAACCATCCACACCAACGCTGAGGTTAAACCTGCCCAACAGGACACCCCATATCGGCCATGCTACCCCCCTTGCGCCACAATGGATCTGGAAGCTGATCAACCCTACCCCGGGCTGACCCAACTCCATCATGCCCATCTTTACCATTGGTGCCTAGGAGAGGGAGAAGAGACGTTACAAGTCCAGCCGTTGCCCACGCTGACTTGTCGAAAGTACGAGTATTTGCCAAGGGATTCCCGTGAACCGGTCCTTAATTGCCATGGGTGCGACCAGCAAAACCATGCACCCATAGCCCACCATTTGGGTCAAATTTTATTAATTTAATAGTAATATGTCCGATGTTACATTTCCCGACATAGAGTCGAAACATGAATGTAATTGATAAAGATTAATTCCCAGGTGAACTAATAGTTTCTAAGCATGGCTAAGGATCCTAAGAATAACATTCTACTCATGTTGTTACCTAGGTGACAAGGAACAAGGTTCAACAACTAAGGCATATTTTTATCTATTTAATGGTCATAACCCATACCACATGAAATAATAAAAGCATGCATGTTTATTTAAATAAACAAAACATTTTAGCAAAAAGTAGGTACAAAATGATCAAGATTATAGTGTGACTTGCCTTGCTTCGGCTCGACGTACTGGGCTACGACCTCGCAGTACACGGGAGGTCGACAGCGTCGGATTCTATAGCAAACAACGCACAAACAATCAAAAATAGTACATGTGGACAAGGAAACAGGGGTTGAAAGTATTTTTAATGGATTCTTGGTATTTTTCTGAATTTAATGAAATTTGAATGGAATTAATCGGAGCTCGAATGAATTAGTTAAGAATTTTAGAAGTTTCACTGTGATTTCCTATACAAAATCATTTATTAACCAATTTAAGCACAATTAAAGGAATTAATGCGTCAGTGGACCACAGGGAGCTGGCGCCGATAGGTAGGACCCATGGGTCAGTGGCGCAAAAGAGGATGGCGCACGGTGGACACAGTCCACGCACGTGCGGCGACCGCGGATATAGGTACACGAGCGGCCCCGATCTGCCGAGGCAGGTCGGATGACTTAGATCTAGTCGGGAATGAGACCCACCAGTGGGCGCAGCACGGTGATGGCACACGTGGCCCGATGGTCACCGCCGGCGACCATCTGGCGTGGCAGAGGAGGTGAGGAATGCGGCCAAGTGGTCACCGAGGGCTTGTGGCGACCGGAGTGCGGCGAACGACGGCGAACAGAGGGAGTTGGCGGCGGCCGAGGTTCAGGATGGCATGGCCAACTGGGTTTCAGCGGCATAGAGAAGCGACGGGATGCGAACAAGACACGGGAGGACCTGGGGAAGATGTTGAATGTGTTAGGAGGAGAAAGACTGAGTGGGTCGACAGAAATCCACGGCTGACTGCCAGCGGAGAGGCTTACCGGAAGGGGATGACGGAGAGGATGGAGTTCCGGCGGGAATCTGAGACGGCCGACTGCGGAACAGGACACAGCCGGGTGCGGCAAAGCTACCAAGCACGAGCGCGGTAGTCGACGATGGCTGTAACGATGGTGACGTGTGAATGGAGTAGGCAGAGCGTGGCGGCGATTTGGGAGCTCGACGCGGAGGAAGTTTGGGTACTCGGCAGGCGTATGCAACTGAGGGGAAAATGAGAGCGGAGCATGGGGAGGGTCTATATATACTCGGTTGGGGGTGTTCGTGGCCGAGTTGGCTGATTTTCACGGGATTGAGGGTGGCGGCCACAACGGCTAGTGGTCACGATTCAACTGTGGTCGTGGGCGAGAGGGGCGGAGAAGGTGGGGGAAATGGGCAGGGACTCGGTCCGCGCGGTTTGAATCAAGGGCCGAGACGTAGGGGAGTGGGAACGGCATAATCCGACGGATGGGGCAACTTGAGCCCCTCCGGCCGAGTCGGCCGGAGGTTGAGGACGAAGTTGACGTGTGGGGCCCCGGGCCCACATGTCAGCGAGAGGGGTGAGGGGAGCAGCGCGGGGAGAGTGGCCGACAGGTGGGGCCCGGCTGACGGTGAGAGGGGATGAGGGACGCGCGGGCGTGCAGGCCGCACAAGCAGGCTAACACAGTACTGGGCCGGCGGCCTAGCAGGAGGCAAAAGAAAAGAAAAAGGAAAAAGAGAAGGAAAGGAAAGAAAAAGGATTTCCCGTGCTCTTTTAATCCTGATAAGTGTTTTTGATTTATTAAAAATACGTCCAGTGCTCTAAAAATTCCAATAAAAATCTTGTTAATGAATTTTAGCAAGGAGAATATAAGAAAAAATATTCCCAGCCATGATAATTTATTATTTTGCATTTGCACCTTTAATTAATTCATTTGGCTAATTTAAATTATTTTTCTTGGGACATTTTCTTAGTTATATTTTGCGTGGCCATATTTAAGGGGAAACTCAGGGTGTGACAAACCTACCCCCCTTAAACGGAATCTCGTCCTCGAGATTCGGACGTGTTGGTGAAGAGGTGTGGATAGGCGGACTTCAGTTCATCCTCTCGTTCCCATGTGGCTTCTTCCTCTGAATGATGGCTCCACTGTACCTTGCAGAACCTAATCACCCGGCCTCTGGTGTTCCTTCCATTGATCCCCAAGATCCGAATTGGCTTTTCCACACAGGTGACGTCTTCCTAGATCTCGATTTGCTCTAGATCGGCCTGTTTTGCTGGTATCCTCAGACATTTCTTCAGTTGTGACACGTGGAACACGTCGTGTATCCCTACCATTGAAACTGGGAGATCCAACTGGTATGCAACTTCGCCTTTATGAGCAAACACTTGGTAGGGTCCCACGAAACGAGGTGCTAGCTTCCCTTTGTTTGAAACCTATGTACTCCTCGGAGTGGTGTGACGCGAAGATACACATAGTCTCCTTCCTCGAAACTTAGGTCTCTGTGACGGTGGTTGGCATAACTCTTCTGTCTGGGCCGAGCTGTCTTTAAGCACTCCCGTATTATAGCCACTTTCTCTTCGGCCTCTTTGAGTGCGTCAGTTCCGAATACTTGGCGTTCACCTGTCTGATCCCGAAAAGGGGTGTACGGCACTTCCTGCCATATAGAGCTTCAAACGGTGCCATCTGCCAGCTGGCTTGATAACTGTTGTTTTACGAGAACTCAGCATAGGGTACTGTCGATGCTTTGCACCGGCAATAAAACTATAGGGCTACTCGGCAAAGGTGAATTTGGTGGATTGCAGAGGAACACAAAGAAGATTTATACTGGTTCAGGCCCTCGATGTGAGGTAATACCCTACGTCCAGTTGAGGTGTTATTCCTCTGAGGTGGTTTGTGATCAATGATCTTCCGTGCCCTCATGGGGCGCCCTGCCTCCCTTTATATACTAGGGGACAGGGGTACATGATAAGGATCCCAGCCGGATACGGCCAAGGGATTTCCTTCTTAGAGATAGAAACCTATCCGACTAAGACTGTTATTCCTTATCGTACAAGATAAAGTCTGCCGGGTGCTATCTTATCTCTAATTACATGATTCGGCCCATCCTCTATCCGAGTGGCCTATATGCTGGTAATGAGGTACCCGGGGCCCATGGCCTCCATAGGTAGGCTCTTATCCCATGTCCCTCCGAAGTCCAACGCATAAGCCCTTAGCATATCTTCCAATATCTAATTGACTCTTTCTGTCTGACCATCAGTTTGTGGATGATAAGCTGTGCTGAAGTTTAGTCGAGTTCCCAGTTCTGCTTGAAACTTCTGTCAAAACTTGGAAGTGAACTGGCTACCACAGTCAGATACAATCCTCTTGGGTACTCCGTGAAGACACATTATACGAGCCATGTACATTTCTGCCAGTCTTTTACCCGAATATGATTCATCGCCAATTTCCAGGGGACTTACGAGAGGCCGTCTTCCGAGCACGATCTCTATCAGCTGCACCAGAGGAAGAACGAGTCTCTTCATGAGTTCATCAAAAGGTTCTCCAATAAGTGCAACTCGATCCTAATGATCAAGGATGAGGTTGACATCACTGCCTTCCGCAAGGGAGTCAAAGACGCCCCGTTCATTCGGAAACCTCCCGCCTCTGTCAGGGCTCTCTTCAACATGGCAAACAAGTATGCCGACTCGATCGAAGCGGTCGCCCAGGCACTTGACGACAAGAAAGAGTCCCGACAGAAGGACCAAGAAGCCAACGACAAGCCAGCACAAAACAAATTTGGCAGCTGCAAGCGGAAGTTGGACAACGTGGTGGCCAACATGGAGCGTACTCAGTCGCGGCCCCCAAGGAACAACAAATACCAAAAAGTGATGAACGGGCCCTGCCCCTTTCATCCCAAGGGTAGGCACGTGGCCAAGGACTGTTTCATGCTCAAGAAGTTTGCTTCCTAGCAGGCTTCAACATCTAGCACCGACAAGGACAAAGACAAGCTAGATTTGGGCCTAGCCGGCGATTATCAAGATCCCTAGGCTGAGCTCAACCATATCTTCGGAGGGCCTTTTGCGTATGAGTCCAAGCGGAAGCAAAAGCCAACAGCACGCGACATCAACATGGTCTCTACAGCAGATGCCCCCCAATATTTGCGCTGGTCAGAGATGCCCACCACATTCGACCGTGCAGATCACCCTGATTGGGTTACACACCCAGGACGCTATCTACTCGTCTTGGACCCGATCATCAAGAGTATCAAGTTGAAGAAGGTTCTCATAGATGGAGGCAGCACGCTGGATGAGATGAAGATTCCTCGTTCAGAGCTGCGGCCGAGTACGGCGCCCTTCCACGGGGTAATCCCTGGCCTATCTTCAACACCTCTCGGGCAGATAACTTTGCTGGTCACCTTCGGCACACGGGATAACTTCCACATAGAAAACATCTGCTTTGAGGTCACCGACTTTGAGACTGTGTACCACACGATACTCGGACAGCCGGCGCTAGCCAAATTCATGGCGGTGCCACACTATACCTATATGATGCTCAAGATGCCTGGGCCAGCCGGAGTTCTTTCCCTTCGTAGCGATGTCAAGCAAGCCTTCACCTGCGACAAAGAGAGCTGTGAGTTGGCTCAATCCCAAGAAGGCAGTCGGACGCAACAGCATTCAGCAAGCCGTTACAACTGAAGTCGAGGATGACCAAGTTCTGGCAAAAAAAGCAGCAAAGTCAGGAATTTTAGTGGACTCTGACACAAAGAAGATCCCTGGACCCTTCCGACCCCTCCAAGACTGCTCTAGTCAGGACCGGACTTGACCCCAAATAGGAAGACCCGCTTGTCACCTTGCTCCAGGCAAACAAGGACATCTTCACCTGGAAACCTTCCGACATGCCTGGGGTACCAAGGGAGGTGATCGAGCACGCCCTCAATGTCAAGACAGATGCCAAGCCAATCAAGCAACGGCTACGGCGCTTCGCACGGGACCGCAAAGATGCTATCCGAGAGGAGATAACCAAGCTCCTTGTAGCTTGGTTCATCAAAGAGGTCTACCACCTGGATTGGCTGGCAAACCCAGTCCTAGTCCAGAAGAAGAATGGTAAATGGCGCATGTGCGTCGACTACATTGACTTGAACAAGGCATGCCCCAAAGATCCATTTGGTGTACCGAGAATAGATCAGGTGGTGGATTCAATTGCGGGGTGCGAACTTCTCAGTTTCTTGACTACTACTCGGGATATCATCAAATCAGCTTGAAGGAGGAGGACTGCCTGAAGACTTCTTTCATCACGCCGTTTGAAGCATTCTGCTACATCACCATGTCGTTCAATTTGAAAAACACTGGAGCAACGTATCAACGAGCAATTCAGCGGTGTTTACACACTCAGATCGGGCGCAACGTGGAGGCATATGTCGATGACGTGGTGATCAAGACAAAGTCCAAGGAAGACCTCATCACTGACTTGGAGGAAACCTTCCAAAACCTTCGAAGATTCAAGATGAAGTTGAACCTGGAAAAGTGCGCCTTCGGTGTGCCATCCGGCAAGCTACTCGGCTTCATCGTATCGCATCACGGCATCAAGGCCAATCCAGAGAAAATCAATGCAATCTTGAATATGGCACCCCCGACTAGCCAGAAGGACGTCCAAAAGCTGATAGGCTGCATGGCGGCACTCAGTCGATTTATCTCTTGACTAGGTGAACGGGGCATGCCCTTCTTCAAATTACTGAAGAAAGCAGATAATTTTCAATGGACTCCCGAAGCCCAGCAAGCCTTCGAAGACTTCAAGAAATTTCTCACATCACCACCAGTGTTGGCATCACCTATGCCCCAAGAGCCATTAATGTTATATGTGGCGGCAACCACTCAGGTAGTCAGCATGGTGTTGGTGGTCAAGCGATCCGAATCGGGTCATATATAGAAAATTCAACGACCAGTCTACTTTGTCAGCGAGGTCCTAGCCGACTCAAAAATGAGATATCCTCAAGTCCAGAAGTTGCTATACGGCCTACTCATCACTGTACGGAAGTTGGTGCACTATTTTCAGTTGCATCAAGTCACGGTGGTCACATCGTATCCACTCGGGAACGTCCTGCACAATCGCGAGGCCACCGGCCGAATCGCTAAATGGGTACTCAAGTTGATGGCGTTCGATATCACCTTTTAGCCACGGACAGCAATAAAATCTTAAGCTCTAGCCAACTTTGTGGCCGAATGGACAGAAGTTCAGATGACTACAACAACAGACAAGCTATAGTACTAGACAATGTACTTCGACGGTTCTCTACGGATCGGCGGCGCCAGGGTCGGCGTCGTACTGACGTCACCCACCGGTGAAAAGCTTAAGTACGTTCTCTAGATTCACTTTCTGGCTTCCCATAATGTCGCCGAGTACGAGTCACTCATCCACGGGCTCGCATTGCTATATCACTCGGCATCCACTGACTGGTTGTACGTGGGGACTCTCAACTCGTGGTGAACCAAGTGATAAAAGACTAGACATGTCTCGATGATACCATGGCAGCGTACTGTCAGGAGGTCTGAAAGCTGGAAAACAAGTTCGACGGGTTGGAGATAACTCACGTCTTACGACAATACAATGACGCTGGAGACGAATTGGCTAACATGGGATCCAAGAGAGAAGTGGTCCTGACTGGGATTTTCGTTAAACAACTAATGGAGCCATCAGTCAAGAAGAAACAAGTGCCAGAATAGTCGGGGGCTGAACCTACCCCAGCAACAGAAGAAGTACTGATCATATCTCAAGATTGGCGGACTCCTGTTCTCAAATTCTTCTTGGATGATGAACTCCCAGAAGATCGCATTGAAGCCGAACAAATCAAACGTCGAAGCAAATGTTTCCTAGTAGTCGGAGAAGACCTGTACCGAAGAAGTGCATCTAGAGTCCTCATGCACTGTGTCACACTCGACGAGGGCAAGCAGATTTTGCAATCGATCCACTCGGGCATATGTGGCAACCATGCTACATCCAGGACGTTAGTCGGAAAGGCTTACAAGTAGGGAATTTTCTAGCCAACAGCAATAACAGATGCTAAAGACATAGTTCGTACTTGCGAGGGTTGTTAGTTCTATGCAAGACAAACAAATTTTCTAGCCCCAAGAACTCCAAACAATCCCAATCTCTTGGCCGTTTGCAGTATGGGGGCTTGACATGGTCGGGCCTTTCAAGAAAGCACCAGGAGGGTTCACACACTTGTTTGTCGCAGTGGATAAATTCACAAAGTGGATTGAGGCAAAACCCGTTGCTACCATAACAGCGGCACGAGCAAAGGACTTCATCATGAGTATATTATACCGATTCAGGGTTCCTAACCGCATCATAACGGACAACGGTACTCAGTTCACTGGCGGCGTATTTCAAGATTTCTGTGACAACTTTGGCATCAAGATCTATTATGCTTTTGTGGCACACCCACGGAGCAATGGGCAAGTCGAGCGTGCCAATGGCATGGTCTTACAAGGTATCAAGGCTAGGATATTCGACTGACTACAACCATATGCAGGGCGGTGGGTACAAGAACTCCCATCTGTTCTCTGGTCTCTCAGAACCACGGTTAGTTAGGCAACAGGGCAATCCCCTCTCTTCCTAGTCTATGGTGCTGAGGCTATGTTACCAATCGAGTTAGAGTTTGGCTCTCCACGAGTTCAGGCTTACTCAGAAGTCAAATCCAATGAAAACCGACTAGTTCAACTAGATCAGTTAGAGGAAGCTAGGGAGATCGCAATCATTCAATCGGCAAGGTATCTTCAAGGCCTGCGTCATTATCATAGTCGGAATGTCCGTGGCCGCGCCTTTTTGGTCGGGGACCTCGTCTTGAGGAAAATACAAACCACCAAAGACAGGCACAAACTATCCCCCTGTGGGAAGGGCCATTCATTATCGCTGAGGTTACTCGGCCAGGCACCTACCAACTGAAGACTGAAGATGGTGCCCTAGTCAGCAACTCATGGAATATAGAACAGCTACATCCTTTCTATACCTGAGTTTTGTACCTTCTCATATACATACATATAAAGTTTTTTCTCTGACTCACTACGTCGCTTGTTTCAATCGAGTCCTGAGTCGGGGGCTGCATGTATTATATGTGCTCTGTCAACAACATACGGGCCTATTTTATCTAAGTTATGAAGTTTTACAATGACTATGTTATGTTTGCCCGAGTATAGCTTTCTGAACGATTTTTATTAAATTCCTATCGATCAACTCAGCGTAGACCATATAGTCAGGTAAAGCTAATGATAACTAAGGAAAATCGAGAACTCAGCGGCATTGTACATTTATTTACACATGTCCTTATAAAAGCTTTATATACACCGACTGCATAACGGTTTGTTCTTACATTCCCAGGTCCTTTGTAATCACCTCTGCCGTCGGCCTCGCTTGGGTAATCAACTCCAATTCCTCCTCAGGTGTTGTCTCTTTGGCAAACCCCTCACCGATGGCCTCAAAGTCTACCCTAGGGATGATCGATTTGGTCATGGCAAGGGTCTGGGCCACGCCAATAGCCACACGCTCATCCGAGTACTTTTTCAAGATACTCGGGGCTTGGCTAAGGCGTGCCTGCACCTAGGAGATCATGTTGGAGCTAGTCTGACATAGTGAGGATCCATAATATCAAGGAGCCCTTTCACGGATTCAGCAAGAATCTCCCGTGACTCCTTGACAACTTTAATCTCCCCTACAAAGGCCTGGAATTGGATTTGGGCATTGGCTCTTGAAGCTGCTCAGATTCATTGACAAGTATACTTGTTAGCCAAAATCGCAGTTGGAGTAACAAGAGGATTAGTTAAGGTTATTGTCAGAGGGAAGGCTTACTATCATAGTCGGCCTCGACTTTGGCTTTGGCCTTCTCCAGTTCAGCTTTAGCCTTTTCAACCTTTTTTAGCTCAGATTCCTGTTGTTTCTTCTCTATCTGGGCCTTAAACTCGGCCTCGAGGGCTATACATCAGAATAGTCAAGAACTCGAGATTACAACTAGGACACAACTGGGCAGTCGGGAAACAACAAAAGCTGGAGAAGTATACTCGGGATTTATTTAGGAGGACAAATACAGGAGACTTACTTCTGATCTTCTTGGCTAGAGCCCAATTCTCATCCCTAAGCTGGTCAACTGCTCCCTTCAGCCATGTCTCCCTTTTCTAACTAGACCGTTCTAGGTCGGCCTTCTTGGCCTAGAGATGGCCCAACCGTTGGAGATGGGGGGCAAGCTAGGTCAGGACCTTGTTCACTTTCACTGAGCGATCGACTATCTTCTGCTTGGAGCAAAAACAGAGCAAAACAGAGTCAAGAGGCAGAGAACCAATACGGGGAAGATTTTCAAGAACTCAATATGGCAAGAGTCATACCTGGACTCCTCGGGACACGGTGATTGCAGCACGAAGAAGAGCTTCGCACTCCCTCTCCGCCACCTCCTCATCATGCTCGTAGCTTTCCGTGACTCCCTCGGGGGATACCCAGTGGAATGTCCTTGGGAACCTGCGAGGAGGGGATTGCAGTCTGGGGAGATCCAATTCTGAAGATGACGACGATGATATGGACGGTGACAAGGTCCTGGCTTCTAGCTCGGCAGCTGCTGGGCCTCAGGGACTTGCTCAAGGGCTAGGGCCACGGCTTCAGTATTTGCCCCTTGGTCAGCCAGCACTAACAGTCCTGCTGTCGGAACAGCTTCAGTTTCTGCAACTGAGGCAGTCGTCGGCTCAGCAGATGAGCTTGTTGGTGTTGGCTCGGCTAGGGCTGGCTCGGCAACGGGAGCAGTCGGCGTAGACTTTTTTTAGATCTATGTCTACTCGCCTCCTACACGATAAGTCAAATATCAAGACATTATTACATTGATCAAGATTTTCAAAAGACTCAAGATTGCTTACCTCTTGGAAGACTTGAACTTCCATGAGGGGGCTCCAGATGTCGGCAGTGGAGAGCTGCTGGCTATCGGGCTTGTCGGTGCTGCAGTCGGTGGTGGCGTTTTGCTCTTTGTCGGCCCAGTTTCTGGTACGGCCAACTGGGCGTGAGGCACTTGTGGCGCTGCTCTTTGGCTCAACGTTGCTAATCTTGTACTCAGTGGCACCAACCTTGGGCTTGATGTTGCTGAGCCTGGTGGTGTTGGTCTTAGGCTTGGGGAAGACGGCCTTGGACTTGGCGGCCTGGGGGCTACGCTGGTGGTATCTTTTATCTTTAAGCTCCCAGCTACGGCACTCGGCCTGCTAGCTCTCTTCTTGCCCGGATCTTCGACAGGTTTTTTCCCAGCTCTCTTGGAGCTGGGATGGGCAGTAGAAGGACTCAATGGCCTCTTCTTCAACTAGATGGCTGATAAAGTTTGGGAGTTGTCATCGAATTCCTCACATTTCTGCAAGAGATTCCAGCAAACATACATCATACATCGTAGGGCAATCCAGGATGCACATCAACAAGCATTCATCACAGAATGACAGCAATTCGGCAACCAGCATTTCAATATTACCTTTGGACGAGGCCTTTTTAGGTTGTAGGCCGCGGTGGCGCTCTCTGCATCTTCAGTTTCAACCACCCCACTGGAGAAATAACTGAGCAAGATGTTGGTCACTTTGTGCTTATTAGTCAAATCTGGGTATTCTCGGCTGGGATCATTTTTCCCTGGTAATCCCAGCCGAAGTGGCTTCTTAGCTTCAATGGCCTGACACGCTAGGTCAGGAAACGTCTGGCCACCTAGGGACAAGTCAATCTGGAGCTCTTCAGCTTGCCAATCTTATCAATCAATATATATACTTGACCCATCTCCTCAAAGCTTGCCACAGAGGACCAACTGGACGCGACCTCCGGAGGCAAATTGGTAAACAGGGGCAGAGAGGGTTCAAGATCAGAACAATAGAACCACTCTTTATGCCAGCCCTTAAGGGAAGTTTTCAGAGGAACATGAAGATATATCTTTTTCATTTCGTTCTTAAGTTGAAGACCGGCTCCCCCTTTCACCTGAACTTTGTTTTTGGAGGGCTGAGGTTTGATGTGGAACAGATATCTAAACAGATTGAAATGGGACTCCACACCTAGAAAGCATTCACATAGTGATGAGGACATCACTTCTTTTGATACACACTTACAACCTCCACAGGTCCAAGGACCAATTACTAACGCACGTGCCCGTCAACTTAATTGCCAGGTGAATGCGTTCCTAAGCTCACATGGAAATATTTCTACGAATGGCCTGCTATTTAATTCTTGTGAAGATTTTATTGTTATTAGGAACCTGGGAGAAGACCATGGAGAATAGCTCAAGAAGCCAAATATTAAAGTGGAGACAACAAGTGCAAGTAAATTCTTATTCCCGAGACCAATTCAGTTTCGGGCTGGGAGACATCGTCAACTTCAAACGGCCATAACTTTTGATCCAGAAGGAGTTACGGGGCCTACAAGTACTTGTTGGAAAGCTTATAAAGTCTACTTTCAGATGGTTTTGGTTTCACATCAAAATTCCTTCTGAGCTGTCCAGAATCGCCAAAACAAGTTGCATTATTTTTCCCATCCGAGTCAGTTTGGGCCTTTAGGCTTTGTATTTGTGTCGTGGGCTAAACCCATGAGGAGTGCGCCCCTCACAGGGAAAACCCTCACCCTAGGACGTCCTAACTCATATATATTCAGTAGCCGTCACTGTTTAGATGGGTTTTGCTTAGATTATTCTGTCTTTGAACAGTTTCACTGTTTATTGGTTTGTGAGACCCCAACTTCGAGAGTATAATCATTCATCTGCAAGTGAGTTACAATCTTTCTTGTTCTTGCTTGTGTTCTTTGATTCGCATGCAGGGATTAGCCTTCGTGGCGAGGTCAACCGGGCAGCGCACGGTTGATAACGAGAAGAGACATGGTAATGCAATTGCAGGGTTTGGGTCTTGGTGATCAGAAGCCGGATCGTGAGTGTCGATTCTCCACTAAATCGAGAGTTATCCTTACCTAACGGAAGATCGGGCACCCCGTTGCCATTAAGTGGTATCAGAGCGAAGGTTGACCGTTAGGTATTATCTTTTCCGTGCTGTTTCAATCTTTATTTCCTATACCTTGATGAGGACATCATGTCTTTAGATACACACTTACAACCTCTTCATGATGAATAAGATGTGCAACCGATCCAAGGACCAATTACTCGCGCACATGCCCGTCAACTTAATCGTCAGGTCAATGCGTTCCAAAGCTTACATGGAAATATTTCTATGAATGGCATGCTATTTAATTCTTGTGATGATTTTATTGTTATTAGGAACCTGAGAGAAGACCATGGAGAATAGCTCAAGAAGCCAAATATTAAAGTGGAGACAACAAGTGCAAGTAAATTCTTATTCCCGAGACCGATTCAGTTTCGGGCTGGGAGACAGCGTCAACTTCAAACGGCCATAACTTTTGATCCAGAAGGAGTTGCAGGGCCTACAAGTACTTGTTGGAAAGCTTATAAAGTCTACTTTCAGATGGTTTTGGCTTCACACTAAAATTCCTCCTGAGATGTCCAAAATTGTCGAAACAAGACACATATCTCTTCCAGTCTGAGTCTGTTTTGGGTCTTGGGCCTTGTAATTGTGTCGTGGGCTAAACCCGTCAGGAGTGCACCCCTCACAGGGCAAACCCTCACCCTAGGACGTCCTAACTCATAAATATTCAGTAGCCACCACTGTTTAAGTTGGGTTTTGCTTAGATTATTCTGTCTTTGAATAGTTTCGCCGTTTATCGGTTTGTGAGACCCCAACTTCGAGAGTATAATCATTCATCCGCAAGTTGAGTTGCAATCTTTCTTGTTCTTGCTTGTGTTCTTCGATTCGCATGCAGGAATTAGCCTTCGTGGTGAGGTCAACCGAGCAGCGCGCGGTTGATAACGAGAGGAGACGTGGTGCAGCGATTGCAGGGTTTGGGTCTTGGTGATCAGAAGCCGGATCGTGAGTGTCAATTCTCCATCAAATCGAGAGTTATCCTTACCTAACAGAAGATCGGGCACCCCTTTGCCATCAAGTGGTATCAGAGCGAAGGTTGCCTGTTAGGTATCATTCTGTTTCCGTCCTGTTTCAATTTTTGTTTCTATACCTAGAGTCCAGAAAAAGCCACAAAAACAAAATTGGTAGTCGTAGGTTTTTCCTGTCCTACAACCACGTTTAGCCTTTTGCATAATTCTGTTTTAGAGTCTGTAGTGTTGAGTTGGTGCCCTAGGTCGAGTTCGGTTGCTGGCTTAGATTGTGTTTGAGTCCAGTTCGTGATCCATCCACCGCACCCCTACAAACTCTAGCCACCACCACCACCACCATTGTCTCTGTTTTCCCATATACTAACCATCTTGTGCAAGTGTTGGTCATTGTTTGTTCTGTTTTAGTGTCATATATCACGTCCTTTGATCACCCTATATCTCCATCCACCTTCCCAGCAGCCACCGCCACCATATCATCCCTGGTTCACCACCTAATTCCGAATCAGCCTCCACCAAAACATTGATACGGAGGACCTTCCTTGAAATAGCCATAACTTTCACATACGGAGTCGAAATCAGCCAAATAAATAGTCTACGAACATCTACAAAAAATTTCCCATCCGCTACCCCCTGACTTTGTCGGGTTCGCCGAAATCAGTTTTGCAAAATTCAGGCCGGAAGATTGGGTTTTCGCACTCTGAAGTTCTAGTACGAATTTTAAAGCACGCTCGTGTATTTCCACAGGCCACGTCTTATATCAGTTTGAGCTGCCACCTCCTGAGGTTGTTGTTCTTGTGCTCCTAGTTGAGAAAAAAATATCAGAAAAATAAAAAAAAGGTGTGAAAGAAGAAAAAAAGAAAAAAAAGGAGAGGAGCACATAGGACACACCAGGGAACCATCTATGTGCTGTTTTGTGTTGTGTTCTTACCTTGTCCTTATTTCTTTGCTGCTGTCCTTTCATACTTGTTTGTCGCCCTTGTTTTATCACATCTGGTTTAGAACTCGTTTAGGCCAGCAACTAGGAGAAGTGCTTGGGACATTTTTTCAGCATTACTATCTGTTATTGAATTGTGTGCCACTAACATTTTTGGCCTCCCAAGCTCCACATATATACTTCTGGTCAGCATGGTCTCGACCCTTGCAATCGCTGGATCACGCCCGCAAGGTATCACGAACCAGCCACCGGTTGTACCATTCCTTGCTCGCTAGTCTCAGAACCTTGTAAGAGCTCGGTAAGGTGCTTCCATTTGCGAGTGTCCACTATCCTTGCATAGTAGTAGTTGATAGGGATCGTACTTTTCTGCTGTTTGTTCCTATTCTCTACTAACCATGGTAGGTGAGGTGAATGATTTCGCTGATTGTGCTTCTAAAGAGGAGATCATTAAACTAGATCAGAAGATTGAGGAGAATGTAGCTATCGTGAATGCCATGCGGGAAGACCTCTAGGCTATCGTGGGGAGCATTACCACCCTCACTAACCGCGTCGAGCAATTGGCAACAAACCGTCACCCAACACCACCACTTGTCGATGATGACGGAGATAATGAAGACAAGGATGCCGACAATAGCGACGCACGTGATGCACTTCATGACAAGCGCCTACGACAATGGCTGCGATTCAACTGGCGAGGTATGGGAGGTAACCGCCACCAAGGGCGAGGTAACGATGATCCTTTTGCTAAAGTTAAATTTACCTTGCCGTTATTTTCTGGAAAATATGACCTTGAAGCTTATTTGGATTGGGAGATGACCGTAGAGCAGAAATTTAATTCCCATTTAGTTCCTGAAATTCATAGGATTAGGCAAGCAACTAGTGAGTTCAAGGACTTTGCTATTATCTGGTGGAATGAGCTAGTTAAATCTGGCCTAGAACCTGACACATGGGATAGAATAAAGCGAGCTATGCGGGGTAGGTTTATTCCCCCATCTTTCAAACGTGATTTGAGAAATAAGTTGCAACGCTTAGACCAAGGAGAAAAATCTGTAGAAGATTACTTTCAGGAGCTACAAATAGGAATGTTGCGTTGTGAGGTAGAGGAGGATGAGGAGGATAAGATGGCTCGATTTTATGGGGGGTTGAGACATGAAATTCAGGATATTATTCAATATAAGGAATATAATTCTCTTAACCGATTGTTCCATCTAGCTATATTAGCTAAATAGGAAATGCAGGGAAGGCAGCCATTGAGAAGGAACAATTGGGGAAGCAAGTCTACATCGAGGCCTTCCATTGGGCAAGGCAAAAGTGACCCTATTCGGAGTTCTACGCCCTCCACCAATAGGGTGCCAGCAGCGCCATCTTCACGAGCTACCGAGGTGAGCAAATCTGTTCACGTACAGGCACCTGCAAAATGCGCATCATCGGTTGCTTCTACGGGAAGAACGAGGGATATCCAATGCTTGAAGTGCAAAGGGATGGGCCATGTGCAACGTGATTGCCCAAATCAGAGAGTTCTCATTGCTACAGATGATGGTGAGTACACTAGTGCTAGTGATGTGCACGATGAATTAGCACATGGCACTAACAATGCAGGTGATGAAGACGAGAGCGATGAGGAAGTGGAGCACATAGGTGCAGAAGATTCAAGCAAGTACTTGAGCATTGTAGCACAACGGGTGCTAAGTGCTCAAATGGAGAAGGCGGAGCAAAACCAACGCCACAATTTGTTCCAATCAAGGTTTGTAGTTCACAATAGAGCATGTCCTGTTGTCATTGATAGCGGAAGTTGTATCAACCTTGCTAGTTCAGATTTGGTTGACAAGCTAGGTTTGCCTACACAACCACATCCACAGCCTTACTACATCCAATGGTTCAACTCTTGTGGTAAGTTGAAGGTGAGTAAAGTTGTGAGAGTGCAATTTTCTGTTGGAAATTACCATGATAGTGCAAATTTTGATGTCGTGCCTATGCAAGCATGCTCTTTGCTTTTGGGTAGACCTTGGGAATATGATAGAGATGTGCTGCACCGTGGTAGAACTAACACGTACACTTTCTCATATAATGGCAAAAAGATTGAGTTGCTACCAATGACCCCTGCTGAAATCTTGAAGGATGATTTAGCGCGTGCTGAAAATAAATCTAAGTCTGAAAATCAGCAAGTAGCTAAAGATGTGTTTCCACATAGAAAGGAGAAAAAAGAGCCACCTGCTAGGAAAGACACACTTAAGTTGAAAGGAGCTTCCATGTTAGCTACTAAATCTGAGATTTCTGAGTTAAATGTTAATGAATCTATTTACTATGCTTTGGTTTGCAAGGAAACGTTCGTTACACTAGAGGACTTGCCTCCTTCTTTGCCACGTGCTATTACTAACCTTTTGCAGGAGTTTGCTGATGTATTTCCATGTGAGATACCCCCGGGGCTGCCACCTATGAGAGGAATTGAGCATCAAATTGATTTGATCCCGGGAGCTGCGTTGCCAAATCGTGCGCCGTACAAGACCAATCCCAATGAGACTAAGGAAATTCAGTGTCAAGTGCAAGACTTGCTTGAAAAAGGGTATGTACGTGAGAGCCTTAGTCCTTGTGCTGTGCCTGTTATTTTGGTGCCTAAGAAAGATGGGTCATGGCACATGTGTGTGGATTGTAGAGCCATTAGCCATTAACAACATAACTATTAGATATCGTCATCCTATCCCTAGGATAGATGACATGCTTGATGAATTAAGTGGCTCTGTTGTGTTCTCTAAAGTAGACTTGCGTAGTGGATACCACCAAATTAGAATGAAATTGGGTGATGAATGGAAGACCGTGTTCAAAACTAAATTTGGTTTGTATGAGTGGTTAGTAATGCCTTTTGGTTTGACTAATGCTCCTAGTACTTTTATGCGACTCATGAATGAAGTTTTACGCACTTTCATTGGTAGATTTGTGGTGGTTTACTTTGATGATATACTTATTTACAACAAGTCGTTAGATGAGCATAAGGAACATTTACGTGCTGTTTTTAATGCTTTGAGAAATGCACGTTTGTTCGGTAACCTCGCGAAGTGCACTTTTTGCACGGAACGAGTTTCTTTTCTTGGTTATGTTGTGACTCCACAGGGAATTGAAGTTGATGAGACCAAGATAGAAGCGATCAAGAGTTGGCCGACTCCTACATCGGTTACACAGGTGCGGAGCTTTCTTGGGTTAGCTGGATTCTACCGTCGCTTTGTGAGAGATTTCAGCACCATTGCCGCTCCCATGAATGAGCTCACAAAGAAAGGTGTTCCCTTTCGATGGGTACAAGCACATGAAGACGCCTTCAATTTGCTTAAAGAGAAGTTGACTCATGCCCCACTACTCCAACTCCCTGACTTTGGTAAGGTTTTTGAGCTTGAATGTGATGCAAGTGGTATTGGGATTGGAGGTGTGCTTATTCAAGAAGGTAAGCCAGTTGCATATTTTAGTGAAAAGTTGTCAGGACCTAGTTTGAACTATTCCACCTATGATAAAGAACTGTATGCTTTGGTTCGAACATTAGAGACTTGGCAACATTATCTATGGCCAAAGAAATTTATCATACATTCTGATCATGAGTCTTTGAAGCATATTCGAAGTCAAGCTAAATTGAATAAACGACATGCGAAATGGGTAGAATTTATTGAGTCGTTTCCATATATCATTAAGCATAAGAAAGGCAAAGACAATGTGATTGCTGATGCTTTATCTAGGCGCTACACTATGTTATCTCAACTTGACCATAAAATTTTTGGATTGAAGACAATAAAAGAATTATATGCTACTGATTTGGATTTTAAAGAAGCTTATGATCACTGTCGAGAGGGGAGAACATGGAATAAATATGTGTTGAATGAAGGATTGTTGTATCGAGCTAACAAATTATGTGTTCCTGCAGGCTCTGTTCGTCTTTTATTTTTGCAGGAAGCGCATGGAGGTGGATTGATGGGACATTTTGGAGTGAAGAAGACGGAGGATGTGCTGGCCACTCACTTCTTTTGGCCGAAAATGCGGCGTGACGTTGAACGATATGTTGCACGATGCAGCACTTGTAACAAAGCTAAGTCCCGTCTTAATCCACATGGTCTTTATATGCCTCTACTCGTCCCTAGTGCTCCTTGGGAAGATATTTCTATGGATTTTGTTTTAGGATTGCCTAGGACAAAGAGGGGGAGGGATAGTGTATTTGTTGTTGTTGATAGATTTTTCAAAATGGCACATTTCATTCCTTGTCATAAGAGCGACGATGCTACCATAGTTGTTGATTTGTTTTTCAGGGATGTTGTTCGTCTATATGGTGTGCCCAATACAATTATTTCAGATCGAGATTGACGATGCTTTGCACCGGCAATAAAACTATAGGGCTACTCGGCGAGGGTGAATTCGGTGGATTGCAGAGGAACACAGAAGGTTTATACTGGTTCAGGCCCTTGATGTGAGGTAATACCCTACGTCCAGTTGAGGTGTTATTCCTCTGAGGTGTTTGATGATCGGTGATCTTATTGTCCTTGCCCTGAGGGTCGCCCTGCCTCCCTTTATATACTAGGGGATAGGGGTACATGATAAGGATCCCAGCCGGATACGGCCAAGGGATTTTCTCCTTTGAGATAGAGTCCTATCCGACTAAGACTATGTTTCCTTATTATACAAGGCAAAGCCTGCCGGATGCTATCTTATCTCTAATTACATGGTTCGGCCCATCCTCTATCCGAGTGGCCCATGTACTAGTAATGAGGTACCCGGGGCCCATGGCCTCCACAGTAGCCCCTGAGACCTTCATAGTTGAGTCACAGCTGATGCCGAGTGCTCGTCCTCCACGGTGAAGGTTGCCCGAGTGCAGTGCCCCCGAGTACTCTTTGTCCGAGTAAGTCTTCTTCCGAGTCCTGCTTCATGTCAGCTGGCAGCGAGGCTATGAAGGGCTTCTTGGAAATATATGAATAGTGTGCGCCGAATAGGCGCACCTATTAGGTGTAGCCCCCGACTTTGTGCTTAATTGTGAAGACAATTAAACATAAAGTCAAAGATCTTTAACCTGGAAGTCTTTCCCGAGTAGATTACTACTGGTATATGAGACTCTTCGGTATCATGTCAACCGGAATAAACTTTATAGTCTTGCCGAGTAGGAGACTACTCGTATGTAGGACTCTTCGACCTCATGTCAGTCGGAATATGTGTTTATAGTCTTGCCGAGTAGGATACTACTCGTATATGGGACTCTTCAGCGTCATGTCAGCTGGAAAAGGGGGTTTATAGTCTTTTCCGAGTGGCATCCCACTCAAAAGTTAGACTCCTCCGCATCATGTCAGTGGGAAAAGATATTTATAGTCTCTCCCGAGTAGCGCACTACTCGAAAGTTAGACTCTTCCGCATCATGTCAACGGGTAAAATGTTGCTCATGGCAACTGATGGCCACGCATGTAGGCCGAGTACTACTTTATGAAAATAAATCCACGGCGTGGTTAGGTGTACTTGAGCGAGATATCTGCATCTCCAATTTAAATGAAGACCAGCTTGTGATCCTTGTAAGGATATATCCTCGAGACCTGGGGGATAAGACAGATACCCAAACATATATGTTTAGCAATAAGGCTCTCATGAAGCATATCTGTTTACCTCATCGGCTCCTGTTGTTAGCACCAGTGCTATAATTTTAACTCAACCTGCGGGCGGCCCACATGGAGCATGCTACCATAGGAACTCATATCTTGATGACCCAGTGCTGACTGTGTAGGCCCAAGCCCATCTAGTCGGCATCGACTCTATAAAACCGGGGTGAGAGAAAAAGATTCCTTCATCTTCCTCCTTCACGCCCAGCTTTTCGCCTCCCGCCCGGCTAGGGTTAGCTGCTGCCATTCCCCACCCGGACTCGGGAGATTCCAATCCTCTCCGTTTGTTCCAAGCCCCCGATCTGCTTTTCCCCAAATCTCATCGCCTCCAGTCATGCCGAAGGCTTCGGATCTTGCGGGTGCGCCGGGAAGTTCTTG
Organism: Oryza meyeriana var. granulata; assembly: GCA_003991445.1. NCBI lineage: Eukaryota > Viridiplantae > Streptophyta > Magnoliopsida > Poales > Poaceae > Oryza > Oryza meyeriana. The sequence continues at coordinate 235,981 of RYFJ01000970.1, forward strand.
GCCGATGTCAGATTGTGGCTCGGTGAAGCTGAAGCGGCTGGAAAGTGAACTGAAGTTGCCCAGCCAAGAAGTGATTCGCTGGCGGTCGGCTAAGGGTGAGTTTGTCCCAAATCCCCAACCGGGTGAAACGGTAGTTTTTGCCTCTTTTTTCGATCGAGGCTTGTGCCTTCCGTCTTCTAATTTCTTCCGCTGCATCCTTGACTTCTATGGGCTGGAGTTGGTCCATTTGAACCCCAACTCGATCCTTCAGATCTCCATCTTTGTTACTCTTTGTGAGTGCTTCTTGGGTGTTGAACCCCATTTTATCCTCTTCCGACACCTATTCCAAGTCAAACCCCAGCCCTCCAAGAGTAATATTAATGTGATTGGGGGGGCTGGTCTCTAGCTAAGGAGCGATGGGAAGAAGACATATCTTGATTTGCCCTTGAGATCTTCTCTGAAAGGCTGGCACAAGGAATGGTTCTATTGCGCAGATCTGGCTCCTTCCTTGCGCCCGTTTACTGGCTTGCCGCCCGTGGTTTCGCCAAACTGGTCAGCAGAGCCGTCCTTTGAAGCAATGGGCCAGGCGCATCAGCTGTTGGTGAAGATAAATGACCTCAAGGAGGCCGGCCTGACAGGACCTTGGGTCGCTCGTCGCTTCTTGACCCGGCGCATCCAGCCGTTGAAGCTGAGAAGTGCATTTGGCTGGGCCTTTAAAGGCAAAAACGATCCTGACCGAGTAAACAACAAGTCGGTGGACAAGGGGGAAGTGACCACGACCCTGTTCGGCTACTTCTCCGAAGGGGTGATCGCAACCGAGGACGATAAGCGCTGGGTTGCGGCCTATAGCTTCATTCGGCGTCGGACCAAGGTAACCTTTAACCTTCTTCTGTGATGAATGCCTGTGGAGCTGTGAATGTTCAACATTGCGTGATGTATTTTGTTGGCTCACTTATAGTGGCATGAAGAGTTTGATGAAGACTCCCGCCCGCTGTTGGCCGTCGCGTCGAAGAAGAGGCCGAGAAGTCCCTCTGCTGCCCAGCCCGATTCCAAGAGAGCGGGGAAGAAGCCGATTTTGTATCGAGGCGAGGGGGCCATGACGGTGCGCGCCGTGGCTGGAAGCCTGAAAATAAAGGACGCCGTCGCTGTGGTGCCCAGGTGATCAAGTCCCAGGTTGAGACCTGTGGGTTTGAGCCCGACGTTGTCGAGCCCGGCTGCTGCGCCACCAAGGGGCCGGCCAGAGCAGACGCCGCCGGGGGTGGAGGCGCCTAAGCCGACCAAGCCGGAATCGGAGCCGACTCGGGCTGAAGCGCCACCGCCAACTGTGACGCCGACCGGGCCGACTGCTGGAGCTAGCGCTCTACCGGGGACTGGGTCGCCCGGCAAGAAGCTGAAGTTCTCCAAGAGGTGCGCTGCTCCGGGTCTTCTGAAATTCTTGTGTGTCAAAGTAGTGTCATGATGTATTGTTTTGTCGTGCAGGAAGCGGGCCGATATCGATCTCAAGGTGATCACTCCAACCGCTCCCCTTGATGAGCCTGCCCCAGCCGAGCTGGCGGCGGCGAGCACACTTGCTGAGCCGGGGGCCAGCCCGGTCGTGGAGACCGAGGTGGTCCCAACTGCAGGGTCGCTGCCACCACCCGACCAAGAGGCGGCTGCCGAGGTTGAGGCCCCAGCCCCCGAAGCGTCGCTCGTCGCGGAGGCCACGGCCGGAGCCCCTGAGCCGGTCCCCAAGGTCTCGGGGGACGGCGGCGTTGAGGTCAGGACCCCATCACCGTTGTGGTCGTCGTCATCGTCGTCGCCGCCGCCGGAGATCCCACATCCGCCTCGGATCGAAGCTCCTCCACGTGTGATGCCCCGGACATTTACATGGACGGCTCCTGATGGGACAGCGAAGAGCTTTAGGCTTGATGAAGTCGTCGCGAGGAGGGAGCGCGAGAGCTTGCTTCACACCGCTATCAGCGGGTCCAAGGGAGTTGCGGTACGATTCTTGTGGTAGAGCCTTGGCAATCTTCTTGTTTTGACGTCTGACTTCGTCCTTGATTTGCCTCTTATCCTGCGCAGAAGCTTGTCGACCGCAATGAGGCGATGACAGAAATCTTGGTCGAGGTGGCTCCCCACCTCGCAGAATTGGAGCAGCTCCGGGCATTGAAGGCCGAGATGGAGGAGCGTCATGCGGGGAGGGAGGCCTGGCTGAAGAGTGGCGCCGATCAGCTCAAGGCGGAGACATGGGCCCTAGCTGGAAAGATCAGAGGTAAGATCCCCGAATATATCTTCCCGACCGAACCATGGATGTATTCATCCAGCTGCCTTGTTCCCGATTGCCCAGTTATGTCATGACTGCATGGTTGAGCTCTTGGCTAATTTGTGATGCAGCCCTCGAAGCGGAGTTGAAGACCCGAACAGAAAGGGAATCACAGCTGAAGGAGGCCGAAGAAGCCAGGGCCGAGCTTGAGAATGTCAAGGCCGACCTGACAAAGGCCAACACCGAGCTCAACCGGGAGAAGGCCGAGTTGAAGGAGGCCGTCGTCAAGCTCGGTAAGGAAAAGGCCGAACTGGAGAAGACCGTGGCTGGGTGGGAGACCGACTACGAAAGTAAGTCCTCAACCCGACAGTGATCTTAGCCAATCCATGAGTCGTTCCGTCTGTAGCCGAATCTGACAAGTTTGCTTGCTGGCGAACCTAGGCAGACATGAGAGCCAATGTCTAGGCCCAATATCGGTTCTACACAGAGGAGATAAGAGTGATCAGGGAGTCACGGGAGGCCCTCATCGGGTCTGTGAAAGGGCTCCTTGACCTCATAGATCCCCGCCCTGTGGGGACCAGTTGCAGTAGAATCCCCCAGATAGGGGCGCGTCTCGAGGATGCACCGAGTGCCTTGAAAAAGTACTCGGATGAGCATGTTGTTGCCAGCGTGGCCCAGACCCTGGCGATGACTAAGTCCATATACCCAAGGGCAGATATTGAAGCCATCGGGGAAGGGTTTGCCGAAGAGACGACGTCCGAGGAGGCGCTGGAGCTGATTGCCCGGGCGAAGCCGACTGCTGAAATAATTGCCCGAGACCTAGGTCTGTAAGGGCAACATGTTATGTAGTCGGTGTATATAAACTTTTGTAAACAAGCATGTGTAAATATGTGTGCAGTGCCACCAAGCTCATTACTCAGTTCTCATTAGCTTTACTCGACCATGTAGCATGCACCGAGTTAGTCTATCAGAACTTAATAAAAACGTTCAAAGTAAGAAGCTATACTCGGGCAAACGTGACGGTCGTAGTAAGGCTTCATAACCGAAGTAAGATAAGCTCGTATGTTATTGACAGAACACATATATACATGCAGCCCCCGACTCACTACTCGGTTGATACAAGCGGCGTAGTGAGTTAGAAGAACTGTACACATGAAAAATATAGAACTCAGGTATAGAAAGGACGTAGCTGTTCTATGTTCCATGAGTTGCTAATGAGAACGCCGTCTTCGGTCTTCAGTCGGTAGGCGCCTGGCCGTGTGACCTCGGCTATAATGAACGGCCCTTCCCAAAGTGGGGATAGTTTATGCCTGTCTTTGGTGGTTTGTATTTTCCTCAAAACAAAGTCCCCGACCAAAAAGGCGCGGCCACGGACATTGCGATTGTGGTAGCGACGTAGGCCTTGAAGATACCTTGCCGACTGGATTATTGCGGTGTCTCTTGCTTCTTCCAGCTGATCTAACTCGACCAGTCGGGTATTGTTGAAGTCATCTTCTGAGTAAGCCCGGACTCGCGGAGAGCCGAACTGTAACTCTGTAGGTAGCATAGCCTTGGCACCGTAGACCAGGAAGAAAGGGGATTGCCCTGTTGCCCGACTAACCGTGGTTTTGAGAGACCAGAGAACGGATGGGAGTTCTTGTACCCACCGGCCCGCATATGGTTGTAGTCGGTTGAATATCCTAGCCTTGATGCCTTGTAAGACCATACCGTTGGCTCGTTCGACCTGCCCGTTGCTCCGTGGGTGTGCCATAGATGCATAGTAGATCTTGATGCCGAAGTCGTCGCAGAAGTCTTGGAATACGCCGGCCACGAATTGAGTACCGTTGTCGGTGATGATGCGGTTAGGGACCCCGAACCGGTATAGTATACTCATGATGAAGTCCTTTGCTCGTGCCACTGTAATTGTTGCAACGGGTTTAGCCTCAATCCACTTGGTGAATTTATCCACCACGACGAATAGATGTGTGAACCCTCCTGGCGCTTTCTTGAAAGGCCCGACCATGTCGAGCCCCCATACTGCGAATGGCTAGGAAATGGGGATAGTTTGGAGTTCCTGGGCTGGGAGATTTGTTTGTCTTGCGTAGAACTGGCAACCCTCGCACTTGCGAACAATGTCCTTGGCGTCTGTTACTGCTGTGGGCCAGAAAAATCCCTGCCGGTAAGCCTTTCCGACTAACGTCCTGGATGCGGCATGGTTGCCACAAATGCCCGAGTGGATTGAGTGCAGAATATGCTTGCCCTCCTCGGTGGTGACGCAGCGCATGAGGACACCGGATGCGCTCCTTCGATACAGGTCTTCTCCGACTAGTAGGAAGCTTTTGCTTCGACGCTTGATCTGCTCGGCTTGACTATAATCTTCTGGGAGTTCGTCGTCTAGGAGAAATTTGACAACATGAGTCCTCCAGTCTTGACATATGTGTAGCACCTCGTCTATGGCCGGGGTAGGCTCGCCTCCCGACTGCTCCGGTGCCGGTTTCTTCTTGACTGATGGCTCCATAAGTTGCTCGACAAAGATTCCAGTCGGAACTGCTTGTCACTTGGATCCCATGTTTGCCAGCTCGTCGGCCGCGTCGTTGTATTGATGCAGGACGTGTGTGATTTCCAGCCCGTCGAACTTGTTTTCCAGCTTGCAGACCTCCTGACAGTATGCCGCCATGGTATCATCGAGACAAGTCCAGTCTTTCATGACTTGGTTTACCACGAGTTGAGAATCCCCGCGCACAACCAGTCGATGTATGCCGAGTGATATAGCGATACAGAGCCCGTGAATAAGTGCCTCGTACTCGGCGACGTTGTGGGAAGCCGGGAAGTGGATTTGTAGAACGTACTTCAGTTTTTCGCCAGTGAGGGAGGTCAATATGACTCCAGCCCCAGCGCCGTCGATCTGTAGAGAACCATCGAAGTACATTGTCTAGTACTCTAGCTTTGCTGTTGGTGTTGTCCGTTGAACTTCCGTCCACTCGGCCACGAAGTCGGCTAGAGCTTGAGATTTAATTGCTGTCCGTGGCTGAAAGGTGATGTCAAACGCCATCAACTCGAGTGCCCATTTAGCGATTCGGCCGGTGGCCTCGCGATTATGAAGGACGTCCCCGAGTGGAAATGCTGTGACCACCGTGACTTGGTGTGCTTGAAAATAATGCACCAGCTTCCGGACTGTGATGAGTAGGCCATATAGCAGCTTCTGGACCTGCGGATATCTCGTTTTGGAGTCGGCAAGGACCTCGCTGATGAAGTAGACTGGCCGTTGTATTTTTTGAATATGACCCTGTTCGGATCGCTCAACCACCAGCACCGTGCTGACTACCTGTGTTGTTGCCGCGAGATATAGCATTAGCGGTTCTTGGGGCATGGGTGACGCGAACACGGGGGGTGATGTGAGAAATTGTTTGAAGTCTTCGAAGGCTTGTTGGGCTATCAGAGTCCATTGGAAATTGTCTGCCTTTTCGAGTAGCTTGAAGAAGGGCATGCCCCTTTCACCTAGTCGGGAAATGAACCGGCTGAGTGTCGCCATGCAGCCTGTCAGCTTCTGGATGTCTTTGAGGTTAGTCGGGGGTGCCATGTTCCTGATGGCATTGACTTTCTCCGGGTTGGCCTCGATGCCGCGATTCGAAACGATGAAGTCGAGTAACTTTCCGGATGGCACACCGAAGGCGCATTTTTTTGGGTTCAGCTTCATCTTGAATCTTCGAAGGTTTTGGAAGGTTTCTTCCAAGTCAGCGATGAGGTCTTCTTTGGACTTTGTCTTGATCACCACGTCGTCAACGTAGGCTTCCACGTTGCGCCCGATCTGAGTGTGCAGACACCGCTAAATAGCCCGTTGATAGGTTGCGCCCGCGTTCTTCAGACCGAACGGCATTGTGATGTAGCAGTACACTCCAAACGGCGTGATGAAAGATGTCTTTAAATAGTCTTCCTCCCTCAGGCTGATTTGATGGTATCCCGAATAACAGTCGAGAAAGCTGAGTAGGTCGCACCCTGCCGTGGAATCAACCACCTGATCTATCCGGGGAAGACCAAATGGGTCCTTGGGGCACGCTTTGTTGAGGTCGGTGTAGTCGACGCACATGCGCCATTTACCGTTTTTCTTCCGGACCAGAACTGGGTTTGCCAGCCAATCTGGGTGATAGACCTCTTTGATGAACCCGGCTGCAAGGAGCTTGGTAATCTCCTCCCGAATCGCATCCTTGCGGTCTTGTGCGAAGCGCCGCAGCCATTGGTTGACTGGCTTGGCGTCTGTCTTCACGTTTAGGGCGTGCTCGATCACCTCCCTTGGTACGCCCAGCATGTCGGACGGTTTCCACGCGAAGATATCCTTGTTGGCTTGGAGGAAGGTGACGAGCGCGTCTTCCTATTTGGGGTCGAGTCCGGTCCCGACTAGAGCAGTCTTAGAGGGGTCGGAAGGGTCCAGGGGGATCTTCTTCGTGTCAGAGTCTGCTGAGATTCTCGACTTCGCTGCTTATTTCGCCGGAACTTGATCTTGCTCGATTTCTGTTGTGACGGCTTGCCGAATGCTGTCGCGTCCGACTGCCGCCTCTTGTGATTGAGCCAGTTCGCAGCTCTCCTTGTCGCAGGTGAAGGCTTGCTTGATGTCGCTATGGAGGGAGAGGACTCCTGCTAGCCCAGGCATCTTCAGCACCATGTATGTATAGTGCGGTATCGCCATGAATTTGGCGAGTGCCGGTCGTCCGAGTATCGCGTGGTACGCGGTCTCGAAGTCGGCCACCTCGAAACAGACATTTTCCGTGCGGAAATTATCCCGCGTGCCGAAGGTTACTAGCAAGGTTATCTGCCCGAGTGGGGTTGATGACAGGCCGGGAATTATCCCGTGGAAGGGCGCAGTGCTCGGCCGTAGTTCTGAACGAGGAATTTTCAACTCGTCGAATGTCTTGGCGAATAGGATATTGAGCGCGCTGCCTCCGTCGATGAGGGTTTTCTTTAGCCTGATGTTTCTGACGACCGGGTCTAGGACGAGTGGATAGCATCCTTGGTGGGAAACTCGATCTGGGTGATCTGCACGATTGAAGGCGATGGCCATCTCTGACCAGCGCAGGTATTGGGGGGTGTCCGCCATGGAGACCGTGTTGATGTCGAGCACTGAAAGCTTTTGTTTGTGCTTGGACTCGTACGTGAGTGGCCCCCCGAAGATATGGTTGAGCTCGGCTTGAGGATCTTGGAAATCATCAGCCGGACCCGAGTCTAGCTTGTCTTTGTCCTTGTCGGCGCCAGACGATGAAGCCTGCTCGGAGGCAAACTTCTTGAGCATGTAGCAGTCTTTGGCCGCGTGCTTGCCCTTGGGGTGGAAGTGGCATGGCCCGCTCATGACTTTCTGGTAGTCATTGTTCCGCTGGGGTCGCAACCGACTGCGCTCCATGTTGGCCACCTTGTTGCCCGACTTCCGCTTGCGGCTGCCAGACTTATTTTGAGACGGCTCGTTGTCGGCTTTCGCCTTTTGGTCTTTCTGTCGGGGCTCCTTCTTCTCGTCGAGGGCCTCAGCGACCGCCTTGGCCGAGTCGGCGTATTTGTTGGCCATGTCAAAGAGAGCCCGGACTGTGGATGGTGGCTTCCGAGTGAATTTTGCAATAAGCAGGGCGTCTTTTACCCCTTGCGAAAAGCGGCGATGACGGCCTCGTCTTTGACAGTTGGAATTTGATTGCACTACTCGGAAAACCTTTTGATGAATTCACGCAAAGACTCGTTTTTCTTCTGGTGCAGCTGATAAAGATCATGCTCCGAAGTGGGTCTGTCGTAGGTCCCCTGGAAATTAGCGATGAACCGCTCCCTGAGTTGTCCCTAGGAACCGATCGACCGCCTTGGGAGGCCTGTCAGCCATGTCCTCGCCGAGTCGGCTAGCATGACTGGGAGGTAGTTAGCCATGACTCTGTTGTCGCCCCCAGCAGCTCGAACTGCTAGGGTGTAAACGGTGAGCCAGGACTCGGGGTTTGTCTTGCCGTCGTACTTTTCGATCCCGGTGGGCTTAAAGCCAGTCGGCCAAAAGACGTCCTGTAGCTCCCGAGTGAAGGCTGGAATGCCTTCGTCTTCATGAGGGGTCCGACTCCGATCTTGGTGGTGCAGCCGCTCGTGGTGGAGACCGAAGCGCTCGTTTTTGTCCTCCAGTCAGCGGTGTTCATCTTCTTCGCGTTCTTCATGTCAAGCGTTTAAGGTGTGGCGAAGGTCACGGTGCAGTCGCACTTGGTGGTCTTGATTGGGTCGGCGATCGTACTGGCGACGCCGCTGATTGTCATTGTTGAGCATTGTTTGCCGGGACTCTTCGCGTTGCCGACTGGAGCCGGCCACCCAGCGTCGTGTTGATGCAGATGAGTCTGCTGCCGGAGAACCCGACCGGTTGGTCAGTATAACTGTGTCACCCGACTGCTGATGTTGCTGACAGGCAGCAGCTGTGATCATCGCCTTGATCTTAGCGATAGTCGGGGTGGCCTGGTGATCGGGCCCGAGCTGGAGTGTGTCCAGCAGAGTTGCGGTGGCCACAACGTTCTGTTGTGGTGTGACGAAGACGTCGTGGTCGCCAATCTTGGTTTGGAGGATCTGCTGCTAAGCGATTCGCCCAGCCTGCCGTAGCTCATCATTGCGGGCCTCGCGGTTGGCCTCCTCTTGTCGTAGTCAGCGCGCCTCCTCCTGTTGCTCCCCTTGTAGTCGGCGTACCTCGGGAGGTGGTGGTGAAGCCATGAAGATCTCGCTGGAGAGGAGGAAGCTTGCCGAATTAGAGTCCGAACTAGCGCTCGAACCGTTATCCGACTTGGTGTCGGACTCTGAATAGTTTATCGGAGTAAGAATGACTCCGACCTCTCTAGATCCAATCTGAAACGGCGCTTGGCCGTGTCCAAACTGAATTGCTGGAGATCGGGTCTGCTGCGTGGGATATAGATGCGCAGCGTCGCCGCAGCTGAGAGGGAGATTAACGACCTCTCCCCTTTTTGGCCCAACCTGGGCTGGCTCAAGGCCTAGCGCAAGTCAGATGCTGAAGGAGAGGGTGGTCCCAATGCTCGGCGATGTGAAGGACTGCCGCAGTAAGTTGTCGAAGGAGATGGCGGTGTCCTGCAGGCCGACTGGCGCAATGTCGGCTAGTTCCTCAGCTGGCAAGATTGGATCTGCCTCAGCCAAGGTGAGATTGCCGAGTTGGTCGGCAATGAAGTCTAAGCTCCCGAAGGTAATTGCATCTCCGGGGGAGAATTTGTTGCTGTTGACTCCGCTGGTTGAATCCATCGAATCTTCTGATGAGGAATTCGCCGGAGACCCTACCTGGCGCGCCAACTGTCGATGCTTTGCACCGGCAATAAAACTATAGGGCTACTTGGCGAGGGTGAATTCGGTGGATTGCATAGGAACACAGAAAGTTTATACTGGTATAGGCCCTCGATGTGAGGTAATACCCTACGTCCAGTTGAGGTGTTATTCCTCTGAGGTGTTTGATGATCGGTGATCTTATTGTCCTTGCCCTGAGGGGCGCCCTGCCTCCCTTTATATACTAGGGGACAGGGGTACATGATAAGGATCTCAGCTGGATACGGCCAAGGGATTTCCTCCTTAGAGATAGAGTCCTATCTGACTAAGACTATGTTTCTTTATTATACAAGGCAAAGCCTGCCGGATGCTATCTTATCTCTAATTACATGGTTCGGCCCATCCTCTATCCGAGTGGCCCATGTACTAGTAATGAGGTACCCGGGGCCCATGGCCTCCACAGAGATACCAAGTTTTTGAGTCATTTTTGGATGACGTTGTGGAGAAAATTGGGGACGAAGTTACTATTTTCTACAACTTGCCACCCCCAAACTGATGGACAAACGGAGGTGGTGAATCGTACTTTGTCAACGATGTTGTGGACTGTTTTGAAAAATAATTTGAAAATATGGGAAGAATGTCTTCCACATGTGGAGTTCACCTACAACCGTTCGTTGCACTCCACCACAAAGATGAGCCCATTCCAGGTGGTATATGGCTTTAACCCTCGTGCTCCAATTGATTTATAGCCATTACCTTTTTGAAAAAAAGTAAATTTTGATGCTAAGACACGGGCCAAATTTGTGCTTAAGTTACATGAGACTACTAAGAAAAATATTGAGCGTATGAATACAAAGTATAAACTTGCTGGTAGTCAAGGTAGAAAGGAGCATATTTTTGAACCCGGTGATCTTGTTTGGTTACACTTAAGAAAGGATAGGTTTTCTACTTTGCGCAAGTTAAAATTAATGTCTCGAGCTGCTAGTCCTTTTAAAGTTCTTGCGAAGATAAATGATAATGCATACAAGATTGATTTGCCTACAGATTATAGTGTGAGTGATGTTTTCAATGTTGCTGATTTGAAGCCTTACTTGGGTGAAGAAGATGACCTTGAGTCGAGGACGACTCCAAATCAAGAGGGGGAGGATGATGAGGACATCATGTCTTTAGATACACACTTACAACCTCTTCATGATGAACATGATGTGAAACAGATCTAAGGACCAATTACTCGCGCACATGCCCATCAACTTAATCGTCAGGTGAATGCGTTCCAAAGCTTACATGAAAATACTTCTATGAATGGCATGCTATTTAATTCTTGTGATGATTTAATTGTTGTTAGGAACCTAGGAGAAGACCATGGAGAATAGCTCAAGAAGCCAAATATTAAAGTGGAGACAACAAGTGCAAGTAAATTCTTATTCCCGAGACCGATTCAGTTTTGGGCTAGGAGATAGTGTCAACATCAAATGGCCATAACTTTTGATCCAGAAAGAGTTACAGGGCCTACAAGTATTTGGTGGAAAGCTTATAAAGTCTACTTTCAGATGGTTTTGGTTTCACACCAAAATTCCTCCTGAGATTTTCGGAATCGTCAAAACAATACACGTATCTCTTCTAGTTCGAGTCTGTTTTGGGCCTTGGGCCTTGTAATTGTGTCGTGGGCTAAACCCATGAGGAGTGCACCCCTCATAGGGCAAACCCTTACCCTAGGACATCCTAACTCGTAAATATTCAGTAGCCGCCGCTGTTTAAATTGGGTTTTGCTTAGATTATTCTGTCTTTGAACAGTTTCGCCATTTATCGGTTTGTGAGACCCCAACATCGAGAGTATAATCATTTATCCGCAAGTTGAGTTGCAATCTTTCTTGTTCTTGCTTGTGTTCTTCGATTCACATGCAGGAATTAGCCTTCGTGGCGAGGTCAACCAGGCAGTGCACGGTTGATAACGAGAGGAGACGTGTTGCAGCGATCGCAGGGTTCGGGTCTTGGTGATCAGAAGCTGAATCGTGAGTGTCAATTCTCCACCAAATCGAGAGTTATCCTTACCTAACGGAAGATCGGGCACCCCATTGCCATCATACCTAGAGTCCGAAAAGCCACAAAAACAAAATTAGTAGTCATAGGTTTTTTTTCCCCTGTCCTACAACCACGTTTAGCCTTTTGCATAATTTTGTTTTAGAGTCCGTAGTGTTGAGTTTGTGTCCTAGGTCGAGTTCGATTGCTCGCTTAGATTGTGGTTGAGTCCAGTTCATGATCCATCCGCTGCACCACCCTAGATAACACCACCTGATCCCAAATCAGCCTCCACCAAAACACTGATACGGAGGACCTTCCTTGAAACAACCATAACTTTCGCATACGAACTCGGAATTAGGCAAATAAATAATCTACAGGCATCTACAGAAAATTTCCCATCTACTACTCCCCCACTCTATCGGGTTTGTCTAAAATTTTTTTGCGAAATTCAGCCTGGAAAATTGGGTTTCTGCACTTCAAAGTTTTAGCACGCTCATGTATTTCTACAGACCACACCTTATATCAGACTGAGCTGCCACCTTCCTGAGGTTGTTGTTCCTGTGCTCCTAGTTGAGAAAGAAATATCAGAAAAATAAAAGAAAAATAAAAAAAAGGTGTGAAAAAAGAGAAAAAAAAGAGGAGAGGAGCACAAAGGACACACCCAGCTGTGTGCTGTTTTGTGCTGTGTTTTTTGCCTTGTCCCTTTTTCCTTGCCGCTGTCCTTTCATACTTATTTGTCTCCCTTGTTTATCACATTTGGTTTAGAACGCGTTTAGGCTAGCAACTAGGACAAGTACTTTGGACATTTATTCAGTATTACTATCTGTTATTGAATTGTGTGCCACTAACAGTTTTGGGCCTCCCAACCTCCACATATATACTTCTGGTCAGCACAGTCTTACCTTGCAATCGCTGGATCACGCCCTCAAGATATCACGAACCAGCCACCGGTTGTTTCATCCTTTGCTCGCTAGTCTCAGAACCTTGTAAGAGCTCGGTAAGGTGCTTCCATTTGTGAGTGTCCACTATCCTTGCATAGTAGTAGTTGATAGGGATAATTCCTTTGTGTTTTCTCTGTCTTCTTGCTAACAATGCCAAGGAGCGACGAAATGGCGGAGTGCATCCTTCGCAGCGAGATGCAAGGCTACATGGACCAGATAATGAAGGGGCTGAATGAAACCATTTTGAAGGGGGTCAACGTTGCTGGCTGGGAGGATTGATGAATTGGAGACCCATCGGCCACCCTCCGGAGATGATGCCACGATGTATGATGATGATGGAGACGATGGAGAGGTTGACCGGCGAGCGACAGAAGAGGCACGACTACATCAACGCCTTCGCCGAAATCGTCAAGGTAGGGGAGGAAACCGCCAAGGGCGAGGTAACGATGATCCTTTTGCTAAAGTTAAATTTACCTTGCCTTCATTTTCGGGAAAATATGACCCTGAAGCTTATTTGGATTGGGAAATGACCATAGAGCAGAAATTTAATTCCCATTTAGTTCCTGAGATTCATAGGGTTAGGCAAGCAACTAGTGAGTTCAAGGACTTTGCTATTATCTGGTGGTATGAACTAGTTAAAACAGGCCTAGAACCTAACACATGGGAAACGTTGAAGCGAGCTATGCGGAGTAGGTTTATTCCTCCATCCTTCAAACGTGATTTGAGAAATAAGTTGCAACGCTTAGACCAAGGAGAAAAATCTGTAGAAGATTACTTTCAGGAGCTACAAATAGGAATGTTGCGTTGTGAGGTAGAGGAGGATGAGGAGGACAAGATGGCTCGATTTTATGGGGGGTTGAGACGTGAAATTCAGGACATTATTCAATATAAAGAATACAATTCTCTTAACTGATTGTTCCATTTAGCTATACTAGCTAAACAGGAATTGCAGGGAAGGAAGCCATTGAGAAGGAACAATTGGGGAACCACGTCTACATCGAGGCCTTCCATTGGGCAAAGAAAAAGTGTCCCTATTCGGAGTTCTACGCCTTCCACCAATAGGGCGCCAGCAGCGCCATCTTCACGAGCTACCGAGGTGAGCAAATCTGTTCGCGTACAGGCACCCACAAAAAGCGCATCATTGGTTGCTTCTACGGGAAGAACGAGGGATATCCAATGCTTCAAGTGCAAAGGGATGGGCCATGTGCAACGTGATTGCCCAAATCAGAGAGTTCTCATTGCTACAGATGATGGTGAGTACACTAGTGCTAGTGATGTTGATGATGAATTAGCACATGGCACTAACAATGCAGGTGATGAAGACGAGAGCGATGAGGATGTGGAGCACATAGGTGCGGAAGATACGAGCAAGTACCTGAGCATTGTAGCACAACGGGTGTGAAGTGCTCAAATGGAGAAGGCAGAGCAAAATCAGTGCCACAATTTGTTCTAATCAAGGTTCGTGGTTCACAATAGAGCATGCCGTGTTGTCGTTGATAGCGGCAGTTGTAGCAACCTTGCTAGTTCAGATTTGGTTGACAAGCTAGGTTTGCCTACACAACCACATACACGACCTTACTACATCCAATGGTTCAACTCTTGTGGTAAGTTGAAGATAAGCAAAGTTGTGAGAGTGCAATTTTTTGTTGGAAAGTACCATGATAGTGCAAATTTTCATGTCGTGCCTATGCAAGCATGTTCTTTACTTTTGGGTAGACCTTGGGAATATGATAGAGATGTGCTGCACCATGGTAGAACTAACACGTACACTTTCACACATAATGGCAAAAAGATTGAGTTGCTACCAATGACCCCTGCTGAAATTCTGAAGGACGATATAGCGCGTGCTGAAAATAAATCTAAGTCTAAAATTCAGCAAGTAGCTAAAGATGTGTTTCCACCTAGAAAGGTGAAAAAAGAGCCACTGCTAGGAAAGACACACTTAAGTTGAAAGAAGCTTCCATGTTAGCTACTAAATTTGAGATTTCTAAGTTAAATGTTAATGAATCTATTTGCTATGCTTTGGTTTGCAAGGAAACTTTCTTTACACTAGAGGACTTGCCTCCTTTTTTGCCACGTGCTATTACTAACCTTTTGCAGGAGTTTGCTGATGTATTTCCAAGTGAGATACCCCCAGGGCTGCCACCTATAAGAGGAATTGAGCATCAAATTGATTTGATCCTGGGAGCTGCGTTGCCAAACCGTGCGCCGTATAGGACCAATCCCAAAGAGACTAAGGAAATTCAGCGTCAAGTGCAAGACTTGCTTGAAAAAGGGTATGTACGTGAGAGTCTTAGTCCTTGTGCTGTGCCTGTTATTTTGGTGCCTAAGAAAGATGGGTCATGGCACATGTGTGTGGATTGTAGAGCCATTAGCCATTAACAACATAACTATTAGATATCGTCATCCTATCCCTAGGTTAGATGATATGCTTGATGAATTAAGTGGCTCTGTTGTGTTCTCTAAAGTAGACTTGCGTAGTGGATACCACCAAATTAGAATGAAATTGGGTGATGAATGGAAGACCGCGTTCAAAACTAAATTTGGTTTGTATGAGTGGTTAGTAATGCCTTTTGGTTTGAGTAATGCTCCTAGTACTTTTATGCGACTCATGAATGAAGTTTTACACACTTTCATTGGTAGATTTGTGGTGGTTTACTTTGATGATATACTTATTTACAGCAAGTCTTTAGATGAACATAAGGAACATTTACGTGCTGTTTTTAATGCTTTGAGAAATGCAAGTTTGTTCGGTAACCTCGCAAAGTGCACATTTTGCACGGAATGAGTTTATTTTCTTGGTTATGTTATGACTCCACAGGGAATTGAAGTTGATGAGACCAAGATAGAAGCGATCAAGAGTTGGCCGACTCCTACATCGGTTACACAGGTGCGGAGCTTTCTTGGGCTAGCTGGATTCTACCATTGCTTTGTGAGAGATTTCAGCACCATTGCTGCTCCCATGAATGAGCTCACAAAGAAAGGCGTTCTCTTTCGATGGGGACAAGCACATGAAGACGCCTTCAATTTGCTTAATGAGAAGTTGACTCATGCCCCACTACTCCAACTCCCTGACTTTGGAAGCGCATGGAGGTGGATTGATGGGACATTTTGGAGTGAAGAAGACGGAGGATGTGCTGGCCACTCACTTCTTTTGGCCGAAAATGAGGCGTGACGTCGAACGATACGTTGTACGATGTAGCACTTGTAACAAAGCTAAGTCCCGTCTTAATCCACATGGTCTTTATATGCCTCTACCCATCCCTAGTGCTCCTTGGGAAGATATTTCTATGGATTTTGTTTTAGGATTGCCTAGGACAAAGAGGGGGAGGGATAGTGTTTTTGTTGTTGTTGATAGGTTTTCTAAAATGGCACATTTCATTCCTTGTCATAAGAGCGACGATGCTACCATAGTTGCTGATTTGTTTTTCAAGGATGTCGTTCGTCTACATGGTGTGCTCAATACAATTGTTTCAGATCAAGATACCAAGTTTTTGAGTCATTTTTGGATGACGTTGTGGAGGAAATTGGGGATGAAGTTACTATTTTCTACAACTTGCCACCCCCAAACCGATGGACAAACGGAGGTGGTGAATCGTACTTTGTTAACAATGTTGCGGGCTGTTTTGAAGAATAATTTGAAAATATGGGAAGAATGTTGTGGAGGCCATGGGCCCCCGGTACCTCACCACCAGCATGTGGGCTTCTCGGATAGAGGATGGGCCGAATCATGTAGTTAGAGATAAGATAGCACCCGGCAGACTTTGCCTTGTACGATAAGAAAAACATAGTCTTAGTCGGATAAGTTTCTATCTCTAAGAGGGAAATCCCTTGGCCGTATCTGGCTGGGATCCTTATCATGTACCCTTATCCCCCAGTATATAAGGGAAGGCAGGGCGCCCCTCAAGGGGACGAGATCACGAAATCATTGATCGACAGAACTCCTCAGAGGAATAACACCACAACTGGACGTAGGGTATTACCTCATGACGAGGGCTTGAACTAGTATAAAATTTCTTTGTATTCCTCTGCAATCCACCGAGTTTCCCCTTGCCGAGTAGCCCTATAGTTATATTGCCGGTGTAAAACATCGACAGTTGGCGCGCCAGGGAGGGGCTCCAGCGAGTTTCACATCTTCAAGCTCGATGGATCCAGCAACCAGAATCGACGGCGACAAGTTCTCCCCTGGAGACATAATCTCCTTTGAAAGCCTCGATTTCATCGCCGACCAGATCGGCAACCTCACCTTGGCCGAAGCAGATCCAATCCAGCTGGCCGAGGAACCAGCTGACATTGCACCAGTCGGCCCACAGGACGCCGCAATCTCCTTCAACGATCTACTACGGCAATCCTTCACTTCGCCGAGCATTGGGACAACTCTCTCCTTCGGTGTCCGACTTGCGCTAGGCCTTGAGCCAGCTCGGGCTGGGCCAAGAATGGGAGAGATCGTCAATCTCCCGCACGGATTCAGCGATGCTGCAGATCTACATCCCGTGCAGCAAACCCGATCTCCTGTGATTCAGTTTGGACACGGCCAAGCGTCGTTTCAGATTGGATCTAGAGAGGTCAGGGTCGTTCTTACTCTGATAAACTACTCGGAGTCCGACTCCAAGTCGGATAATGGTTCGAACGCTAGTTCGGACTCCAGTCTGGCGAGTTTCCTCCTCCCCCGCGAGATCTTTACGGCTTCAACACCACCACCCGAGGTGCATCGACTACAAGAGGAGCAACAGGAGGAGGCACGCCGACTGCGACAACAGGAGGAGGCTAACCGCGAGGCTCGCAATGATGGGCTACGCAAGGATGGGCGAGCAGTGTCGATGTTTTACATCGGCAATAAATATATGGGGCTACTCGGCGGATGGAAACTCGGTGGATTGCAAAGGAACACAGGGAGATTTTATACTGGTTCAAGCCCTCAATGTGAGGTAATACCCTACGTCCAGTTGTGATGGTATTCCTTTGAGGATGTATGGTGGTGATTCTAGTGAACCAACTCAACCTGCCCTCAGAGGGCGCCTTGCCTCCCCTTATATACTTGGGGACAGGGTTACAAGGTAGGAGTCCCAACCGGATTACGGCCAAGTGATCTCCTCTTAGAGATATAACGCACCCAACTAGGACTGTGTTTTCCTTATCATACAAGGCAAAGTTTGCTAGGGATTACTATATGTCTAATTACGAGGCCAGGCCCATCCTCTATCCGAGTGGCCCATATGCTTGTCATGAGGTACCCGGGGCCCATGGCACCTATAGTAGCCCCTGAGACCTTCATAGTTGAGTCACAGCTGATGCCGAGTGCTCATCCTCCACCGTGAAGTCTTCCCGAGTGCATTGCTCCCGAGTACTCTTTGTCCGAGTGCTTCTTCTCCCGAGTCCTGCTTCATGTCAGCTGGCAGCGAGGCTATGAAGGGCTCCATGTAGAAGTATGAATAGTGTGCGCCGAATAGACGCACCTATTAGGTGTAGCCCCCGACTTTGTGCTTAATTGTGAAACAATTAAACATAAAGTCAAAGATCTTTTAACCTTGTAGTCCTTCCCGAGTAGTACACTACTAGTATATGAGACTCTTCAGTATCATGTCAACAAGAATATGATTTATAGTCTTGCGAGTAGCATGCCACTCGTATATGGGACTCTTCAGCTTCATGTCAGCTGGAAAAGGGGGTTTATAGTCTTTCCCAGGTGGCGTCCCACTCGGGAGTTAGACTTCTCAGCGTCATTTCAGCTGGAAAAGAATATTTATTGTCTCTCCCGAGTAGTGTTACTACTCGGAAGTTAGACTCTTCAGCATCATTGTCGGCTAGAAATAATGTTGCTCAATGGCAACTGTGGTCAGCATGTAGCCGAGTACCACTTTATGAAAATTAATCCATTGCGTGGTCAGGTGTACTCGAGAAAGATACCTACATCCCCAATTTTAATGAAGACCAGCTTGTGATCCTTATAAGGATATATCCTCGATACTTGGTGGATAAGACAGATACCCAAACACATGTGTTTTAGCAATTAGGCCTTCATGAAGCATATCTGTTTACCTCATCGGTTCCTGTTGGTAGCATCAGCACTGTGATTTTAAACTAGCCTGCGAGCGGCCCATATTGAGCATGCTACTGTAGAAACTCATATGTTGTTGGTTGCTACCAAATAAGCCGACCTGAACCGACCTACCCAGCATACCTCTATAGAAGTAGCATCCATCGTATGTCAGCACGAGTACTCCAGCATTGGTAATTGCAATTAGCCAGAAGAATCCTTGTCTGCAAGCCTTTTCGACTTATGTTCTGGATGCAGCCTGGTTGCCACAGGTGCCTGAGTAGGTATGTTGCAGAATCTGCTTGCCCTCCTCAGGTGTGACGCGGTACATGAGAACTCCGGACGCACTTGACGACGTAAGTCTTCTCTGACTTGGGTAAAGCCGAATAAGGTACCCGAACCTTGCGTTAACATAGGGTTCAGCTGGCGACCCTCATGGGGCGTACCATATCCAACAGAGCCATAGCCAAATAAGGTACCCGAACCTTGCATTAACATAGGATTCTGTTGGTGACCCTCATGGGGCGTACCCGATCTAACAGAGTTGTGACCAAATAAGGTACCCAAACCTAGCATTAGCATAGGATTCGGCTAGCGACCCTCGTGGGGTGTACCCTACTTAGCCGAGTTGCAACCGAATAAGGTACCTGAACCTAGTGTTAGTGTAGGATTTGGTTGGCGACCCTCATGGGGCGTACCTCACCCAGTCGAGTAGTATACGACCCCCAACTAGCGCCGGAGGTCAGTTGTCAGCTCACATGGAGCGTAGCCAGGGAAGATGACGTCCCGACTGGCACAAGTACTCGGTTAGTAGCCCTCATGGAGCATTCCGAGTGATTCTTGATAGACTTGTCCAGCCCCCAAGCGTAGGAGATAGGCTCGCAGCCCTGAGTTCCTGTCACGCGTATCCGGAGCTGGCCCTGCACTATAAACATATCGGATGAGTAGCATCTGATGATAAAAACAATCACCCGAATAAAATGTATTTTACAATATATGTAAATATGAGTTCTTCCTCTTATTGATATTAATTTCTCCGAGTAGTTGCCCCTTACGTTTAAGCACTCTGCCCGACTAATCATAGCCCCCGAGTGTTGGGGTTGGCTCATGGCTCTTTCCCAGACACGCGTTTTGGGTGACTTGAGTTTGTCTTTCATGGAGCAAAGATTCACGGATCAGGATTTATGCTACTCGAATACTTTTACAATCATTTAAGAGAAAAAACAGAAAAAAGTGCAGCTTGTACACCTATTAGGTGTAAGCGGCTGCGGCATTGGTGAGGCCAAGTGAAGAAATATTTATTAGGAAGCGATTTAGCTGTTCGGTATGTTGGAGTGGGGATGCCATCTTTGCGTTTGGGCTTTTGAGCCCCCGAGCATGTCACTTGTTGTTCTGATAATCTTCAGTTGTTGAAGATCAATGGTGGTTGTGACCGACTGCCACAATGAAGCCGTCTGACTTGCGTTTGCGACTCCCAACTTTAGTCGGGACCGCGTCGTTGGTGCCCTCCCGCTTCTTTTGTCAGGGTGCCTTCTTGTCATCGAGAGCCTCAGCAACAGCGTCGATCGAGTCGGCGCACTTGTTCGCCATGTCGAATAAAGCCTTGACAGAGTTGGGAGGCTTTCGAGTGAATTTGGCGATGAACGAGGTGTCTTTGACTCCTTTTCGAAAGGCGGCAATGACGACCTTGTCCTTGATCTTTGGGATTGAATTATTCTTTTCAGAGAACCTCTTGATGAAGTCACGAAGAGACTCGTTCTTCCTTTGATGCAGTTGATATAAGTCATACTCAGAAGATGGCCTCTCGTATGTTCCCTGGAAAGCTGGCGATGAAAGCGTTCCCGAAGTTCTCCCCAATAGCCCGATTGACCTCTTTTGGGAGTCCTGTTTAGCCATGTCCTCGCTGAGTCGGCTAGAGCAACTGGGAGGTAGTTAGCCATGACCTTGTGATCTCCTCCAGCTGCTTGGATTGCTAGAGTGTAGACTGTAAGCCAAGACTCGGGGTTGGTCTTCCGGTCGATTTTTTGACCCCAGCGGGTTTGAATCCTGTTGGCCAGTCGACCTGTTGAAGCTCGTGGGTGAAGGCCGGTACTCCTTCAACTTCATGAGGACTCAGACTCCGCCTACGGCGGCAAAACCACTCATGGTGGAGACCGAAGCGCTCATTCTCGTCTTCCAATCGGCGTTGCTTGTCTTCCTCTCATTCGCGGTGCCGAGCGGTTGATGTCCTGCCGAAGGTCACGCCCAGTTTGGTCTCAGATATCCTGGTTGTCCTGACGGTTGCTTTGACATCGCCGATTATTGTTGGGGTTGCCGAGTGACGTCTGATGTGCCTTCATGTGCGGCCGACTGGAGCCGGCCACTCGGCGTCGCTTTGAGGTGGATGAGACTGCCGTTGGGGAAGCCAACCGGTTGGTCGGTACGAGGGTGTCGCCCGACTGTTGGCGTTACTTGCATGCAGCAGCAGTGATCATGGCTTTTATCCTTGCTATTGTCGAAGTGGCCTAGTGATCAGGCTCAAACTAGAGTGTATCCAGTAGAGTTGCAGCGGCCGCGATGTTCTGTTGAGGAGTGGCGAAGACGTCATGGTCGCCGACTCGGGTTTGGAGGATTTGTTGCTGAGCAGTCCGCCCAGCCCTGTGCAGGTCATCGTTGCAGGCGTGTAGGCGTCTTGCTTCTTCCTCTTGTTGTTTTCGCAGTCGGTGGGCCTCCTCCTCTTGCTGTTTGCGTAGTCGGCATGATTCCTAAGTAGGAGTGGAGCCTTTGGATGCCATGAAGATTTCTCGTGGCGGAGAGAAACTTGCCGAACTGCTGTCCAACTTAGAGTCAGAATCTGACTAAGAGTCGGAGTCCGACTGCGAGTCGAAGTCAGAATAATTGATGGGGCTGAATATAACTCCGACCTCCCTAGATCCGATCTCGAGCAGCTCTGGGCCGTATCCGAGTCGAACTCCAGGGGATCATGTTTGCCGTGTCGGATGTTGTTCGAAGATATCCGTGGCGTTGCCAAGTCCGAACGGGAGATTGACGATCTCCTCCTTCCTTAGCCCAATCTTGGCCGGCTCAAGGCCGAGTCCAAGTCGAACACCGAAAGGAAGAGTTGTCCCAAGACCCGGGCAAGTGGAAGATTGCCGCAGCAAGTCGATGATGGTTGCTGCAGCATTGTGTGGACCGACTGGCACGGAGTCGGCTCATTCCTCGGCCAGTTGGATTAGGTCTGCGTCGGCCAAGGTGAGATTACCGAACATCTCGGTGACGAAGTCGAGGCTTCTGAATGAGATTGTATCTCAGGAGGAGAATTTGCCGCCATTGACTCTGGTTACTAAATCTATCGAGCTTGTAGATGTAGATCTCGCCGAAGCCCCTACCTGGCGCGCCAACTGTCGATGTTTTACACCGGCAATAAATATATGGGGCTACTCGGCGGATGGAAACTCAGTGGATTGCAAAGGAACACAAGGAGATTTTATACTGGTTCAGGCCCTCGATGTGAGATAATACCCTACGTCTAGTTGTGATGGTATTCCTTTGAGGATGTATGGTGGTGATTCTGGTGAACCAACTCAAGCTGCCCTCAGGGGGCGCCCTGCCTCCCCTTATATACTGGGGGATAGGGCTACAAGGTAGGAGTCCCAACCGGATTATGGCCAGGGGATCTCCTCTTAGAGATATAACGCACCCAACTAGGACTGTGTTTTCCTTATCATACAAGGCAAAGTCTGCTAGGGATTACTATATCTCTAATTACGAGGCCAGGCCCATCCTCTATCTGAGTAGCCCATATGCTTGTCATGAGGTACCCGGGGCCCATGGCACCCACAAGTAGCTCAGCAGCAAATTCTCTAGACTAAAGTCGGCGATCACGACGTCTTCGTCACGCCGCAACAGAATGATGTGGCCACCGCAACCTTGCTGGACACACTCCAGCTCGGGCCTGATCACCAAGCCACCCCAACTATCGCCATGATCAAAGCGATGATCACAGCTGCTGCCTGCCAACAACAATAACAATAGTCGGGCGACACCATGGAACCGACTAATCGGTCGGGATCTCCAGCAACGGGCTCATCCACGTCAGCACAGCGTCGGGCAGCTGGCTTAAGTCAGCCACGCGAGGAGTCCAGGCAAACATCACTCGGCAATGACAGTCGGCAGCGTCACCAGTTTGACCGCCGGCCCAACCAAGACCTCCGAGAGTGCCTACAACACGACCTCCGCCACACCATCAACGCCCAACGCCACGAACGACACGAAAACGAGCGCCGCCGACTAGAGGATGAAAATGAGCGCTTCGGTCTCCATCACAAGTCGTTTAACCACTGTGGTCGAAGCCTGAGCCCTCACGAAGACGAAGGCATTCCAGCTTTCACCCGGGAGCTACAGGACGTCGACTGGCCGACTAGCTTTAAGCCCACAGGAATTGAAAAGTATGACGGCAAAACAAATCCCGAGTCCTGGCTCACCGTATATACCCTAGCAGTTTGAGCTGCTGGGGGCGACAACAAAGCCATGGCTAACTACCTCCCAGTCGCGCTAGCCGACTCGGCGAGGACATGGCTAATAGGGCTCCTGAGGCGGTCGATCGGTTCCTAGGGAGAACTCAGGGAGCGGTTCATCGCCAACTTTCAGGGAACCTACGAGAGGCCATCTTCTGAGCACGATTTGTATCAACTACACCAGAAGAACAACGAGTCTCTACAAGATTTCATCAAGAGATTCTCCGAGAAACGCAATAAGATCCCAATGATCCGAGACGAGGCCGTCATCGCCGCCTTCCACAAGGGAGTAAAGGACGCCCCGTTCATCGTGAAATTCACTCGGAAGCCACCACCATCTATCCGGGCCCTTTTCGACATGGCCAACAAATATGCTGACTCAGTTGAAGCGGTCGCAGAGGCCCTCGACGAGAAGAAGGAGCCCCGATAGAAAGACCAGAAGGCGAAAGCCGACAACGAGTCGTCTCAAAACAAGTCTGGTAGCCACAAGCGGAAGTCGGACAACGAGGTGGCCAACATGGAGCGCACTCGGTCGCGGCCCTAGCGAAATAACGACTACTAGAAGGTCATGAGCGGGCCATGCCCCTTCCACCCTAAGGGCAAGCATGCGGCCAAAGACTGCTACATGCTTAAGAAGTTTGCCTCTGAGCAGGCTTCACCATCTGGCGCCGACAAGGACAAAGACAAGCCAGATCAGGGTCCGACTGATGATTTTCAAGATCCCCAAGCTGAGCTCAATCACATCTTCGGAGGGCCGCTCGCATACGAGTCCAAGCGAAAACAGAAGCTATCTGCACGCGACGTCAATACGGTCTCTACGATGGACACCCCCCAGTACCTGCGCTGGTTAGAGATGGCCATTACATTCAATCGCGCAGATCACCCAGATTGGGTCTCACACCCGGGATGCTACCCACTTGCCCTAGACTCGGTCGTCAGAAATATCAGGCTGAAGAAAACCCTCATCGACGAAGGCAGCGCGCTCAACATCTTATTCACCAAGATTTTGGACGAGATGAGGATTCCTCGTTCAGAATTACGGCCGAGCACTATGCCCTTCCACGGGATAATTCCCGGCCTGTCATCAACTCCACTCGGGCAAATTACATTGCCAGTAACCTTCGGCACACGGGATACCTTCTGCATGGAAAATGTCTGCTTTGAGGTGGCCGACTTCGAGACCGCGTACCACGCGATACTCGGACGACCGGCACTCGCCAAATTTATGGCGATACCGCACTATACATATATGGTGCTCAAGATGCCTGGGCCAGCAGGAGTCCTCTCCCTCCGCAGTGACGTCAAGCAAGCTTTCACCTGCGACAAGGATCGTTGTGAACTGGCTCAATCACAAGAGACGGCAGTCGGGCGCAACAGCATCCGGCAAGCCACCACAACTAAAGTCAAGCAAGATCCAGTTCCAGCAAAAAAGGCGGTAAAGTTGGGAATTTCAGCGGACTCTGACATGAAGAAGATCCCCCAGGACCCTTCCGACCCCTCCAAGACTGCCCTAGTCAGGACGGGACTCGACCCCAAATAGGAAGACGCGCTCGTCACCTTCCTCCAAGCCAACAAAGATATATTTGCGTGGAAACTGTCCGACATGCCGGGCGTACCAAGGGAGGTGATCGAGCACGCCCTCAATGTGAACACAGACGCCAAGCCAGTCAAGCAATGGCTATGGCGCTTCACTCATGACCGCAAGGATGCTATTCGGGAGGAGATCACCAAGCTCCTCATAGCCGGGTTCATCAAGGAGGTCTATCGGGCTGGCAAACCCAGTTCTGGTCCGAAAGAAAAACGGTAAATGGCGCATGTGCGTCGACTACACCGATCTCAACAAGGCGTGCCCCAAGGACCCATTTGGTCTTCCCAGGATGGATCAGGTGGTAGATTCCACAGCCGGGTGCGATCTACTCAGCTTTCTCGACTGCTACTCGGGATACCATCAAATCAACCTGAGGGAGGAAGACTGCTTAAATACTTCCTTCATCACGCCGTTTGGAGCGTACTGCTACATCACAATGCCGTTCGGTTTGAAAAATGCTGGAGCAACCTATCAACGGGCAATTCAGCGGTGTCTGCACACTCAGATCGGGCGCAACGTGGAAGCCTACGTCGACGACATGGTGATCAAGACCAAGTCCAAAGAAGACCTCATCGCTGACCTAGAAGAAACCTTCCAAAATCTTCGACGATTCAAGATGATGTTGAACCCGGAAAAATGCGCCTTCGGAGTGCCATCCAGCAAGTTACTCAGCTTCATCATCTCGCATCGCGGCATCAAGGCAAACCCGGAGAAAGTCAACGCCATAATGAACATGGCTCCCCCAACTAACCAAAAGGATGTCCAGAAGCTATCAGGCTGCATGGCGGCACTCAGCCGATTTATTTCCCGACTGGGCGAACGGGGTATGCCCTTCTTCAAGCTACTCAAAAAGGTGGACAATTTCCAATGGACTCTGGAAGCCCAGCAAGCCTTCGAAGACTTTAAACAATTTCTCACATCACCCCCCGTGTTGGCATCACCCATGCCCCAAGAACCGCTAATGCTATATCTGGCGGCAACCACTCAGGTAGTCAACACGGTACTGGTGGTCGAGCGATCCGAACAGGGTCACATCCAGAAAATACAACGGCTAGTTTACTTTGTCAGTGAGGTGCTTGCCGACTCGCAGACGAGACACCCGCAAGTCCAGAAGCTGTTATATGGCCTACTCATCACAGTCCGGAAGCTGATGCATTATTTCCAAGCACATCAAGTCACGGTGGTCACATCGCTTCCACTCAGGGATGTCCTCCATAATCGCAAGGCCACCGGCCGAATCACTAAATGGGCCCTCGAGTTGATGGCATTCGATATCACCTTTCAGCCATGGACAGCAATTAAATCACAAGCTCTAGCCGACTTCGTGGCCGAGTGGACAGAAGTTCAACTGCCTACATCAACAGCGAAGCTAGAGCACTAGACAATGTACTTTGACGGTTCTCTATAGATCAGCGGCACCGGGGCCGGAGTCATATTGACATCACCCACCAGCGAAAAACTGAAGTACGTTCTACAAATCCACTTCCCGGCTTCCCACAATATCGCCGAGTATGAGGCACTTATCCACGGGCTCCGGATTGCTATATCACTCGGCATACGTTGACTGGTTGTGCGCGGGGATTCTCAACTCGTGGTGAACCAAGTCATGAAAGACTGGACTTGTCTCGATGATACCATGGCGGCATACTGTCAAGAGGTCCACAAGTTGGAAAACAAGTTCGACGGGTTGGAGATAACACATGTCCTACGACAATACAATGATGCTGCAGACGAGCTGGCAAACATGGGATCCAAGCGAGAAGCGGTTCCGACTGGAATATTTGTCGAGCAACTTATGGAGCCATCTGTCAAGAAGAAACCGGCGCTGGAACAGTCGGGAGGCGAACCTACCCTGGCTACAGATGAGGTGCTGCACATATGTCAAGACTAGCAGACCCCTGTTGTCAAATTTCTCCTGGACAACGAACTCCCAGACGATCACAATCAAGCCAAGCAAGTCAAACGTTGAAACAAGAGCTTCCTGCTAGTCAGAGAAGACATGTACCGAAGGAGCGCATCCGGTGTCCTCATGCGTTGCGTCACCACCGAGGAGGGCAAGCAGATCCTACAGTCGATCCACTCGGGCATATGTGGCAACCATGCCGCATCCAGGACGTTAGTCAGAAAGGCTTACTGGCAGGGATTTTTCTGGCCCACAGCAGTAACAGACGCCAAGGACATTGTTCGCAAGTGCGAGGGTTGCCAGTTCTACGCAAGACAAACAAATCTCCCAGCCAAAGAACTCCAAACAATCCCTATTTCTTGGCCATTCGCAGTATGGGGACTCGACATGGTCGGGCCTTTCAAGGAAGCGCCAGGAGGGTTCACACATCTATTCGTCGCAGTGGATAAATTCACCAAGTGGATTGAGGCAAAACCTGTTGCAACTATAACAGCGGCACGAGCAAAGGACTTCATCATGAGTATACTATACAGATTTGGGGTTCCTAACCGCATCATCACCGACAACGATACTCAGTTCATGGGTGGCGTATTCAAAGACTTCTGCGAAGATTTCAGCATCAAGATCTGCCATGCATCTGTGGCACACCGGCGGAGCAACGGGCAGGTCGAACGAGCCAACGGTATGGTCTTACAAGGCATCAAGGCCAGGATATTCGACCGACTACAACCATACACAGACCGGTGGGTACAAGAACTCCCACATGTTCTCTGGTCTCTCAAAACCATGGTTAGTCGGGCAACAGGGCAATCCCCTTTCTTTCTGGTCTACGGTGCTGAGGCCATGCTACCGATAGAGTTACAGTTTGGCTCTCCGCGAGTCCGGGCTTACTCTGAAGACGTCTCAAACAATACCCGATTGGTCAAGCTAGATCAGTTGGAAGAAGCAAGGGACATCGCAACAATCTAGTCGGCAAGGTATCTTCAAGGCCTACATCGCTACCACAATCGCAATGTCTGTGGCCGTGCCTTTTTTGTCGGAGATCTCATCCTGAGGAAAATACAAACCACCAAAGACAGGCACAAATTATCCCCAATCTAGGAAGGGCTGTTCGTTATAGCTAAGGTCACGTGGCCAAGCGCATATCGACTGAAGACCGAAGACGGTGCCCTTATCAGCAACACATGGAATATAGAACAGCTACGTCCTTTCTATACCTGAGCTTCATAATTTCTCATGTGTACAGTTTCTCTGACTCACTACGCCGCTTGTATCAACTGAGTAGTGAGTCGGGGGCTGCAGGTATATATGTGCTTTGTCAATAATATATGAGCTTGTCCTACTCCAGTTATGAAGCCTTACTACGACTCATGTTTGCCCGAATACAATTTCTTACATTGAGCGATTTTATTAAGTTCTGACAGACTAACTCGGCGTAAACTACAGTCAAGTAAAGCTAATGACAACTGAGTAATAATTCAAAGCTTGGCGGAATTGCACATATATTTACACATGTTTTCCACAAAAGTTTATACATGCCGACTACATGATATGTTGCTCTTACAGACCCAGGTCTCGGGTGATTATTTCAGCAGTCGGCCTCACCCGTGCTATCAGCTCCAGCGCCTCCTCGGGCGTCGTCTCTTCGGCAAACCCCTCCTCGATGGCTTCAATGTCTGCCCTCGGGTAGATTGATTTGGTCATCGCCAGGGTCTGGGCCACGCCGGCAATGACATGCTCATCCGAGTACCTCTTCAGGGCACTCGGTGCATCCTCAAGACACACCTCCACTTGGGGGGATTCGGCTGCAGCTGGTTCCCATAGGGCAGGGATCCATCAGATCAAGGAACCCTTTCACAGACCCGATGCGGGCCTCCCGTGATTCCCTGATAACCCTTATCTCCTCTGTATAAAACTGATATTGGGCCTGGGCATTGGCTCTGAGCTCTGCCCGGGTCCACCAACAAGTAAACTTGTTAGGCACGGTTGTCAATGGAATGATTAAAGGATTGGTTAAGATCATTGTCGAGACAGGGACTTACTGGCGTAATCGGCCTCCCACTCGGCCACGGTCTTCTCCAGTCTAGCCTTTTCTTCGCGAGGTTGATGGTGGCCTCTTTTAACTCGGCCTTCTCCCGTTCGAGCTCGGCGTTGGCCTTTGTTAGGTCGGCCTTGTCCTTCTCAAGCTTGGCCTTGGCTTCCTCGGCCTCCTTCAGCTGGGCTTCCCTCTCTGTTTGGGTCTTTAACTCGGCTTTGAGGGATGCATGACAGATTAGTAAGAACTCAACCTTACAGCCATGACACAACTGGGCAGTCGGGAACAACGCAGCTGGAGAAATTCATCAATGGTTCAGTTGGGAAGAAGCATTCGGGGGACTTACCTCTAATCTTCCCGGCTTGGGCCCAAGTTTCATCCCTGAGCTGGGTGGTGGCATCCTTCAGCCAGG
The DNA here is from genome assembly GCA_003991445.1 of Oryza meyeriana var. granulata. Taxonomy (NCBI): domain Eukaryota; kingdom Viridiplantae; phylum Streptophyta; class Magnoliopsida; order Poales; family Poaceae; genus Oryza; species Oryza meyeriana. The sequence continues at coordinate 264,875 of RYFJ01000970.1, forward strand.
CTTCCCTCCCTGCGTGGCGCTTCTCTGCCTCGGCCTTCAACGCCCGGAGCTGCTCTAACTCCGCGAGATGGGGGGCCATTTCGATCAGGATCCCGGTCATCTCCTCATTATGATCAACGAGCTTCTGCTTAGGGAGAGAAGAAGTCAAGAATGGAGTCAGACGTCAGAATAGGAACCAAGACTCCACCGCAAGAATCATACCCGAACCCCCTCGGACCCGGCAATGGCAGCGCGGAGCAAGCTTTCGCATTCCCTTCTCGCCACGGCCTCATTGAGCTTGAACCTCCTCGCAGTCCCATCAAGCACCGTCCAGGTGAATGTTCGGGGGAACTTACGCGGAGGAGCTTCAATCCGAGGAAGGTTCGGGATCTTCGACAGTGATGACGATGATGACGATGACAACCATGACGGCGACTGGGTCCTGGCCCCCATGCCGGCATCCTCTGTGGCCTGGAGGGTCGACTCGGGGGCTCCGGCAAACGGCCTCAGGTAGTGGGCGTCGACCAGGGGAGGGCAGCAACCTCAGTAACCACCTTGGTCGGGCGGCACCACGGCCCTGTAGTCAGGACCACCTCAGTCTCCGTGACTAGGTTGGCCACCGGCTCAGTGGGTGTGCTCGCAGGGGCCGGCTTGGTTGGGGCGGGCTCTTCAAGGGGAGCGGTCGGAGCGGTCTCCGTGAGATCGATATCAGCACGCTTCTTGCATGGCAAAACAGACATCAAAATACTACTGCAACAGACGAGAATCTCGGAAGATCCAGAGCAGCTTACCTCTTGGAGAACTTGAGTTTCCCGCCGAGCGATCCAGGTCCCTATGGGGCGCTGCGCCCGGTTGTCGGCCGATCGGCGAAGCAGTCAACAGCGGCCTAGCAGTTGGAGGCGGCCCCGTAGGTGGCGTGGCCAACTCGGGCACCTGTGTGCTTGGCGGCAGCTGCTTGGATCATCTACTCGGCGATGCTTTTGCCGGGCTCGGCAATGTTGAGCTCGGCCGTACTGGTCCCAACCTGGGACTTGATCACCTGGGTGCCGCGGCGGCGGTGTCCTTTATCTTCAGACCTCCTATCACGACACGCGGCGTCATGGCCCCCTCGCCCCGATATAGAACTGGCTTTTTCCCCGCTCTCTTGGAGTTAGGTTGGGCAGCAGGGGGGCTCCTCGGCCTCTTCTTTGATTTGACGGCTGACAACGGGCGGGAGTCCTTATCGAACTCCTCTCACCACTATAGATGAATCAACAAAGTACATCACACGATGTTGGGCAATCACAGACACAAGCCCACAGGCATTCGTCATAGAAGAAGGACAAAGATTACCTTGGGACGGGGCCGAAGGAAGCTATAAGCCGCGGTCCGGCATTTATCGTCTTCGGTCTTAATCACCCCCTCGGAGAAGTAACCAAACAGGGTCTCGGTCACCTTGTACTTGTCGGCCGACTCGTGGCTTACTCGGTCAGGGTCATATTTGCCCTGAAAATCCCAGCCGAACGCGCTCCTTAGCTTCAGCGGCTGGATGCGCCGAGTCAGGAAACGCCGGGCCACCCAAGGCCCGGTCAGGCCAGCCTCCTTAAGCTCTTCTAATTTTCCCAACAATTGATGCACTTGGCCCATCTCCTCAAAGGTTGGATTTGCTGACCAATTTGGTAAAACTACCGGTGGCAAGCCGGTGAATGGACGCAAGGAGGGAGCCAGATCTGCGCAATAGAACCATTCCTTGTGCCAGCCTTTCAGGGAAGATTTCAAGGGGAGATCAAGATATGTTTTCTTCCCATCACTTCTCAACTGGAGACCAGCCCCCCAATCACATTGATATTATTCTTGGAGGGCTGGGGTTTGATGTGGAACAGATGCCTAAAGAAATTAAAATGGGGCTCCACACCCAAAAAGCACTCGCAGAGAGTGACAAATATGGAGATTTGAAGAATCGAGTTGGGATTCAAATTCATCAACTCCAATTCATAGAAGTCAAGGATGCGGCGGAAGAACTCATAAGAGGGAAGGCACAAACCCCGATCGAAAAAAGAGGCAAAAACTACTGTTTCGCCAGATTGGGGATTTGGGACCGACTCACCCTTAGCCGGCCGCCAACAGATCACCTCCTGGCTTGGCAACTTCAATTGACTCTCCAGCAGCTTCAGTTTCACCGAGCCGCAATCCGAAGTCGGCCAAGCATTCCCTGGTGCACCCGTAGGATCCGAAGCTTTCGACATGGTTGGGGGCGGAGAGATTTAATGGAAAAGCAATTGGGGGCTTGGAACAGACAAAGAGGACTGGAATCGCCCGAGTTCGAGCGGGGAATAGCAGCAGTAGCTAACCCTAGCCGAGCAGGGGCGAAAAGTTGGGCGCGAAGGCGAAAGACAAAGCGATTGGCTGATTTAGGGAAGATGAAGGAATCTTTTTCTCTCTCCCCGCTTTTTATAGAGCCGATACCGACTAATGGGCTTGGGCCACACAGTCGGTACTGGGCCACCAAGACATGAGTTCCTACAGTACCACGCTCCATGTGGGTCGCCCGCAGGCTGAGTTGAAATTATAGCGCTGGTGCTACCAACAGGAGCCGATGAGGTAAATAGATATGCTTCATGAGAGCCTTATTGCTAAACATATATGTTTGGGTATCTGTTTTATCCACCAAGTCTCTAGGATATATCCTTACATGGATCACAGGCTGGTCTTCATTAAAATTGGGGATGTAGGTATCTTTCTCGAGTACACCTGACCACATCGTGGATTTATTTTCATAAAGTGGTACTCGGTCGACATGCGTGGCCATCAGTTGCCATGAGCAACATTATTCCAGCCGATATGACGCTGAAGAGTCTAATTTTCGAGTAGTGCACTACTCGGGAGAGACTATAAATTTCTCATTCCCGCTGACATGATGCGGAGGAGTCTAGCTTCTGGGTGGGACGCCACTTGGGAAAGACTATAAACCCTCTTTCTAGCTGACTTGAAGCTGAAGAGTCCCATATACAAGTAGCATCCTACTCGGCAAGACTATAAACACACATTCCGACTGATATGAAGTTGAAGAGTCCTATATACGAGTGGCATGCTACTCGGCAAGACTATAAATTAAATTCCGGTTGACATGATACTGAAGAGTCATATACCAGTAGTATACTACTCGGGAAAGACTATCAGGTTAAAGATCTTTGACTTTATGTTTAATTGTCTTCACAATTAAGCACAAAGTCGGGGCTACACCTAATAGGTGTGCCTATTCGGTGCATACTATTCATACATCTACATGAAGCCCTTCATAGCCTCGTTGCCAGCTGACATGAAGCAGGACTTGGGAAGAAGACTCACTCGGACAAAGAGTACTCGGGAGCATTGCACTCGGGCAATCTTCACCGTGGAGGATGAGCACTCGGCATCAGCTGTGACTCAACTATGAAGGTCTCAGGGGCTACTATGGAGGCCATGGGCCCCGGGTACCTCACCACCAGCATGTGGGCCACTCGGATAGAGGATGGGCCGAATCATGTAGTTAGAGCTAAGATAGCACCCGGTAGACTTTGCCTTGTACGATAAGGAAAATATAGTCTTAGTCGGATAAGTTTCTATCTCTAAGAGGGAAATCCCTTGGCCGTATCCGGCTGGGATCCTTATCATGTACCCTTGTCCCCCAGTATATAAGGGGAGGCAGGGCGCCCCTCAAGGGGACGAGATCACGAAATCATTGATCAACACAACTCCTCAGAGGAATAACACCACAACTAGACGTAGGGTATTCCCTCACGACGAGGGCCTGAACCAGTATAAAATCTCTGTGTTCCTCTGCAATCCACCGAGTTTCCCCTTGCCGAGTAGCCCTATAGTTATATTGCCGGTGTAAAACATTGACAAATGTATTCCACATGTGGAGTTTGCCTACAACCGTTCGTTGCACTCCACCACAAAGATGAGCTCATTCCAGAAGATGACCTTGAGTCGAGGACGACTCCAAATCAAGAGGGGGAGGATGATGAGGACATCACTTCTTTCGATACACACTTACAATCTCCACAGGTCCAAGGACCAATTACTCGCGCACGTGCCCGTCAACTTAATTGCCAGGTGAATGCGTTCCTAAGCTCACATGGAAATATTTCTACGAATGGCCTGCTATTTAATTCTTGTGAAGATTTTATTGTTATTAGGAACCTGGGAGAAGACCATGGAGAATAGCTCAAGAAGCCAAATATTAAAGCAGAGACAACAAGTGCAAGTAAATTCTTATTCCCGAGGCCGATTCAGTTTCGGGCTGGGAGACAGCATCAACTTCAAACAGCCATAACTTTTGATCCAGAAGGAGTTACGGGGCCTACAAGTACTTGTTGAAAAGCTTATAAAGTCTACTTTCAGATGGCTTTGGTTTCACACCAAAATTCCGCCTGAGCTGTCCAGAATCGCCAAAACAATTTGCATTATTATTCCCATCCGAGTCAGTTTGGGCCTTTGGGCTTTGTATTTGTGTCGTGGGCTAAACCCATGAGGAGTGTGCCCCTCATAGGGAAAACCCTCACCCTAGAACGTCCTAACTCACATATATTCAGTAGCCATCACTGTTTAGATGGGTTTTGCTTAGATTATTCTGTCTTTGAACAGTTTTGCCGTTTATCTGTTTGTGAGACCCCAACTTCGAGAGTATAATCATTCATCTGCAAGTGAGTTGCAATCTTTCTTGTTCTTGCTTGTGTTCTTCGATTCGTATGCAGGGATTAGCCTTCGTGGTGAGGTCAACCGGGCAGTGCACGGTTGATAACGAGAGGAGACATGGTACTGCGATTGCAGGATTCGGGTCTTGGTGAACAGAAGCCGGATCGTGAGTGTCGATTCTCCACCAAATCGAGAGTTATCCTTACCTAACGGAAGATCGGGCACCCCATTGCCATCACATAGAGTTGCGAACATTGAGATTTGCAAGATGGAGCTGGGATTCAGATTCACCAACTCCAGCCCATAGAAGGAAAGAAGTTGGCACAAAAAATCCGAAGAAGGAAGAGACAGACCCCGGTTAAAGAAAGAGGTGAAGACTACAGTCTCACCAGATTGGGGCTTCGGATCGATTCCCCCTCAGCCGGACGCCAATGGATGACTTCACGGCTCTGCAATCTCAGCAATTTCTCTAAGTACTTCAACTTGGTCAAGCCGCAATCCGAAGTTGGCCAAGTCTCATCAGACACCTTCGAGATTTCCGAAGCTCTCGGCATGGCTTGAGGTGAGGAGATTTGGGGGAAATACTATCAGGGGCTTGGAATGGACGCGGAGGAGCGGGATCGCCCGAGTTTCGAGAGGGAAGAGCTAGCAATGGTGAACCCTAGCGAGGCGAGGTGCGAAATTTCGGCGCGGAAGTTGGAAGATGAAGCGATTGGTGGATTGGAGAAGATGAGGGAATCTTTTCTCTCACTCCCCGCCTTTATAGAGCCTGTGCTGATAAGTGGGCTTGGGCCTACAAATTTGGTACCGTGCCACAAGATATGAGTTTCTACAGTAGCACGCTCAATTTGGGCCGCTCGCTAGCTGTGTTAAAATCACAGTGCTGGTGCTACTCACATAAACCGATTAAATAATCAGATATGCTTCATGGTAAGCAAACAGCCGGATGTATACATTTGAGTATCTACATTATTTACTAGGTATTGAGGATATATCCTTATAAGGATAACAAGATGGTCTCCATTAAAATTGGGGATGCAAGTATCTCTCAAGTACACCTGACCACATATTGGGTTAAAATCCATAAAGTGGTACTCGGCCTACATGATTGGGCAACAATTGCCATGAGCAAAAATCATTCCAGCTGACATGATGCTGTAGAGTCTAACTTCCGAGTGATATACTACTCGGGAAAGACTATAAAAATCATTCTGGCTGACATGATGCCGAAGAGTCTCATATACCAGTAGTGCACTACTCAGGAAAGACTACAAGGTTAAAAATTTTTGACTTTATGTTTAATTGTTTCATAATTAAGCATAAAGTCAGGGGCTACACCTAATAGGTGCGCCTATTCGGTGCACACTTTTCATAGTTCTACATGGAGCCCTTCATAACCTCGCTGCCAGCTGACATGAAGTAGGACTCAGGAGAAGAAGCACTCAGACAAAGAGTACTAAGGAGCAATGCACTCGGGAATACTTCACCGTGGAGGATGAGCACTCTGCATCAGCTGTGACTCAAGTATGAAGGTCTGAGGGGCTGTTGTGGAGGCCATGGGCCCCGGGTACCTCATGACAAGCATATGGGCCACTCGGATAGAGGATGGGCCTAGCGTTGTAATTAGAGATATGATAGGACTTGGCAGACTTAGCCTTGTACGATTGGGAAAATAAAGTCTTAGTCGGGCACGTTATATCTCTAGAAGGAGATCCCATGGTCGTAGTCCGATAGGGTATATAAGGGGAGGCAGGGCACGCCCTGAGGGCAAGTTCATCAGAACCACCACCATACATCCTCAAAGGAAATACACCACAACTGGACGTAGGGTATTACCTCACATCGAGGGCTTGAACCAGTATAATCCCCTTGTGTTCCTTTGCAGTCCACCGAGTTTCGATCTGACAAGTAGCCCTATATTCATATTGTCGGTGTAAAACATCGACAACACCAGTTGGGACCATCTCGCGTTTGGATCCCATGTTGGCTATCTCATCTGCAGCTTCGTTGTATTGGTGCTAAACATGTGTGATTTCCAATCTGTCAAACTTGTTCTCCAGCTTCCATACTTCCTGGCAATTGGCCATCATGTTGTCGTTTATTCATGTCAGTCTTTCATGACATGGTTCACCATGAGTTGGGAATCCAAGCGAACCACCAATCGTCGAATACCGAGCGATATGGCAAAATGGAGCCCATGGATGAGTGCTTCATACTCGGCGACGTTGTGAAATGTTGGAAAGTGAATCTGAAGGACGTATCTAAGTTTTTGTCCATTGGGTGATGTCAGCACAACACCAGTTCCTACTCCATCGATCTGTAGAGAACTATCAAAGTACATTATCCAATACTCAAGTTTGTTCGCAGGTGTAGCTATGGAGGCCATGGGCCCCGGGTACCTCATTACCAGTATATGGGCCACTCGGATAGAGGATGGGCCGAACCATGTAATTAGAGATAAGATAGCACCCGGCAGGCTTTGCCTTGTATAACGAGGAAACATAGTCTTAGTCGGATAGGTCTCTATCTCTAAGAAGGATATCCCTTGGCCGTATCCGGCTGGGATCCTTATCATGTACCCCTGTCCCCTAGTATATAAAGGGAGGTAGGGCACCCCTCAGGGCAGAACACAAATCATCGATCATCAGCACACTCAAAAGAATAACACCTCAACTGGACGTAGGGTATTACCTCACATCGAGGGCCTGAACCCGTATAAATCTTCTCTGTGTTCCTCTGCAATCCACCGAATTCACCTTCGCCGAGTAGCCCTATAGTTTTATTGCCGGTGCAAAGCATCAACAGTTGGCGCGCTAGGTAGGGGACCCGGCGAATTCTTCATCAGCGAATCCGATGGATCCAACAAACGGAGTCGACGGCAACAAGTTCTCCCCCGAAGACAAGATTTCTTTCGGAAGCCTCGATTTTGTTGCCGACCAGATCGACAACCTTACCTTGGCCGGAACAGATCTAATCCAGCCGGCCGAGGAGCCAGTCGACGTAGCGCCAGTCGGCCCATAGGACGTCGCGATCTCCTTCCATGACTTACTGCGGCAGTCCTTCACATCGCCAAGCATATGGACAACTCTCTCCTTGGCGTCCGACTTGCGCTAGGCCTTGAGCCAGCCCGGGTTGGGCCGAGAAGGGGGGAGATCGTCAATCTCCCACACGGACTCGACGACGTTGCGGATTTACACTCTGCACAACAAACCCGATCTCCTATGATTCAGTTTGGACACGGCCAAGCGTCGTTTGTATGCCAGTTCGGACTCCAATCTGGCGAGTTTTCTCCTTCCCCGCGAGATCTTCATGGCTTCAACACCACCCTCTGAGGTGCGCCGACTACAAGAGGAGTAGCAGGAGGAGGTGCGCCGACTGCAACAACAGGAGGAAGCTGATTGCGAGGCTCGCAACGACGGGCTGCGCAGAGCTGGGTGAGCAGCCCAGTAGCAGATTCACCAAACCAAAGTCGGCGATCACGACGTCTTCGTCACGCCACAACAGAACGTTGTGGCCGCTGCAACTTTGCTGGACACGCTCCAGCTCGGGCCTGACCACCAGGCCACCCCAACCATCGCCAAGATCAAGGCGATGATCATGGTTGCTGCCTGCCAACAACAACAACAACAGCAGTCGGGCGACACCCTAGTACCGACTAACAGGTCGGGATCTCTAGCAGCGGGCTCGTCCACATCAGCTCGGCATTGGGCGGCCGGCTCAAGTCAGCCACGCGAGGAGTCTAGGCAAACTACACTCGGCAATACTAATAACAACAACCGGCGCCGTCACCAGTATGATCGCCGGCCTAATCAAGACCTCCGAGAGCGCATATAGCATGACCTTCGCCATACTATCAGCACTTGGCGCCGCGAGCGACAAGAGGATGAGCGCCACCGACTGGAAGATGAAAACGAGCGCTTTGGCCTCCATCACGAGTGGTTTAACTACCGTGGTCGAAGCCCGAGCCCCCATGAAGACGAAGGGATCCCAGCTTTCACTCGGGAACTGCAAGACATCCACTGGCCGACTGGCTTTAAGCCCATGGGGATCGAAAAGTATGACGGCAAGACAAATCTTGAGTCCTAGATCATCGTATATACCCTTGCAGTTCGAGCTGCTGGGGGCGACAACAAAGCCATGGCTAACTACCTCCCGGTCGCGCTAGCCGACTCAGCGAGGACATGGCTGACAGGCCTCCCGAAGCGGTCGATCAGTTCCTAGGGAGAACTTAGGGAGTGGTTCATCGCGAATTTTCAGGGGACCTACGAGAGGCCGTCTTCAGAGCACGATCTTTATCAGCTGCACCAGAAGAAGAACGAGTCTCTGCGAGACTTCATCAAGAGGTTTTCCGAGAAGCATAACAAGATCCCAACGATCCGTGACGAGGCTGTCATCGCTGCCTTCCGCAAGGGAGTAAAGGACGCCCCATTCATTGCGAAGTTCACTCGGAAACCACCACCGTCTGTCTGGGCTCTGTTCGACATGGCCAATAAATACGCCGACTCGGCTGAAGCGGTCGCAAAGGCCCTCGACGAGAAGGAGTCCCGACAGAAGGACCAAAAGGCAAAATCCGACAACGAGCCATCTCAAAACAAGTCTGGCAGCCGCAAACCGAAGTCGGACAACGAGGTGGCCAACATGGAGCGCACTCGGTCGCGGCCCCAGCGGAATAACGACTACCAGAAAGTCATGAGCGGGCCATGCCCCTTCCACCCCAAGGGCAAGCACGCGGCCAAAGACTGCTACATGCTCAAGAAGTCTGCCTCTGAGCAGGCTTCATCATCTAGCACCGACAAGGACAAAGACAAGCCAGATCAGGGTCCGGCCGACGATTTCAAGATCCTCAGGCCGAGCTCAACCACATCTTCGGAGGACCGTCCGCATACCAGTCCAAGCGCAAACAAAAGCTAACAGCGTGCGACATCAACACGGTCTCTATGACAAACACCCTCCAGTACCTGCGCTGGTTAGAGATGGCCATTACCTTCAATCACGCAAATCACCCAGACCGGGTTTCCCACCCGGGACGCTATCCACTCGTCCTGGACCTGGTCATCAGAAACATCAGGCTGAAGAAAACCCTCATTGACGGAGGTAGTGCACTCAATATCCTGTTCGCCAAGACTTTGGACGAGATGAAGATTCCTCGTTCAGAACTACAGCTGAGCACTGCGCCCTTCCACGGGATAATTCCCGGCCTGTCATCAAGTCCACTCGGGTAGATAACCTTGTCGGTAACCTTCGGCACGCGGGATAACTTCCGCACGAAAAATATCTGCTTCGAGGTTGCCGACATCGAGACCGCGTACCACGCGATACTCGGACGACCGGCACTCGCCAAATTCATGGCGATACCGCACTATACATACATGGTGCTCAAAATGCCTGGGCCAGCAGGAGTCCTCTCCCTCCGCAGCAACATCAAGCAAGCCTTCACCTGTGACAAGGAAAGCTGCGAACTAGCTCAATCACAAGAGGCAGCAGTCGGGCGCGATAGCATTCAGCAAGCCGTCACAACTGAAGTCGAGCAGGATCAAGTTCCGGCGAAAAAAGCAGCGAAGTCGGGAATTTCAGCAGACTCTGACACGAAGAAGATCCCCCTGGACCCTTCCAACCCCTCCAAGACTGCTCTAGTCAGGACCGGACTCGACCCCAAATAGGAAGATGCGCTCGTCACCTTCCTACAAGCCAATAAAGATATCTTCGCATGGAAACCGTCCGACATGTCGGGCGTACCAAGGGAGGTGATCGAGCACGCCCTCAATGTGAAGATAGACGCCAAGCCAGTCAAGCAATGGCTGCGACGCTTCGCTCAAGACCGCAAGGATGCTATTCGGGAGGAGATCACCAAGCTCCTCACAGCCGGGTTCATCAAGGGGGTCTATCACCCGGATTGGCTAGCAAACCCAGTTCTGGTCCGGAAGAAAAACGGTAAATGGCGCATGTGCGTCGACTACACCGATCTCAACAAGGCGTGCCCCAAGGACCCATTTGGTCTTCCCAGGATAGATCAGGTGGTTGATTCCACGGCAGGGTGCGACCTACTCAACTTTCTCGACTGCTACTCGGGATACCATCAAATCAGCCTGAGGGAGGAAAACTGCTTAAAGACATCTTTCATCACGCCATTTGGAGCGTACTGCTACATCACAATGCCATTCGGTCTGAAGAATGCTGGAGCAACCTATCAACGGGCCATGACACTGAAGAGTCCCATATACGAGTAGCATCCTACTCGGCAAGACTATAAACACATATTCCGACTGACATGAAGTTGAAGAGTCCTACATACGAGTAGTTCCCTACTCGGCAGGACTATAAAGTTTATTCCGGTTGACATGATACCAAAGAGTCTCATATACCAGTATTAATCTACTCGGGAAAGACTTCCAGGTTAAAGATCTTTGACTTTATGTTTAATTGTCTTCACAATTAAGCACAAAGTCAGGGGCTACACCTAATAGGTGCGCCTATTCGGCGCACACTATTCATATATCTACATGAAGCCCTTCATGGCCTCGCTTCCAGCTGACATGAACCAGGACTCGGAAAGAAGACTTACTCGGACAAAGAGTACTCGGGAGCATTGCACTCAGGCTATCTTCACCGTGGAGGACGAGCACTCGGCATTAGCTGTGACTCAACTATGAAGGTCTCAGGGGCTACTGTGGAGACCATGGGCCCCGGGTACCTCATTACCAATATATGGGCCACTCAGATAGAGGATGGGCCGAACCGTGTAATTAGAGATAAGATAGCACCCGGCAGGCTTTGCCTTGTATAACGAGGAAACATAGTCTTAGTCGGATAGGTCTCTATCTCTAAGAAGGATATCCCTTGGCCCTATCTGGCTAGGATCCTTATCATGTACCCCTGTCCCCTTGTATATAAAGGCAGGCAGGGCGCCCCTCAGGGCAGAACACAAGATCATCGATCATCAAACACCTCAGAGGAATAACACTTCAATTGGACGTAGGGTATTACCTCACATCGAGGGCCTGAACCAGTATAAATCTTCTCTGTGTTCCTCTGCAATCCACCGAATTCACCTTTGCCGAGTAGCCCTATAGTTTTATTGCCGGTGCAAAGCATTGACAGTAGCCGACTGAACATCTGTCCACTCGGCTACGAAGTCAGCGAGTGCTTGAGACTTGATTGCTATCCGTGATTGAAAAATAAACGCTATCAACTCGAGTGCCCATTTAGCGATTCTCCCAGTGCTTCACAATTGTGCATAACATCTCCGAGTGGGAACGACGTGACGATTCTGACGGGGTGCCCCTAGAAATAGTGCACCAACTTCCAGATAGTAATGAGTAAACCATATAGCAGCTTCTAGACTTGCAGATAGCGCATCTTGGATTCACCTAGGACCATGCTAACGAACTAGATGGGCCGTTGTACCTTCTAGATGTGACCTGCCACTTCACGCTCCACAACCAATACCATGCTAACCACCTAGATAGCCACCACAATGTATAGCATGAGTGGCTCTTGGGGCATAGGCGATACTAGCACAGGCTTCGGGAGTCCACTAAAAATTGTCAACATTCTTCAATAGCTTAAAAAAGGGCATACCCCATTCTCCTAGTCAGGAAACAAATCGGCTGAGTACTGCCATGCAGCCGGTCAGCTTCTGGACATCATTCTAGCAAGTCAGGGGAGCCATGTTCATGATTGCACTGATCTTCTTTGTGTTTCCATCAATGCTGCGGTGTGAAACAATGAAACCAAGTAGCTTTCCCAAGGTACTCTGAAGATGCACTTCTCCGGGTTCAGCTTCATCTTGAATTGTTGAAGACTTTGGAAAGTTTCTTCTAAGTCAGCAATGAGATCACCTTTGGGCTTGGTCTTGATCACTACATCGTCGACATATGCCTCCACGTTGCACCCGAGTTGAGTAAGAAGACACCGCTGAATAGCACTGATACATTGCACCTGTGTTCCTTAACCCGAATAGCATAGTGATATAGCAGTATGCACCAAACGACGTGATGAAAGATGTCTTCAGGCAGTCCACGTCCTTTAGGCTGATCTGATGGTATCCCAAGTAGCAGTCAAGAAAACTGAGTAGTTCACATCCTGCAGTAGAATCAACCACCTAATCTATCTTGGGTAGATCAAATGGATCTTTGGAACACACCATATTTAAGTCGGTGTAGTAAATGCACATGCGCCATTTACCGTTCTTCTTCGGGACCAAGATTGGGTTTGCCAATCAATCCAAGTGGTCGACCTCCTTGATGAATCCAGCTGCAAAGAGCTTGGTGATCTCCTTGTAGATAGCATCTTTGCGGTCTTGTGCGAAGTGCCATAGTCGTTGCTTGACAGGTTTGGTGTCCGCCTTGACGTTGAGAGAATGCTCGATCACCTCCCTTGGCATAGCAGGCATGTCAAAAGATTTCCAAACAATTATATCCCTATTAGCCTAGAGGAAGGTGATGAACTCGTCATCCTATTTGGGGTCTAGTTCGGTCCCGACAAGCACCGTCTTGGTGGGGTCTGAAGGGTCCAAGGGGATCTTCTTGGTTTCTAACTTTGGCCATTTTTTTTATGAGATTTCCTCGTGCTCTTTGGAAGTCGATGCCGCTAGTCGGATGTTGCTTCGTTTGACTGCGGCCTCATGAGACTATGCTAGCTCGCAGCTCTCCTTGTCGCAAGTGAAGGCTTGGTTGACGTCACTGCGTAGAGAGAGTACTCCCACTGGTCCTGGCATCTTTAGCATCACGTAGGTGTAGTGGGGAACCGCCATGAATTTGGCGAGTGACAGCCACCCTTCTATTGTGTGGTAGGCTGTCTCAAAATTAGCAACCTCAAAACAGATATTCTCCATGCAAAAATTACCCTACGTGCCAAAGGTGACCAGCAATATGATTTGGCCGAGTGGCTTTGAAGAGAGGCCGGGGATTACCTCGTGGAAGGGAGCTGTGCTCGGCCGTAGCTCAGAATGAGGTATTTTCATCTCATCGAGCGTCATGGCAAATAGAATGTTGAGTGCGCTCCCACCATCGATCAGAACCTTCTCCATCTTGATGTTCTTGATAATTGGGTCCAGGACAAGTGGATAGCACCCTGGATGTGGCACTTGGCTGAGATGGATTGGATTACTGTTCACCAGGCCCATGCATCATAGAGGGAGAGGAGTCCTGCCCATGGGGACCTCCGGTCAATGGCTCGGGCCGGCACCTGTGCGCATGGCCATGGTGTGGTGCGGCTCTAGGATGACATTGGCAGCAACATTTGATGATGACAGAACCTAGGGCGGCGTGGTGCGACAGTGGTTGACACAAGCACGTATCCTTTCCACACCCAGTGACAACGGGCAGATAAGCCTCTTCGCTTGATATGTGTCGGTTCACAAGGAGTAAGGGTTCTGCAACAACCTCTTCAAGACACCCAACAAATCATTGAAACTATTATTGGACCAACCGTTCTTGACTTTCAATCTCAGCATTTCAAGCACTGAATGTGTCGATGCTTTGTATCGGCAATAATTATATGGGGCTATTCCCAAGACCTAAACTTGATGGATGCAAAGGAACACAAAATGATTTTATCCTAGTTCAGGTCCTCAAGATGAGGTAATACCCTACTTCCAGTTGTTGTGTATTGTCTTCGAGCTTTCTCTAGTCAGATTGGTTATGGTGTATGTTCTCTGCCCCAGGGGGACTCAACCAAGGGATTTCCTTGTAGGAACACATCGTATCCGGCTAGGACTATGTCCATTCCCTTGTCATGCAAGGTAACATAAGCCGAGTTATACTGTATCCCTAATTGCATGATCTGGCCCACCCTCTGTGAGTGGCCATATTGCTTTCCATGAGGTACCCGGGGCCCATGGCCTCCACAGTAGCCCCTGAGACCTCCATAGTTGAGTCACAGCTAACACCGAGTGCTCGTCCTCCATGGTAAAGATTTTCTGAGTGCATTGCTCTTGAGTACTCCTTGTCTGAGTACCTCTACTCCACGTCTCGCTTCGTGTTAGCGGGCAATGAGGCTATGAAAGGCTTCATAGAAAATATTGAATAGTGTGCGCCGAATAGGCACACCTATTAGGTGTAGCCCCTGACTTTATGCTTAATTGTGAAACAATTAAACATAAAGTCAAAGATCTTTAACCTTTAAGTCTGTCCCGAGTGACATATTTCTCAGAAATTGGACTCTTCAGCATCATATCAGCTGAAAGATATTTTTGCTTCAGGTATTTTGGCTAAGCATGTAAGCTGAGTACCACTCATGGATTTTAACCCAATGTGTGGTTACGTGTACTTGATAGATACTTGCACCCCCAATTTAAATGGAGACCACCTATTGATCCTTCTAAGGATATATCCTCAATACCTATTAAATAATTCAAATACCTGAACACATGTGTCTAGCAATTAGGCTTAACTTGAAGCATATCTGATTATTTTACTCGGCTTCTATAAAATAGCATCCATACTGTGATTTTAGCATAGACAACTATTGGCCCAATAGGATATGCTATTTAGGAACTCATATCTTACGGCCCATTACTGAGCAGGCCGGCCCAAGCCAACCACCCAACGCAGGCCTATAAATCCCGGGGAGAGAGAAAAGATTCCTCTTTCTTCCCTAAATCCTCAAAACTTATCGCCTCCCAAATCCGCGCGTGCTACTCTTGTGCTCTCCACTCCCACCTAGGGTTTTCAAGCACTCGAGCTTTCCTTCGTGAATCCACAAAGCCTTCCACCTCTGTCGGAGGATGAAACCTCGACGGTGGGAAGTCGGGAGACCCCCCTTTTGAGATTCGGCCAGGGGAGTAGTTCTCAGGTGAAGCCGGCGTCAGGTGTAGAAGAAAGATAGGCGAAGAAGACGTAGAAGAGGCGGGGTTCGGACCGTCCGAAGCGAGTCCGGACCGTCCGAACCGTGGTGAAGCAGAAGGGTCCGGACCGTCCGATGGGGGTCCGGACTGTCCGAAGCGTAGTAATCGCGCGGGGCGCCGGGGAAGACGATCAACCGAGGCGCACAGAGGAGGCAGGAGGATTTATACAGGTTCGGGCTGCCGGATTGTAATACCCTACTCCTGTGTGTGTTTGGCTATGAGGTGGATGAATGAGGTTACAGGGTGAACCTAGCTCGCGGCCGGAGCCGGAGAAGAAGAACCGGTAGCTAGTGTGCGAGCCAGAGAGCCAGAAGACGGGGAAAACTCCTGTCCAGTTCGGCCTGTCGCTCTCGGTGGCTTGGATCCTCCTTTATAGAATCAGGGGAGTCCACAGTGCCAGTTCATGGGGAGAGAGGAAGCGCTGTCTTGTTGTACGCCTCCGCCTACTGCCACCTGCTGCGCCCACGCCGGAGTAGGTCGGCTGCGGGCGGCCTAGTCTTTGGGACGTGGGGATGTGACGGAGCGTCTGGTCGTCTCGGTTGTCGCCTCCCATGTCAGCTGGAGTACAGAGATGTGACAGAGGCCGTCGCCCTCCGCTGCCATAGGGCAGAGAACCGAGGTCCTCTTAGTCAAAAGGCTCTGTAGGTATTGTCGGGTGTTCACGGGGGGCCGTCCTGGGACGTCCACGCGTGGCAAGGCAGGCGACAGGGGCGACAGGCCCTGTTGCCTCGTCATTAATGTAGGTAGTTGGGGAGCTGGTCCGCGGAGTCCTTCCAGTGAATCGGCATCGGCAGTCGGTAGTCGGCGCCCGGGGGCGATCGGTACCCGGTCTATCGGCCACCGGGCTCGGCGCCCGGGATGGGGGCCGATTCCGCGGTTCCCGGGCCCGAGGGACGCACCCGGGGAACGGGGTGCCTAGGACCGAAAGGTGCCCGGGCTCCATATATTTAGGGGGTACTAACCGTAGTCGATCGTCAGCGGTGTAGATTGTGGACCCTGGAGGAGCCGACGTGGCCGTAGACCCACGCGTCCCCAGGGCATGTGGGACCCCCTGTCCCATTTGGCCAATAGTGGCCCCTGGCCCTGTTGCTCGGCCGGAAACGCTCCAAGCAGGAACGGGGCCATGTCTTGAAGAAATGAGGGGATGCTGGGTCCGCCTGGTTCGCCATGGACTGATGTAGATGCGATACGTACCCGGGACCCGGGCTGAAAACATGGAACGAAGTGTTGAGGAAGGCCGGCGGCAGCGGTCGCGATGGCGATGCGGCAGCTTGCCGCCCGTACTGTCGCCACCGAGTTCTTCGTGGCGACCGCTGGCCAGAGACCGCGGCTGGAGAGAGGTGCGTCGTCCGATTGGAGGCCGCCACCGAGTCCGCCGCCGACGAGTTCTCCCGTGCCTGGCCCGAGATGGAGGCGCGGGAGGAGGGAACACTCTCCCGAGGAGAACGCGTCCGGGCCCAAGAGGCCGGGCTCGTGTCCCGGGGGTGTGAGTTCGCCGTGCGCGAGGAAGTCACGGTAGTTCGGGAGGAAGTCGTGGCAGTTCGCGTGGGAGTCGTGGTAGTTCGCGAGGAAGGCGCGGGAGGCCGTGGTCAAGTCCGCTGCCCCGGAGGCAGGGTTCTTCGACCGCGGCGACCATCTCGTAGAGCTGATGCCTGACGAAGAGGTTGAGGAAGACGCCGGTTTCCTTCTGACGCCATGCGCGGGCGCCTTCGGTGCCCGGGGGCCCTCCATGCCCCCGAGCGCCTTCCTTCTGACGTCGCCCGGGGTCCGGTCCGAAGGAGGCCAGCGACCTCTCCCCGTGCGACGGCGTCTCCAGGCCTCACTCGTGCTTGTGCTCCGGTTTTGCCTGTCTTGTACCAAGAGAGGTATTTGCATATGTATATGATTATGTTTATATTTTCGTACCTTGGTTTATTGTGTTTTTTGGAGGTCGCTTGCACTCGGGGTCCCGTGTCTGGGGATGGAGCTCGGACTCGCTTCCCTCGCGAGCCCGAGTCCGGCATAGGCTCAGGGCCCGGGGGCCCCTGCTGTCATGCGAAGGATATGTGTCCGGGGCCCGGGGGCCCCGGACTGGAATATGGTTTTGATATAAGCCGGGTTCCGGGGGCCCGGGCTTGAATATGGGATGTGATACGACCTTCCGGAAGCATTCTCGCCGGGGCGGTGCTATCCGGGCTATCGCGCCCTATTCCGGGTGTCGCGTTCCTAGGCTTGCACTCGCCTTGGCGAGGCCGCCCTGGTTCAGCACCCTGGTGTCGGGCCCGGGGCACGAATTCAGGAATCCGTGCCTCGGCTCAAATATGTGCCCGGGACCCAGGGGCCCCGGACTGAAATAAAAATGTGAGACGACCTTCCGGACGCATTCTCGCCGGGGCGGTGCTGTCCGGGCTATCGCGCCCTATTCCGGGTGTCGCCTTCCTAGGCCGCACTCGCCTTGGCGAGGGCTGCCCTGGTTCGGCACCTCGGTGTCGGGCCCGGGGCACGGATTCGGGAATCCGTGCCTCGGCTCAAACATGCACCCGGGACCTAGGGGGCCCCGGACTGTCATGTGATTTGACGTGGTCGACAAACGCCCGGGTACGGGGTCCCCGGCTAAGGATTATAGACCACGTCGGGACAACTTCTCCGGAACCCGCCTTCGCCGAGGCGATGCCATCCGGGTACTCGTGCCCTGTGGAGGGTCATTCCGGGTGCCACGTTCCTAGGCGCGCACTCGCCTTGGCGATGCCGTCCTGGGTCGGGCTCCTTAGAGTCGGGCCCGGGGGGAAGTCCCAGGCCATATGTTTGCTGGGCGAGGGGCGCTCTGCGACGTGCGCCACGCTTGCTGCCTGCGGAATATTATTGGTGTGTGCCCAACCATCAACTCGCGTGTCATGACCTGAGGCCACGGCGCGAGGAGCGGGCACGAGCCCCGCTACCGAGGGCAGCGAGGACGCTCTCTGGCCTATCAGGGGCCGTGCTCGGGCTCAGCTTCCCTTGCAAGTGTGCGAGCTCTTGACACCGGGAGAAGATCCTCGACCGGGAGCAGCCGATCAACCGGGAATGGATCAACCGGGAGCGGCCTGCTCGGACTTGCGCTCGACAGGGCGGCGTGGTCCGGACTATCATACCGGGACCCGGAGGCGCCGGCTGAGTCGGGACGAACCGCCCGGACAGGCCATCGCGTCTGATGGAGTCTGGGCAGCCGTACCCTAGGTGTGTCCGGGACCGGAAGGTCCCGGGCTGAGTCGGGACGAACCGCCCGAACTGGCCATCGCGTCCGATGGAGTCCGGGCAGCCGTTCCCTATGTCTGTCCGGGACCGGAAGGTCCCGGGCTGAGTAGAAGGTAATGAGGGATGAATCGGGACGATCTCTCTTGGAAAGTGTCGGGACGCCCTTCCTGGACACGCTCTCGCCAGGGCGAAGCTATCCGGGTTATCGGTCCCCATCTGGTTATGAAAATGTTGATGTTGTCCTGAGCGCCACGCCCCTAGGCCGCACTCACCTTGGCGAGGCTGCCCCTGGTTCGGGCCGCACGGTTCCGGGTCCCAACAAGCGGATCCCGGGCTACGCCCTTATCGGGCAAGGGGCCCCGGGACCCGGGGGGCCCGACTATAATGCGATTTGATATATGCTGGGATCCGAAGGCCCGGGCTTGGTTGTTCCAGGTGCCACGTCCAAGGGTCGCACTCGCCTTGGCGAGGTGGCCTGGGTTCGGGCTTCCTAGAGCTGGGCCATTGGTCGGCCTATCCGTTGCCTTCGGCCGGGCCGCCCGAATTGTCCCGACCGGGCTCGGCCTGCTAAGGCTCCTGCCAGAAGTACTTGACCTACTTGGCCAAGCTTTGGACGGCGCGGCACTCCGTGAGGTCGTGCGAATCCGTCTTGTGGACGGCGCACCACTTCTGGGCCGCTGCCGGCGAAGGCGGCGCGCGTGCGGCCCTTGGCCGCTCATCGGTGCTGTTGTCGCCGCGGGCGTCGTCGGGCCGTGGGGCTCTGTCGGTATTGTCGGGTGTTCACGGGGGGCCGTCCTGGGACGTCCACGCGTGGCAAGGCAGCGACAGGGGCGACAGGGCCCTGTCGCCCTCATCATTAATGTAGGTAGTTGGGGAGCTGGTCCGCGGAGTCCTTCCAGTGAATCGGCATCGGCAGTCGGTAGTCGGTGCCCGGGGGCGATCGGTACCCGGTCTATCGGCCACCGGGCTCGGCGCCTGGGATCGGGGCCGATTCAGCGGTTCCCGGGCCCGAGGGACGCACCTGGGGAACGGGGTGCCCGGGACCGAAAGGTGCCCGGGCTCCATATATTTAGGGGGTAGTAACCGTAGTCGGCCGTCACCGGTGTAGATTGTGGACCCTGGAGGAGCCGACGTGGCTATAGACCCACGCGTCCCCAGGGCATGTGGGACCCCCTGTCCCATTTCGCCGACAACCTCAATCGTCGATTCCCATCACCAAGAAGCTTTTCCCCCACTTTTTGATCTTGCAAAATGCCGAGGGCTCCATTCAATGTTCCCCACATCCTGACAGGGACATGGCCAATGTCAACTATGTGCTCCACAAAGCTCGCTTATTTGGAGAAGTGCCTCCAGCCAAAAGAACTCATCAACTGGCGCCCAGCCATAGGTGAGACAGTTCCCTCCCCCAATTCCCATGAGCTCATGGTGTTCGCATCTTTCTCAATAGGGGTTTTGCTTTTCCTTCTTCTGATTCCCTCCATGGCCTCATTGATTATTATCAAATCGAGCTCATTCATCTCAACCCCAACTCCATCCTTCAGATCTCTATCTTTGTAACACTTTGTGAAGCTTTTCTCAGGCTTAATCCCTGTTGATGTTTTGTATCAGCAATAATAATATGGGGCTACTCGTGAGACCTAAACTTGATGGACTGCAAAGGAACACGAAACAATTTATACTAGTTGAAACCCTCGAGATGAGGTAATATCCTACGTCTAGTTGTGGTGTATTGCCTTTTGAGGTTTCTGTGTGAGATTCTTCTTCTCTCTATTGCCCTAGGGGCGTTGGGGTTTTGTGCCCTATACAGACAGATTACCCGTAGGAATCCAGTCGGACCTCCGACCAAATGGGATTTCCTTCTAGGAATAAGTTTATGCAACATGACCGACTTACCCTTCAGCCCTTGATATGTGGATGGTGCTTCCATTGTCGTACAAGGTTATGTATGCGAGCTGGTATACCTATTCCTGACAAGGGGATGTGTACCAGCAGGACTACCTTGATCCCTTTACAAGGTTAGACATATCCTCTATCCAGGTGGCCCAAATGCTTCTCATGAGGTACCCGGGGCCCATGCCCTCCACAGTAGCCCTTGAGACCTTCATAGTTGAGTCACAGCTGATACCGAGTGCTTATCCTCCATGGTGAAGAATTCCCGAGTGCATTGCTCCCGAGTACTCTTTGTCTGAGTGCTTCTTCTCCTGAGTCCTGCTTCATGTCAGCTGGCAGTGAGGCTATGAAGGGCTTCATTTAAAAAATATGAATAGCGTGCGCCGAATAGGTGCACCTATTAGGTGTAGCCCCCCCCCCCCCGACTTTGTGCTTAATTGTGAAACAATTAAACATAAAGTCAAAGATCTTTAACCTCTTAGTCTTTCCCGAGTAGTATACTACACGGTATGTAGACTCTTCAGCATCATGTTAGCTGGAATAATTTTTGCTCATGGCAATTGGTGGCTAAGCATGTAAGCCGAGTACCACTTCTTGGATTTTAACCCAATGTGTGGTCAGGTGTACTTGAGAGATACCTACATCCCCAATTTTAATGGAGACCAGCTGTCGATCCTTATTAGGATGTATCCTCAATACCTAGCAAATAATGCAGATATCTGAACACATGTGTCCAGCAATTAGGCTTTCATGAAGCATACCTGATTATTTAATCAGTTTCTGTAAATAGCATCTGCACTGTGATTTTTACACAGCCAGCAGTCGGCTCTGTAGAGCATGCCATTTAGAAACTCATATCTTGTGGCCTAGTACCAAATCAGCCGGCCCAAGCCCACTTATTAGCACGGGTTCTATAAAAGCAGGGAGAAAGAGAAAAGTTTCCCTCATCTTCTCCAATCCGCCAATCGTTTCATCTTCCAGCTTCCTGTGGAGGCCATGGGCCCCGGGTACCTCATCACAAGCATATGGGCCACTTGGATAGAGGATGGGCCTAGCCTTGTAATTAGAGATATGGTAGAACCCAACAGACTTTGCCTTGTACGATAAGGAATATACTGTGCTAGTCGGGTAGATTATATCTCTAAGAGAAGATCCCTTAGCTATAATCTGGCTGGGACTCCTACCTTGTACCCCTGTCCCCCAGTATATAAGGAGAGGCAGGGCGCCCCCTGAAGGCAGACAGAGATTCACTAGAATCGTACTTCCTCAAAGGAATACACCCCAACTGGACGTAGGGTATTACCTCACATCGAGGGCCTGAACCAGTATAAACCTCCCTGTGTTCCTTTGCAATCCACCGAGTTTCGATCTGACGAGTAGCCCTATAATCATATTGCCGGTGTAAAAGATTGATAGTTGGTGCGCCAAGTAGGGGCTTCGACGAGATCTACATCTACAAGCTCGATGGATCTAGCAATCGGAGTCGACGGTGGCAAATTCTCCTCTGGAGACACAATAACTTTCGGAAGCCTCGACTTCGTCGCCGACCAGATCTGCATCCTCACCTTGGCCGACGCTGACCTGACCGAACCGACCGAGGAACCAGTCGACTCCATGCCAATCGGCCCACAAGACACTGCAGCCACCCTCGTCGAATTGCTGCGGCAATCTACCGCCTGTCCGGGTCTTGGGACAACTCTCTCCTTTGGTGTCCGACTCATGCTTGGCCTGGAGTCGGCTCGGGTCGGGCCAGGAAGGGGAGAGATCGTCAATCTCCCTTGCAGAACCGGCGATGCCGTAGATCTACATCCCACGCGGCTGACCCGATCCTCTATGCTTCAATTTGGACATGGCCCAGAGCTGTTCCGAATTGGATCTAGAGAGGTCAGAGTCGTCCTTACTCTGATCAACTACTCGGATTCCGACTCCAAGTCAGACAACAATTTGAACACTAGTTCGGACACCAGTCTGGCAAGTTTCCTTCTGCCCTGAGAGATCTTCATGGCTTCAACCCCTCCACCGGCGCTAGTAAAGCTATGATCACAGGTGCTGCATGTCAGCAGCACCAGTAATTGGGTGACACACATGTACAAACCAATTGGTCGGGTTCTCCAGCGGCAATCTCGTCCGCATCAGCACGACGCCGGGCGGTCGGCTCAAGTCAGCCGCACGAGGAGTCACGGCAAACATCACTCGGGAACACCAACAACAACAATCGGCGGCGCCCCCAGAACGATCGTCGGTTCCACCAAGACCTCCGAGTCCGACTACAACGTGATCTCCGCTAAGAGATTAATGCTCAGCGCTGTCAACGTGAAGACGACAAGCAACGCCGACTAGAGGACGAGCACGAGCGTTTCGGTCTTCACCACAAACGGTTTAACCGTCGTGGTCAGAGCTAGAGCCCTCACAAAGATGAAGGAATACTATCGATGTTTTACACCAGCAAGACGAATATAGGGCTACTCATCGGATCAAAACTTGGTGGACTGCAAAGGAACACAGGGTGGTTTATACTGGTTTAGGCCCTCGATGTGAGGTAATACCCTACGTCGAGTTGTGGTGTATTCCTTTGAGGAAGTATGATTCTGGTGAATCTCTGTATGCCCTTAGGGGGCACCCTGCCTCCCCTTATATACTAGGGGACAGGGGTACAAGGTAGGAGTCCCAGCTAGATTACAGCGAAGGTATCTCCTCTTAGAGATATAATCTACCCGACTAGGACTATACATTTCTTATTGTACAAGGCAATGTCTGCTGGGTTCTATCTTATCTCCAATTACAAGGCTAGGCCCATCCTCTATTCGAGTGGCCCATATGCTTGTGATGAGGTACCCGGGGCCCATGGCCTCCACAGCAGCCCCTGAGACCTTCATAGTTGAGTCACAGCTGATGCCGAGTGCTCATCCTCCACGGTGAAGATAACCCGAGTGCATTGCTCCCAAGTACTCTTTGTCCGAGTGCTTCTTCTTCCCGAGTCCTACTTCATGTCAGCTAGCAGCGAGGCTATGAAGGGCTCCATGTAGATGTATGAATAGTGTGCGCCGAATAGGCACACCTATTAGGTGTAGCCCCCGACCTTGTGCTTAATTGTGAAAGCAATTAAACATAAAGTCAAAGATCTTTAACCTTGTAGTCTTTCCCAAGTAGTATACTACTGGTATATGAGACTCTTCGGTATCATGTCAACCGGAAATAATTTATAGTCTTTGCCGAGTAGCATGCCACTCGTATATGAGACTCTTCAGCTTCATGTCAGCTGGAAAAGGTGTTTATAGTCTTTCCCAAGCGTCCCACTCGGAAGTTAGACTCTTCAGCGTCATATCGGCTGGAAATAATATTTATAGTCTCTCCCAAGTAGTGCACTACTTAGAAGCTAGACTCCTCAGCGTCATGTCGGTTGGAAAGACATTTGCTCATGGCAACTGTTGGCCATGTAGGCCGAGTACCACTTTATGAAATTTAATCCATTATGTAGTCAGGTGTACTTGAGAGATACCTGTATCCCCAATCTTGATGAAGACCAGCTTGTGACCCTTATAAGGATATATCTTCAATACCTGGTGGATAAGACAGATACCCAAACACATGTGTGATACCCAAACACATGTGTTCAGCAATCAGGCCTTCATGAAGCATGTCTATTTACCTCATCGGTTCCTATTGGTAGCACCAGCACTGTAATTTTACCACAGCCAGCGAGCGGCCCATATTGAGCGTGCTATTGTAGAAACTCATATCTTAGTGGTCCAGTACCGACTATGTAAGCCCAAGCCCATGAATCGGAAACGGCTCTATAAAAGGCGGGGAGAGAGAGAAAAGATTCCTTCATCTTCTCCAATCTACCAATCGTCTCGTCTTCCAATCTCTGCCCCAAAATTTTGCCTCCCGCTTCGCTAGGGTTCGCCATTGCTTGCTCTTCCCCATTGAAACTCGGGCGATTCCGCTCCTCCTCGTCCATTCCAAACCTCCAGCAACATTTTCCCCAAATCTTCTCGTCCTTGACCATGTCGAGAGCCTCAAATTTCGTGGATGCGTCGGATGAGGTTTGGCCGACTTCGGATTGTGGGTCGGCTAAACTGAAGCTTCTGGAGAAGCAGATGAGATTGCAAAGTCGTGATGTCATCAGTTGGCATCCGGCTGAAGGTGAATCGGTTCCAAAGCCCTAGGCCGGTGAGACCGTTGTTTTCGCCTCTTTTTTCCACCGGGGCCTTTCTCTTCCATCTTCTGAGTTCTTCCACCAGCTTCTTGCCTTTTATGAACTCTAGTTGGTGAATCTAAATCCCAACTCGATCTTGCAAATTTCTATTTTTGTGACTCTTTGTGAGTGCTTCTTGGGTGTGGAACCCCATTTGAATCTATTCAGGCATCTGTTCCACATCAAACCCCAGCCCTCCAAGAGCAAGGTACAAGTGATTGGGGGGCTGGTATCCAACTTAGGAGTGAGATGAAGAGGGTTTATTTCAATATTCTGCTGAAATCTTCTCTCAAAGGCTGGCATATGGAATGGTTTTACTGTTCCGATCTTGAACCAAGCCTTCCCCATTTTATGGGTTTGCCCCCGATGGTTGTAGCCAAGTGGTCGTCTGTGCCCACCTTTGAAGAAATGGGCCAAGTTCACATTCTGATTGAAAAGATCGACAAGCTGAAGAGCACCGGGCTGACCGGTCCATGGGTGGCCAGACGATTCCTAACTCGGTGCATCAGGCTGCTGAAGTTGAGGTGTCACTTCGGCTGGGACTACAAGGGCAAAGGAGATCCCAGCCAAGAATACCCCGACCTGATGGACAAGCATAAGGTGACCAACATCCTGCTAGATTTCTTTGCTAGCGGGGTGATTGAAACTGAAGACACAGATCGGTCTGTAGCGGCTTATAGCCTGAAGAGACCACGCCCAAAGGTAACTCTTGCTGATGTTGTCTTGTAGTTCATCTGTGATGAGTGTTTGCAGATATATGCCTAGGTTGGCTCCAGAAGGTGTAACATGTATTGTTGAACTGCTTGCAGTCATGTGAGTAGTTCGATGATGACTCCTGAACTGTATCGGCCATGAAGTCAAAGAAGAAGAGGCCGTTAAGTCCTTCTGCTGCCTAGCCCGACTCCAAGAGAGCGGGAAAAAGACCTGTTGAAGACCAGGGCAAGAAGAAGATTATCAGGCCAACTGTCGCAGCTGGGAGTCTGAAGATAAAAGACACCGCCAGCATAGCTCCCAGGCCGTCGAGTCCTAGACCGGGACCAGCGTTGTCAGGCTCAGCATCATCGAGCTCAAGAAGAGCGCCGCCGAGTACAAGGTCGGGTCAAGCGCCGCCGGGCTCAGCAACATCAAGCCCAAGAATGGCACTGCCGAGTACCCAAGCGCCCCAGCTGGCCACACCAGGAGTAGGGCCAACCAGGACAAAAACGCCACCGCTGACTGCCACGCCATCTAGCTCGATAGCCGGCAGCAGTCCACCACTAACATCAGGAGCCCCCGGGGGCAGGCTCAAATTCTCCAAGAGGTATGCAACTTTAAGTCTTCCGGAAGTCCTATTCAGCATTGTGGTGTGTTGATATCTGACTCATCATGCAGGAAGCGCACCAACATCAATCTCAAGGAGACTGCGCCGACTACTCCTGTTGTAGAGCTGTCCCCAGTCGGACCAGTGCCCCCAAGTGTATCTGCTAAGCTAGCGACTGTCTTGATTGTAGAAACCGAGGTTGTCCCGACTGCAGAGCCGCCGACGTTGACCGACCAAGGGGCTAGTGTCAAAGCTGTTGCTATAGCCCCTGAGCATGTCTCTGAAGCCTCAACATCTGCCGAGTTGGGGGCCAGGACCCCGTCGCCGTCCTCGTCGTCGTCGTCATCTTCAGAGAGACCAGACCTCCCCAGGCTTGAGGCTCCTCCCCACAAATTCCCAAAGACATTCCGCTGGGTAGCCCCCGGCGGAACGGCGAAGAGTTACAAGCACAATGAGGTTGCAGCGGAGAAGGAGATTGAAGACTTGCTTCGTGCCACAATCACCACGTCCCAAGGGGTCCAGGTATGACTTTCGCCGTATTGGAGTCTTGGTAGTATTCCTTGCATGAGTGTTCTAACGCTTGACTCTACTTTGCTCTGTTTCTCCCCAAGCAGAAAATTGTTGACCGCTTGGAGAGGATGAACGAAGTCCTAACCCAACTTGCCCCCCAACTCCAACAATTAGGCCAGCTCCAAACCTTGAAGGCTGAGTTAGAGCGGTCGAGCCGGGAGAGGGATACTTGGCTAAGAGGAGTCATTAACCAGCTCAGGGATGAGAACTAGGCTCTAGCCAAGAAGATTGGAAGTAAGTCTCCCGTATTTGTCTTTCCGACTAAATCCCATGCATACTTCTTCAACTCGGTTGTTTTCGACTACCCAATTGTGTCCTAACTGCAATCTCAGGTCTTGACCATTCTGATGTGTAGCCCTCGAAGCTGAGGTGAAGACCTGAACAGAGGGGGAAAACCAGCTGAAGGAGGCTGAGAGGGCCAAAGCTAAGCTCGAGAAAGACAAGGTCGACTTGGAGAAGGCCAATGCCAAGCTCGAGGAAGAGAAGGTTGAATTGGAGAAGGCCAAAGCCAAATGGGAGGCTGACTATGAAAGTAAGTCTCCGCTCTGACAATGACCTTAACCAATCCGTTAAGTACTCCATCTGCAATTTTGCCTAACAAGTTTACTTGTCGATGAACCCAGGTAGCGGCTAGAGCCAATGCCCAAATCCAGTTCTAGGCTTTTGCAGAGGAGATAAAAGTTGTCAAGGAGTCATGGGAGATCCCTGCCGAGTCTGTGAAAGGGCTCTGATGGCAATGGGGTGCCCAATCTTCCGTTAGGCAAAGATAACTCTCGATTTGGTGGAAATTTGACACTCACGATCCGGCTTCTGATCACCAAGACCTGAACCCTGCAATCGCAGTACCACGTCTCCTCTCGTTATCAACCGTGCACTGCCCGGTTGACCTCGCCACGAAGGCTAATCCCTGCATGCGAATCGAAGAACACAAGCAAGAACAAGAAAGATTGCAACTTAATTGCAGATGAATGATTATACTCTCTAGTTGGGGTCTCACAAACCGATAAATGGCGAAACTGTTCAAGGACAGAATAATCTAAGCAAAACCCACCTCTAAACAATGACAGCTACTGTATATATATATGTTGGGACGTCTTAGGGTTCTCCCTAGGGCGCACACCACTTGGGTTTAGCCCACGAAACCGTTACAAGGCCCAAGGCCCAAAACAGACTCGGACTGAAAGAGTTACGTATCTTGTTTTGATGATTCTGGACAGCTCAGGAGGAATTTTGATGTGGGACCAAAACCATCTGAAAGTAGACTCCATAAGCTTTCCAACAAGTACTCATGGGCCCCGAAAGTCCTTCTAGATCAACGGCTAGGTCCGTTTGAAACTGATGCTGTCAGGAGGCCCGAATCCGAATCCAAAACGTGCAGAACTTCATCTCTTGCCTTCTATGGACCAAAAAGTGACGTGGTGATATAGGAATAGACTTGGGTAAGGTCTTGGTTTGATCCCCAATCAACTTCTTTTATCATCCATATGTTTCTTGCGCTCGGTCTCTTTCCCTTCACCCAAGCAAGTATCTCTGCAAATGAGAACACACAAAACTCATGGTGCAGTAACGGCTGTTCAAATATATAACACATAAATATTATATAGAAAGCATGCACCTTTGGTTGCTGAATATATAAGGTAGCTATGTTCATATCTGAGCTAGTGATGTCCGCATCATCCACCCCTTCTTGATTTGAAACCGTCCACGATTTCACCTTGTCATTACGCTTGATGAACATATCTTTATCTTTCACAACATTGGGTGAAGTAGTGTTGTGCATATGGTTGGATTCTGAAATTTTTAAACACGGAGAACACTTTGTAGTGTTGTGCAGCTCACAATACTTCCCTTCTTGCAAACCAACCTGCAACTCATTTAAACAACTAGAGGAACTAGATAGAGAATTATTTATACTCATGCGGTCCTCTAGACAAGACATATCATTATGAAAAGGAGGTATATTAAAATTCAAACAAATATATACTCTATGCACATTATATTCTTCTTTATTATCATAATTGCCAATAACATGAAAAATTACATGAGAAGGACATGCCAAATCAGATCTAGCAAATAATTTCTTCTCTAAACAATTGAATGGACAAAGATCATTAAAGTGAATATAGCCCCAAGTATTTAAAGAAGATAGCAGTCTAAGCTCTTCATTCTCGCTAGCAATGTGAACATGTCTAAAATCAGCACATAATGGTTCAACAACATTACTAACATGGTCATTCACTAGTTGTGGCATGGATATAAGTGAAGCATTGCACAACTCTTCTGTATCACAAGAAATAGGAACCAAATCATCTTTCAGAATTTCTGCAGAAGTCATTGGTAGCAACTCCATCTTCTTACCATTGTGTGTGAAGGTGTAAGTGTTAGTGCTACCACGGTGCAACACATCTCTATCATATTCCCAAGGCCTACCCAACAATAAAGAACATGCTTGCATAGGCACAACATCAAAATTTGCACTATCATGGTAATTTCCAACGGAAAATTTCACTCGCACAACTTTGCTTACCTTCAACTTACCACAAGAGTTGAACCATTGGATGTAGTAAGACCGTGGATGTGGTTGTGTAGTCAAACCTAGCTTGTCAACCAAATCTGAACTAGCAAGGTTGCTACAGCTTCCGCTATCAATGACAACACGGCATGCTCTATTGTGAACCACGAACCTTGATTGGAACAAATTGTGGCGCTGATTTTGCTTTGCCTTCTCCATTTGACCACTTAGCACCCATTGTGCTACAATGCTCAGGTACTTGCTTGAATCTTCTGCACCTATGTGCTCCACTTCCTCAACGCTCTCGTCTTCATCACCTGCATTGTTAGTGCCATGTGCTAATTCATCATCCACATCACTAGCACTAGTGTACTCACCATCATCTGTAGAAATGAGGACTCTCCAGTTCGGGCAACCACGTTGCACATGCCCCATCCCTTTGCACTTGAAGCACTGGATATCTCTTGTTCGCCCCGTGGAAGCAACCGATGATGCACTTTTTGCGGGTGCCTGCGAACGAACAGATTTACTCACCTTGGTGGCACGGGATGTTGGCACCGATGTCTCTGATCGTGCCTGATTGGTGGAGGGTGTAGCAGTCCGGCAGTGGTGGAGGTACTTTTTCCGGACCCAAAGGGAGGCCTCAATGTAGACGTGCTTCCCCAATTGTTCCTTCTCAATGGTTGCCTTCCTTGCAATTCCTATTCAGCTAATATAGCTAGATGGAACAATCGGTTAAGAGAATTGTATTCTTTGTATTGAATAATGTCCTGAATTTGACGTCTCCACCCCCCATAAAATCGAGCCATCTTATCCTCCTCATCCTCCTCTACCTCACAACGCAACATTCCTATTTGTAGCTCCTGAAAGTAATCTTCTATAGATTTTTCCCCTTGGTCTAAGCGTTGCAACTTATTTCTCAAATCATGTTTGAAGGATGGAGGAATAAATCTACTCCGCATTGCTCACTTCAACCTTGCCCATGTGTCAGGTTCTAAACCAGTTTTAACTAGTTCATTCCACCAGATAATAGCAAAGTCCTTGAACTCACTAGTTGCTTGCCTAACCCTATGAACTTCAGGAACTAAATGGGAATTAAATTTCTGCTCTACGGTCATCTCCCAATCCAAATAAGCTTCAGGGTCATATTTTCCAGAAAATGAAGGCAAGGTAAATTTAACTTTAGCAAAAGGATCATCGTTACCTCGCCCTTAGTGGCGGTTACCTCCCATACCTCGCCGGTTGAATCGCAGCCGTTGTCGTAGGCGCTCTTCACAAAGTGCATCACATGCGTCGCTATTGTTGGCTTCCTCTTCTTCATTATCTCCATCATCATCAACAAGTGGTGGTATTGGTGGACGGTTTGCTGCCAATTGCTCGACACGGTTAGTGAGGGTGGTAATGCTTCCCACGATAGCCTGGAGGTCTTCCCGCATAGCATTCACGGCAGCTACATTCTCCTCAATCTTTTGATCCAATTTAACGATCTCCTCTTTTGAAGCACAATCAGCGAAATCATTCACCTCACCTGCCATGGTTAGTAGAAAATAGGAAACAAACAGCAGAAAAGTATTATCCCTATCAACTACTACTATGCAAGGATAGTGGACACTCGCAAATGGAAGCACCTTACCGAGCTCTTACAAGGTTCTGAGACTAGCGAGGAAGGAATGGTACAACCGGTGGCTGGTTCATGATACCTTGAGGGCGTGATCCAACGATGGCAAGGGTCGAGACCGTGCTGACCAGAAGTATATATGTGGAGCTTGGGAGGCCAAAAAATGTTAGTGGCACACAATTTAATAACAGATAGTAATGTTGAAAAAATGTCCCAAGCACATGTCCTAGTTGCTGGCCTAAATGAGTTCTAAACCAGATGTGATAAAACAAGGGTGACAAACAAGTATGAAAGGACAGCAGCAAAGAAATAAGGACAAGGTAAGAAAACAGCACAAAACAGCACACAGATGGCTCCCTGGTGTGTCCAATGTGCTCCTCTCCTTTTTTTTCTTTTTTTTTCTCTTTCACACCCTCTTTTTATTTTTCTTTTATTTTTCTGATATTTTTTTCAACTAGGAGCACAGGAACAGCAACCTCAGGAAGGTGGCAGCTCAGTCTGGTATAAGGTGTGAATTGTGGAAATACACGAGCGTGCTTTAAAAAGCATGCTAGAACTTTGGAGTGCGAAAACCCAATCTTCTGACCTGAATTTTGCAAAATGGATTTTGGCGACGGATGGGAAATTTTTCGTAGATGTCCGTAGACTATTTATTTGCCTGATTCCGACTCCGTATGAGAAAATTATGGCTGTTTCAAGGAAGGTCCTCTGTATCAGTGTTTTGGTGGAGGCTGAAATAGAAACAGGTGGTGAAACCGGGGATGATATGGTGGCGGTGGCTACTGGAGAGGTGGATGGCGATGTCGGGTGATCAAGGACGTGATATATGACACAAAAAAAGAACACACAAAGACCAACACTTGCACCAGATAGTTAGTATATGGGAAAACAGAGACAATGGTGGTGGTGGCTAGGGTTTGTAGGGGTGCGGTGGATGGTTTACGAACTGGACTCAAACACAATCTAAGCCAGCAACTGAACTCGACCTAGGACACCAACTCAACACTACGGACTCTGAAACAGAATTATGCAAAAGGCTAAATGTGGTTGTAGGACAAGAAAAACCTATGACTACCAATTTTGTTTTTGTGGCTTTTTCTGGACTCTAGGTATAGAAACAAAAATTGAAATAGGATAGAACAGAAAGATACCTAACGGGCAACCTTCGCTCTGATACCACTTGATGGCAACGGGGTGCCCGATCTTCCGTTAGGCAAAGATAACTCTCGATTTGGTGGAAATTTGACAGTCACGATCCGGCTTCTGATCACCAAGACTCGAACCCTGCAATCGCAGTACCACGTCTCCTCTCGTTATCAACCGTGCGCTGCCCGGTTGACCTCGCCACGAAGGCTAATCCCTACATGCGAATCGAAGAACACAAGCAAGAACAAGAAAGATTGCAACTCAATTGCAGATGAATGATTATACTCTCGAGTTGGGGTCTCACAAACCGATAAACGGTGAAACTGTTCAAGGACAGAATAATCTAAGCAAAACCCACCTCTAAACAATGACGGCTACTGTATATATATATGTTGGGACGTCCTAGGGTTATCCCTAGGGCGCACACCACTTGGGTTTAGCCCACGACACCATTACAAGGCCCAAGGCCCAAAACAGACTCGGACTGAAAGAGGTACATGTCTTGTTTTGATGATTCCGGACAGCTCAGGAGGAATTTTGATGTAGGACCAAAACCATCTGAAACTAGACTCCATAAGCTTTCCAACAAGTACTCATGGGCCCCGAAAGTTCTTCTAGATCAGCGGCTAGGTCCGTTTAAAATTGATGCTGTCAGGAGGCCCGAATCCGAATCCAAAACGTGCAGAACTTCATCTCTTGCCTTCTATGGACCAAAAAGTGACGTGGTGATATAGGAGTAGACTTGGGTAAGGTCTTGGTTTGGTCCCCAATCAACTTCTTTTATCATCCATATGTTTCTTGCGCTCGGTCTCTTTCCCTTCACCCAAGCAAGTATCTCTGCAAACGAGAACACACAAAACTCATGGTGCAGTAATGGCTGTTCAAATATATAACACATAAATCTTATATAGAAAGCGTGCACCTTTGGTTGATGAATATATAAGGTAGCTATGTTCATATCTGAGCTAGTGATGTCCTCATCAGGCTCATTGACATCATGGATTCTCACTACATGGGAACCAGCTCCAACACGGTCTCCCAAGTGCAGGCGCGCCTTAACGAAGCTCCGAGTATCCTAAAGAGGTACTCGGACGAGCATGTTGTTGTCAGCGTGGCCCAAACCCTGGCGATGACCAAGTGTCGATGCTTTACACCGGCAATATAACTATAGGGCTACTCGGCGAGGGGAAACTCAATGGATTGCAGAGGAACACAAAGAGATTTTATACTGGTTCAGGCCCTCGATGTGAGGTAATACCCTATGTCCAGTTGTGGTGTTATTCCTCTAAGGAGTTGTGTTGATCAATGATCATCTGCCCTCAAGGGGCGCCCTGCCTCCCCTTATATACTGGGGGACAGGGGTACAGAATAGGAATCCCAGCTGGATACGGCCATGGGATTTCCTTCTAAGAGATAAACTTTATTCGGCTAAGACTGTATATTCCTGATTGTACAAGGCAAAGTCTACCGGGTGCTACTCTATCTCTAACTACAAGACTCGGCCCATCCTCTATCCGAGTGGCCCATATGCTTGTGGTGAGGTACCCAGGGCCCATGGCCTCCACAGTAGCCCCTGAGACCTTCATAGTTGAGTCATAGCTGATGCCGAGTGCTAATCCTCCACAGTGAAGATTGCCCGAGTGCATTGCTCCCGAGTACTCTTTGTCTGAGTGCTTCTTCTTCCCGAGTCCTTCCTCATGTCAGCTGGAAACGAGGCTATGAAGGGCTTCATGTTGATGTATGAATAGTGTGCGCCGAATAGGCGCACCTATTAGGTGTAGCCCCTGACTTTGTGCTTAATTGTGAAGACAATTAAACATAAAGTCAAAGATCTTTAACCTTGCAGTCTTTCCTGAGTAGATTACTACGGGTATATGAGATTCTTCGGTATCATGTCAACATGAATTTGATTTATAGTCTTGCCGAGTAGCATGCCACTCGTATATAGGACTCTTTAGCTTCATGTCAGCTGGAATAGGGGATTTATAGTCTCTCCCGAGTGGCATCCCACTGGGAAGTTAGACTCATCTGCATCATGTCAGTAGGAAAGAATATTTATAGTCTCTCCCCAGTAGTATACTACTCGAAAGTTAGACTCTTTAGCGTCATGTCGGCTGGAATAATGTTGCTCATGGAAACTGGAGGCCAAGCATGTAGGCCGAGTACCACTGCATGAAAATAAATCCACTGCGTGGTTAGGTGTACCTGAGAGAGATACCTGCATCCCCAATTTTAATGAAGACCAGCTTGTGATCCTTGTAAGGATATATCCTCGAGACCTGGTGGATAAAACAGATACCCAAACATATATGTTTAGCAATAAGGCTCTCATGAAGCATATCTGTTTACCTCATCGGTTCCTGTTGGTAGCATTAGCACTGCGATTTTAACACAGCCCACGAGCGGCCCATTATGAACGTGCTACTGTAGGAACCCATGTCTTGATGGCCCAGTGTCGACTATGTAGGCCCAAGCCCATTTAGTCAGCATAGGCTCTATAAATGACGGGGAGAGAGAAAAGGATTCCTTCATCTTCCCCAAAGCGACCAACCGTTTTGTCTTCCGCCTCCGCGCCCAAATTTTGCCTTTCACTTTGCTAGGGTTCACTGCTGCTCGCTGTTCCCCACTAGGACTTGGGCGATTCCGATCTTCTTCATCTATTCCAAGCCTCCAATCGCATTTCCCCCAAACTTCTCCACCCTCGACCATGTCGAAGGATTCAGATTCTGCTGGTGCGTTGGAGAACGCCTGGCCGACTTCGGATTGTGGCGCGGTGAAGCTAAAGCTGCTGGAGAATCAATTGAAGCTGCAAAGCCAGGAGGTGATTCATTGGCGGCAGGCTAAGGGTGAGTTGGTTCCAAATCCCCGATCCAGTGAAACTGTAGTATTTGCCTCTTTTTTTGACCGGGGTTTGTTCCTTCCCTCTTCTGCATTCTTCCGCCGCATCCTTGACTTCTACGGGTTGGAGTTGGTGAATTTGAATCCCAACTCAATCCTTCAAATCTCCATACTCGTGACTCTCTGCGAGTGTTTTTTGGGTGTGGAACCCCACTTCAACTTCTTTAGGCATTTGTTACACATTAAACCCCAGCCCTCCAAGAGTAACATCCAAGTGATTGTGGGGGGGGGGGGGCTGGTCTTCAGTTGAGGAGCAAAAGGAAGAAAACATACATCGATCTTCCTTTGAAATCTTCCTTGAAAGGTTGGCACAAGGAGTGGTTCTATTGTTTAGATCTGACACCCCCCTTGCGTCCATTGACTGGCTTGCCACCGGTGGTTTCACCAAATTGGTCATCAGATCCAACCTTTGAGGAGATGGGCCAAGTACATCAATTGTTGGCGAAATTGGATAGTTTCAAGAAGGCCGGCCTGACCGGACCTTGGGTGGCCAGGCATTTTCTGACTCGGCACATCTAGCCGCTGAAGCTGAGAGGCGCGTTTGGCTGGGATTATTTAGGAAAATATGACCCTGACCGGGTCAGCCACGAATCGGCCAATGAGCAGAAAGTGACTGAAACCCTATTTGGTTACTTCTCTAGCAGGGTGGTCGAGACCGAAGACGGGAAATGCCGCATCGCGTCTTATAGCCACAATCGGCCCCGTCCCGAGGTGACCCTCATCTTTCTTCTGTAATGAATGCCTATGGACTTGTATCTATGATTGCCCAGCATTGTGTGACGCATGTTGTTGAATTGCTTGTAGTGGTGCAAGGAGTTTGATGATGACTCCCGCCCATTGTCAGCCATCAAGTCGAGGAAGAGGCCGAGAAGCCCTCCCACTGCCCAGCCCGACTCCAAGAGAGCAGGGAAGAAAACCGTTGTAGACCGGGGCAAGGGGAAGGTCGTGAAGCCGAGTGCCACAGCCGGGGGCTTAAGGATAAGAGACCCCATCAGTGCAACACCCAAGCCATCAAGTCCTAGACCAGGACCGGCGCGGCCAAGCTCAGCAACATCGAGCCCAACCCAAACGCGGCCAAATACAAGGTCGACCCCAGCATTGCCGAGCACCCAAGCGCCGTCGAGTACCCAAACGCCCCCGCCGACCACACCGCTAACGGGGCCAACTAGGACAGAAGTGCCGCTATCGACTGCCGCGCCTTTTGGCCTGACAGACGGCAGCCCTTCAATACCGGCCTCTGGATCTCCCGGACAGAAACTCATGTTCTCCAAGAGGTAGGTTGTTCCGGGTCTTCTGAGGATCGCGCTTATGATTGTGATGTCTTGATATTGGATTTGTTGCGCAGGAGGCGGGTCGACATTGATCTCAAGGAGACCACGCCGGCCGCTCCCGTTGTCGATCCTGTCTTGGCCGAGTTGGTGCCAGCGAACACATTTGCTGAGCCGGCGGTGGTCCTAGTTGCAGAAACTGAGATAGCCCTGACTGCAAGGTCGTCGACACCGATCGATCGAGGGACAGTCGCCGGAGCCACTGCTCCAGCCCCTGAGCCAGCGCCTATCGTTGAGGCCGCCGCGGTAGCCCCTGAGCCAGTGCCCGTCGTTGAAGCCGCCGCGGTAGCCCCTGAGCCAGCCCCCAGAGGCCCGGATGCCGACGAGTTAGGGGCCAGGAGCCCGTCGTCATCGTCGTCATTGTTGTCTCCTCCTTCGGATAAACCAAACCTCCCCAGGATCAAAGCTCCCTCTCGCAAGTTCCCGTGGACGTTCCACTGGATGGAGCCCGACGGAACCGCGAGGAGCTATAAGCATGACGAGGCTGCGACGGAGAGGGTGCGGGAAAGATTGCTGCGTGCCACACTCTCTGCGTCCTAGGGGATCCAGGTATGACTTTCGTCGAGTTATGGTCTTGGTTATCTTGACCATATGAGCGATCTGATGACTGACTCTGTTTTGCTCCCGAGTGGAATAGGGCTCTTCAGCTTCATGTCAGCTGGAATAGGGGATTTATAGTCTCTCCTGAGTGGCATCCCACTCGGAAGTTAGACTCATCTGCATCATGTCAGCAGGAAAGAATATTTATAGTCTCTCCCGAGTAGTGTACTACTCGAAAGTTAGACTCTTTAGCGTCATGTCGGCTGGAATAATGTTGCTCATGGCAACTGGAGGCCAAGCATGTAGGCCGAGTACCACTGCATGAAAATAAATCCACTGCGTGGTTAGGTGTACCCGAGAGAGATACCTGCATCCCCAATTTTAATGAAGACCAGCTTGTGATCCTTGTAAGGATATATCCTCGAGACCTGGTGGATAAAATAGATACCCAAACATATATGTTTAGCAATAAGGCTCTCATGAAGCATATTTGTTTACCTCATCGGCTCCTATTAGTAGCACCAGTGCTATAATTTCAACTCAGCCTGCGGGCGGCCCATGTGGGGCATGCTACTGTAGGAACTCATATCTTGGTGGCCCGGTGCTGACTGTGTAGGCCCAAGCCCATCTAGTCGGCATCGGCTCTATAAAGGCGGCTCTTTAAGGGCAAAAATGATCCTGACTGAGTAAGCAACGAGTCAGCCAGCAAGCGCGTAGTGACCAAGACCCTGTTTGGTTACTTCATCGAGGGGGTGATCGCAACCGAAGACGATAATCGTCGGGTCGCGGCCTATAGCTTCATTCGGCCCCGGACCAAGGTAATCTTTAATCTTCTTCTGTGATGAATGCCTGTGGGCTTGTGTCTACAACTGTTCAGCACTGCATGATGTACTTTGTTGACTCGTCTGTAGTGGCACGAAGAGTTTGATGAAGACTCCCACCCGTTGTCGGCCATCGCATCGAAGAAGAGGCCAAGGAGCCCCTCTACTACCCAACCTGACTCCAAGAGAGCGAGGAAGAAGCCCATTCTGTATCGGGGCGAGGGGGCCATGACGCCGCGCGCCGTGGCAGGAAGCCTAAAGATAAAGGACACCGTCACCGCGGCGCCCAGGTGATCAAGTCCCAGGTTGAGACCTGTGAGTTTGAGACCAACATTGCTGAGTCCAGCAACAGCACCGCCGAGGGGCCGGCTAGAGCAGACACCGTCGAGGATGGAGGCGCCCAAGCCAGCCACACCAAAATCAGGGCTAACTCGAGCTGATGTGCCGCTGCCGATTGTGTCACCGACGAATTCGCCGGCCGGGCCGACAACTGGAGGCAACGCTTCGCCAGGACCCGGCTTGCCCGGCAGGAAACTGAAGTTCTCCAAGAGGTATGCTGCTCCGGATCTTTTGAAATTCTTGCGTGTTGAAGTAGTGTTCTGATATCTTGTTTGTCATGCAGGAAGCGAGCCGATATCGATCTCAAGGAGACTGATCTGACCACTCCCCTTGAAGAGCCTGCCCCAGCCGAGCCGGCGGCCGCGAACAAACCCGCTGAGCCGGTGGCCAGCCCAGTCGCGGAGACTGAGGTGGTCCCGACTGCAGGGTCGCCGTCGCCACCTGACTAAGAGGCAGTTACTGAGTGTTAACGCCAAAATTTGGTAAGGCCCTATGTCAGATTCGGTCAAAAGGAGAAATTATAGTCAACCGGGGGAAACCGATCCAGAAGAGACCGATTCCGGGAAGGGGCCGTGAAGACCGCTGTTTGGCAGTTAATTACTGTACATATTAATTAGGCAAGTGTTTTGGAAACCTGACCTCGTGTCCGGTCAGGTCTTATTAGCATTTTCTATTATAACTAGGAAATCATGTATTGTGTCCTATAAGGACTCATGTAACTCGGGGTATAAATACGTACGCCCGGGCACCTTGTAAAGAATCAATCACTCGATCAATAACAAATTCGGCGCATCGCCACCCTTCCGACGGGATCTTGCTTCTCGAGCCGAGCTGCATCGGTTAGGTCCGAACTCCAGTGAGAGGGTAAGTCTCGTCACCCCGGCTACCTATCGGCTAGGACTTCCTCGGTTAGGTCCGATATTCTAGTCGGTTTATGGTAGTCGGCTTACCACGATATATTTATTTTATCTATGGCTGCATCAGTTCAGTTTGATCTCATAGATTGACTAGGTATATCACATCACGCGTGCGTAAATCGTATCGGCTTACTGGGAGCAGTTTATCATCAGTTTGTGCTGCATCGGTTAGGTCCGACCTACTAAACTGCTAGCGATAAATCGTTCCTGCTAAGTTGATGCTTTATGCGCAGGTGTCTTATCGGGGTGTATAGCCAGTAAGTTATCATGTTTTACATCACGATCGCATTAGATCTATCGGACTATCGAGGTATTGTTATCATCATCAGTCTGTGCTGCAACGGTTGGGTCCGATCTACTAGACCGATGATAATAGCTTTACTCTTGATAAGCTGATGGATGTTATGCGATGTTTTTATCGGAGTGCTTAGCCGATAAGTTATCTGTTGAAGCCGACTGCATTTATTTATCTTAATAGCTTTATTATTCTGCTATCTATTTTATCATCGGTTTCCAGCCGATGCCCGTGTGTCCTGTTCGGTAGTCGGCAGACTCATCAATGGTTTATCATTTATGTTATTGCTTGCCTTGTTATACATCCTTGCCTGCATTACTGTTGCGATCGGCTAAGGGCTAGCCGATTGGTTTATTCTGCCGATCCAAGTTCCCGGGCATGACTTCAACCAAGTTCCCGGGGACGACCTCAACCAAGTTCCCGGGCACAACCTCAGGGAAGGACCCGGACACGAGCTTAGGTAAGAACCCGGGCACAGATATGGACAGCAGAGGAAGATCCCGGGCATAGATGCGAATAAGGGCCTGGGCACGAGCACGGACAGGATCTTCACAGCGATATCAGTAACTTTAAACCACGATCGGCTAGAGTTCCTTTATTTTATTTTACTCATGCATTCTGCTTGCTTATTTTACCAAGTTTACAGTCGGTTTTTGAGCATCCCTTTGATGATCGGCTAGTTTAATACATATTTATTGTTATACTATTGTTCATGCCATCATCAGCTTCCAGTCGATGTATAAGTGCTACAGTGCGTATCGGCCATCGGCCGATGAGATGAGTCCAAGCCGGCTTCCAGCCAATTGGCTCATGAATTTAACATCCTTCCTCCTTGTCAATTGCAGGGTCAAATTGACTGGCACGCCTACGAACCTCAAATCTTTAGGACCTGCACTGGAGTAAAGCAAATCTCCCAGGCCTTCGCGTGTCACCAAGACGCCGAACGGCCCCGGCGGGTTTTCGGTGTCAACACGCTTTTGGCACGCCTGGTGGGACACGAAGTTTCAACCCGAAGTTTCAACGCGGAGTTTTCAACAATCAGATTCGCAACATGGCCGGGAAAGAAGTCAAAACAGATAACATAATTCTGGTCAGTTTGGAAGATTTAACAGAAGAACAAAAACAGCAAATTGAGCAAACTATGGCCAACTTTCAGAAGCTGTGCTTAGAGTCCTTCAGCATGACAAGGCAAGGACCGATTCAAAAATCCCAGTTTCCGAAGCCAGTATTGGTTGGAGAATCGAGCCGTACACCACCTGAGAGTCCACCGGTGAAACCCTTACAAGAGATGGTGAATGAAGCAGTTCATCACGCGCTCATCAATCAGTCCGGAATTCTGGTGAACACACTTCATAATCTTATAAAGAAGACGGTGGATGGATCAATTATTCAAGAGCCTGCTCGGGGTCCTGTTTACCTCCCACCAAATGTTGAACCAACTCAGATTGCTTACAACATCGGCAGAGATATACCAGAAAACATGTTTACACAGAACCAGGCTGGGGGGCAACAGGATATTCCTGCTGGGTACCATCGGACTTCGTACTATGGAGGATATCAGCAAAATCACCCAGGAGGCGGGGCCGATCCAAGTAATTACCAGAGGGATTATCATAGACAAAATTGGCAACCAACTCCACCGGTACAGTATCAACAGTATCAACAGGAGAATCCAAGGGAAGAAGACTTATCGGTGCGAGTTGAGGAAATAATGAGGGAACAGTTCGGGATAAGGCCCAGAGCAAACGTTTATGTATCGGCATCCATACCCCGAGTGGTTCGACAGGGTTCCATTACCACACCGATACAGGGTCCCGGATTTTTCTAAGTTCTTAGGACAGGACGATACGTCTACTGTAGAACATGTCAGCTGATTCCTGGCACAGTGCGGGGAGGCATCGGCTGAAGAGGCTCTGAGAGTTAGATTTTTCCCCTTGTCCTTATCAGGATCGGCGTTCGCATGGTTTTCTTCATTACCACCGAATTTGGTTTGGGGGTGGGCCGATCTGGAGAAACAGTTTCACAAATACTTCTTTGCTGGAATCCATGAGATGAGACTGACAGATTTGACATCGGTTAGGCAACGACCAGATGAAACGGTACCGGAGTACATCCAGCGATTTCGGGAAGTTAAAAACCGATATTACAGTCTGAACCTGAGCGATGGGCAGCTGGCCAATTTGGCTTTCCAGGGACTCTTGGCACCGATCAAAGAGAGATTTTCATCCCAAGAGTTTGAGTCCCTGGCGCATCTGGTGCAGAGGGTATCGGCTCATGAAAGCCGATTTCAGGAAGCAAAGAACGATAAATTTCAGAGACGAGTTGCCCAGGTACAAGTTTACTCATCAAACTCAGATGATGAGGAATCCGATGCTGAGGTTGGGTTGGCGGAGTGGTCTAGGAATAAGAAATCAGTATCGTGTCCATGGGTCAAGGATATCGGCAAGGAGGAGCGGTATGATTTTGATATTAATAAGGCCGATAAAATATTTGACTTGCTATTACAAGAAAAGCAGATACAACTTCCGCCAAACCACGTGATTCCGTCAACTGAAGAGCTGAAAAAGAAGAAATATTGCAAGTGGCACAATGCGATATCGCATCATACCAACGAGTGCAAGGCTTTTCGGCAACAGATTCAATCGGCGGTCGAACAAGGAAGAATCAAGTTTGAAGACAAGAAGCCGATGAAGATTGATGGGCACCCGTTTCCCGTGAACATGGTCTACGCGGGATCATCATCAAGGGATCTGGCCGATGGAGCAGGACGTCGAAGGTATAAATCAAGGATTACTTCGTCGGGCATGATAGGGAGATACTCGAGATATGAGGAGCAGAGGGATGAAACAGAGATGTCTAATCCGCATTGGAACTGCCCGTTCTTCCGATTCTGCTGGGATCAGGGGATGAGATTGCCATCAGTAGAAGATTGTCCCGAATGCAGTAGTATGGGGAATCAGTATGATCAGCAGCAGAGGTTTTCACAGGTTCGGTCGCTTGGGAAAAGAGCATCGGTTCATAGCCGATTAGGGCCGATCCACGAGGAATTCTTTGAGGAGGATGAAGAGGAGGTGCATGAAAAACAGATCCAGAATCCTCAATGGTGCCCTAGTGGGATATTCATGAAGAATCAGAAAAGAAGAGCACAGCGGCTACGACACCGAGAACAGCAGGAAGAACAGAGACAGGATCAGAGAGAAACCGATCATCGTCACAAAAGGACCAACAAAGTTTGGCGAGTAAAGAGGAAAGATGATGAGGACGCATCGGCTCCAGTAAACATGGTGTTCTTTCTGCCCCGAGAATATAAGGCGCTTCCATCAGATGAAGAAGGCGATGAGGAGGTTTTCACTCAGCTGATGTTACAATCTGATCAAGCCATATTTGATAAACCTGAAGAGTCAGAGCATCGGCACCTAAAGCCGTTATACATCAAGGGCTACGTAAATGGGAAGCCGATGACAAAGATGCTGGTTGATGGAGGAGCCACAGTTAATCTTATGCCTCGCGCTACATTTCAAAAATTGGGAAAGACTGCCGAAGATTTGATCAAGACGAATATGGTGCTAAAGGACTTCGGTGGGAATTCATCAGAGGCGAAAGGCGTATTAAACGTGGAGTTGACAGTGGGGAATAAAACATTACCCACCACGTTTTTTGTCATTGACGGAAAGGGATCATATAGTTTGCTTCTCGGCAGGGACTGGATTCACGCAAACTGTTGCGTGCCTTCGACAATGCATCAATGTTTGATACAATGGCAGGGAGATCAAGTCGAGGTGGTTTTAGCAGATCGGTCGACCAACATCGCAATGACCGATTTGCCAGTCTGGGAAGCCGATGGTGTTGATTGCCTGTCCGGGAAAGTATGGGAAGGAGAATACCTTAAGGTTACTAGCCAAGGGATACAGCCGATTCAGCAAGTCGGCTCTGAATTGTTATTCTAATGGGCTCTATTGAAGACTTCGAGGGAAAACAGGGGCAAGGATTTATGTCGGCCGATGATTTGGAGGAGGTCGACATAGGTCCGGGAGATAAGCCAAGGCCGACGTACATAAGCAGAAGGTTAAGTCCTGAACTTCGAGGAGAATTGATAACACTGTTGAAAGAGTATCGGGATTGTTTCGCCTGGGAGTACCATGAAATGCCAGGATTAAGCCGATCAATTGTTGAACATCGGCTGCCCATTAAACCAGGATATCGGCCGTTCAAGCAGGCTCCAAGGAGATTCAAGGCAGAGTTATATGAGCCGATCAAAGCGGAGATCACAAGATTGTATGATGCCAAGTTTATAAGGCCATGCCGATATGCTGAGTGGATTTCTAATATCGTCCCGGTGGAGAAGAAAAACGGAAAATTGAGGATATGTATTGATTTCCGGGATCTGAATAAAGCTACTCCCA
Organism: Oryza meyeriana var. granulata; assembly: GCA_003991445.1. Taxonomy (NCBI): domain Eukaryota; kingdom Viridiplantae; phylum Streptophyta; class Magnoliopsida; order Poales; family Poaceae; genus Oryza; species Oryza meyeriana. The sequence goes on from RYFJ01000970.1 coordinate 308,347, forward strand.
AGGATGAATACCCAATGCCGATAGCAGATTTATTGGTGGATGCGGCCTCGGGCCACAAAATTATCAGCTTCATGGACAGCAATGCAGGATACAATCAGATTTTTATGGCTGAAGAAGATATACATAAGACTGCGTTGCGGTGTCCGGGAGCTATCGGTTTATATGAATGGGTAGTGATGAACTTTGGATTGAAAAGTGCCGGTGCAACTTATCAAAGAGCGATGAATTATATATTTCATGATCTCATCGGCTTATTGGTAGAGATTTATATTGACGATGTGGTGGTTAAGTCTAAAAGTGAGGAAAGCCATATAGCCGATTTGCGCAAAGTGATGGAGAGGGCCAAGAAATATGGACTAAGGATGAATCCTAATAAATGTGCTTTTGGTGTATCGGCTAGGCAATTTTTGGGTTTTATGGTTCATGAACGAGGGATTGAAGTTAGTCAGCGAAGCATCAGAGCCATTAAGACTAAAGAGCCACCAAGCAATAAGACGGAGTTGCAGTCATTGATCGGCAAGGTTAATTTCGTAACGAGATTTATATCAAATTTATCAGGGAGAATTGAATCTTTTACTCCATTGTTGAAGTTGAAGGCCGATCAAGAGTTTGTGTGGGGGGCAGCACAACAGAAGGCATTCAACGAGATCAAGAATTATCTGAGTTACCCACCGATTTTAGTTCCGCCGCAGAAAGGAGTGCCGTTCAGGTTGTACTTGTCAACCGATGAGAAGTCCATCGGGTCCGTTTTGATACAGGAGTTTGAGGGGAAAGAGCGAGTTGTGTTTTATTTGAGCAGAAGGCTTTTGGATGCTGAAACGAGATATCCTGCGGTGGAGAAGTTGTGCCTGTGCTTATATTTCTCGTGTACAAAGTTAAGGCATTACATCCTATCAGCTGAGTGTACAGTAGTTTGCCAGGCCGATGTGGTCAAATATATGTTGTCGGCTCCAGTCTTGAAAGGGCGAGTTGGCAAGTGGATTTTTGCTTTGACAGAGTTCAACTTAAGGTATGAATCGGCTAAAGCAATCAAGGGACAAGCAGTGGCCGATTTCATTGTGCAACATAGAGGGTCTCATGAAGATTATGCTGAACCGATCCCATGGATTTTGTTTTTTGATGGATCGGTTTGCAAGCATGGATCTGGTATCGGCTTAGTTATCATATCACCTCGGGGGGCAAGTTTTGAGTTTGCTTTTACAATTAAGCCTTATCGGACTAACAATCAGGCAGAATACGAGGTGGTACTTAAGGGACTTCAACTCTTAAAGGAGATCGGGGCCGATGTCGTAGAGATAATTAGCGATTCTTTGTTGGTGGTCAAGCAGTTGTCTGGAGAATATGAGTGCAGGGATGATGTTTTGAGGTCATATTATGAGGAATGTACAGATTTGTTAAAGGACTTCGAGATGGTATCAATAGATCATATTCCTAGGGAGCAGAATTTAGAGGCCAATGATCTTGCACAGATTGCTTCAGGGTATCGGCTGAATAGGCAGGTTGAGGTTGAAATAGCCGATATTGATGTTCAAGACAAGACCGATGACTGGAGACAAGAGATAGTTGATTATTTGCAAAATCCGTTGAAGTCTGTTTCCAGGAAGGTTCAGTATAAAGCTATTAAGTATGTGCTGCTTGATGGAGAGCTGTATTATCGGACTTTTGAGGGAGTTCTGCTTAGGTGCTTGGATTTGGAGGAAGCCAAGGTGGTTATGTGTGAAGTGCATGAAGGCGTCTCTGGAACTCATCAATCGGCCCATAAGATGAAGTGGTTGTTGAGAAGAGTGGGATATTTTTGGCCGACAATGCTGGAAGATTGCTTTAGGTATTATAAAGGGTGTCAAGATTGTTAGAAATTTGGAAATATACAACGGGCGCCAGCATCGGCTATGAATCCTATCATCAAGCCATGGCCGTTCAGGGGTTAGGGAATTGATATGATCGGCCAGGTTTTTCCTCCATCAAGTAAAGGGCATAAGTTCATATTGGCGGCGACAGATTATTTTACCAAGTGGGTAGAGGCGGTTCTTTTGAAGAATGTTACGTCCAAGGAGGCGATCGAGTTTGTGAAGGAGCATATAATTTATCGGTTTGGGATTCCTCAGACGATAACTACTGATCAGGGGTCTATATTTGTGTCTGATGAGTTTAAACAGTTTGCTGCCAGTATGGGGATCAAGTTATTAAATTCATCACCTTATTATGCTCAGGCCAATGGACAGGCGGAGGCTTCTAATAAGAGTCTGATCAAGTTAATCAAGCAGAAGATTGATGAGCAGCCACGGCGTTGGCATACTACGTTAGCCGATTTGCTATGGGCTTATCGGATGGCATGTCATGGGTCTACTCGGGTGCCACCGTATCAGTTAGTATATGGACACGAGGCAGTTTTACCATGGGAGACTAACATCGGCTCTAGGCGGATTTCTTTGCAAAATCAATTGACAGCCGATGATTACTATAACCTAATGGCAGATGAACTTGAAGATTTGGCTCATAATTGGTTGAGGGCGTTGGAAAGGATTAAGAAAAACAAGGCTAAGGCAGCTCGGCATTATAACAAAAAGATGGTGAGTAAATCATTTGCCGAGGGGGATCTTGTGTGGAAGTTGATTTTGCCGATCGGGTCCAGGGATAATAAGTTTGGAAAATGGTCACCTAATTGGGAGGGACCCTATCGGATTAGTTGTTGTGTACCCGGCAATGCATATATGTTAGAAGATCTTGAAGGGACGGAGTTTACTAAAGCGCTTAATGGAAAATATCTCAAGAAATACTATCCTAGCGTTTGGATCAATTCTTAAATCGATTAAGTGTAGCCGATTTCTAAGTAGTTCAAAGAGCCGATGTTTTTTGCATCGCCTAAAGATAGCCGATATCAATCAATATCGCCTTTAGATCAGATAAATAGAGAAATTATCAAGTGTGAAAAGAAGCGAGCAACGGAGCCGATCAAAATATATTACAGTGCAACCAGCATGTCTCAGGAGGCCGTCAGATGTTAAGCTACAGGAATTTTTGGATGGTTTCGATCGCGCACAGGTGGATCTGGTCAATCTCATTGATGGCGTGAATGTCGTCTTCATCGGAGCCCAGGATGGTCTTCAATTTTTTGTGCCGATGAACGACTTGACGCACCGTTGCTGCGACCTTCGCCTCTTGGTCTTGTATGGCTTGCGGCAGGCCGATAAGCTGGGACTCTGTGGTTTCAAGATCCTTGCAAACTTTTTCAAGTTCTGCCAGCAAATTGGCCTCCTTCTTCTTCAGTTGATCTAGCTTGGGTTGGAGCTCTTGGGGAGCGGCTGCCATATCATCAAGTCTTTTCTTTTCTATCTGAGCCAGCAGCCGATCGGCTTGGATGTCTTCGGTGATCTTCTGTTGGTCAGCGTGATCGGCTATGCGTTGTCTAAGCTTGATGAGTTTAAACCTATGAGACTCCAAGTATGCTACAGGGGTTAATGCATCGACAAGTTCTTCGGGCAGATAGTGTTCAATTTCTGCAAGCCTTGCCCGAATCAGCCCACAGTCTTCCACTAGCGCATCGATTGGGTTGTCCAGCCGACTGTTAATGCTTGTTAGATAGTCGCGCACATCGGCTGGGAATGATGGTTTGGTTGCTGTGCTGGTGGCTGTCTCGTCTTCTGCCTCCAAGTATTTGCCGATGTCAAAGGAGAACAAATCGGCTAAGGACTGCAAAATTGACATCGGTAAAAGGATCAGTAGAGAATTAAAAGCGAAAGATGGGCATAAAGAGGTTACCTGAGGAAGGACATCGGCAGCTCGGGCGACATCGGCTTCAGGGAGATGAATAGGTTGTTCTTCAGAAGGGCCGATGTCAGCCGATGGGATAGGAGCAGTCTAGTCGATGGCTGAGGGACTTGGTGCCGAGAGTGGAACAGCTGAAGAAGCCATCGGCTCAGTGCTTGGAGGGATGTCAGAAGAAGGTTGAGGTTCTGGAACCGATGACTCGAGCTAAAAATGAAGTTGGTGAGATAAAGGAGAAGACAGGTAATAATATTGAGACTTGGCGCGTACCTGAGGAGATGAGGGAGCCGATGTTGTTTGAGGAGAAGATGGCGTCGGGGTAACGACATCGGCATCAGTTTTCTGCTTCTTCGAGGAGGGGCGATGTGCTAACTTCTTCCGTTTTTGTCCCATCGGCCGAGGCGCCTTGAGGAGAGCCGATGGAGTTGGAGCGTCGTGCCCCAGGTTTGGAGTGGCCGATGGAGGTTGATACAGGATCGGCCGACCACTGTTGCTTGTTGTTGGGGGATCGACGCTGGCAGCCTACAAAATTAGGAATAAGAGTTGGTTGGAGAAGGCGATTAAAGCTTGCAGGTGTTACCTCTTCATCGGATTCGATGTACTCGGTGTCAAGGCGGGAACAGTAACAGGTGGGCGCTAAGCTGAACAAATGTTTCTTCCATTCTGACCACCATCGGACAAAAAGCTTGGTGTTGGCAGTACAGATGTACATCTCGGTGGTGGCGCCTAGAAGGAGGGGGTCTGTCAAAGTCCGCAACCGGTCGTATTCCAGGGCGCTGCTAACCATGCCTCGGGCCTGAAGTTTGTCGATGAAGAATAGGCCGATCGGAAGCTGACCAAGGCCAAACTGGCGGGAGCCGACCGATGGATGGTAAAACTCGTAAGAGGGCTGCGATCGGCCCAGAGAAAAGCCAGTTGGCAGCAGACGAGGGGAGATAGCCGATAGGAATATGGCCTTGGACTCATCATTATCCAAAGCTTTGAGTGGGTCAAAGTTAGAAGGCATCTCAAATGATGATGCATCATTATATGCAAACCAGAGAGTGGCCTCCCTGGTGAATCCATAGTAAAACCCCTTGAACCACTGACTAAGTTCAGCGGGGGTTATCTTGCCGCCAGAGAGAGCCGATGCAGCTTCACCCATGGAAACGCATCGGCGGTAAACAGGATCTTGTTCTTCTGTGTAATCGGCTGGAAAGGATTGCTTGAGAAGAGAAGTCTCAAGGACGGCCTTGGAGGTATAGATATTGAGCCAGAGCTGTACGAACCACCAAGGACCCCCAATATGGCCGACGGGCTAGCCGGCCGATAACTTAGTTGCCCCTTGGTGAAGCAACTGATAGGTGGCACCGAGGAGGAATTGCCCCAGGGGGATCTGTTTCCGATCAACCAAGCACTCTGCCAAACACTGCATGTTGATCGTTGGACCGAGGGTTGCGCCGCCAAAAACAAACCGCTCTAGCCATAAGTTCAGAAAAGCAACGTGTTCCCGATCATCAACCGATCCAGTTCCCTTATTTTGAAGAGATATGTACCTGGACCAGCCGCCGATATTCTTTGCCTGGAGCCGATGAGCAGGTTTGAAGCGGAGCTTGAAGGGGTCGATGTAGCTTGTCGTGTCCAGATAGGTGAGCATGGTCATATCTAGCAAAGTGGGGGTCATCGGCCCATGCCCGAACAGGAAGGCATTGAGGGCATCGGACCAGAAATATGAAGCCGATGCGAGCAGGGGTTCATTTCTTTCCATATCAGCCAGAGAGAGATTGATGCAATGGTCGATATGAGATTCTTCCCAGTAGGTTCTCTTCGCAGCCGACACCCTGATGTACCAATCTCTCCACCCAGGCAGTTTGCTTGGCCACGACCTAAAACTGTTCGTCCAGTCGCCGACTCGCATGGTCAAGTTCTTGAAAGGGATACGCTGGGTCTCGGCGCATATGAAATCGGTGGGATCTTTGTTACCCATGGAGCCATGATAGAGAAAGTTTGGGTAATCAGCGGCCGGGATCAAGATCTGGCCTCTAAGATGCTACAGTAAACAAGAACACGACGAAGAATAGATGAAGAACATGGTGGATTGGACGCATCTGGGCCACAAGATCGAAGAAATAATCAGTTAGGAAGATTACCTCAGGAACTGCAGATGCCGATGCCATCGCAAGAAAGGAGGAAGATGCAGAAATTGACGGCTGAAGAAGAGGGCTGCGACGGTTCGTCTGGATTTGCTAGAGCTTGTTGAAGGTTTGGAAGATGAAGCGGTGGTGCTCTGGTGATGTGAAAGTGTAAAAAAGAGCTAGGAAGACGAAGCGTTTTATAGAGGTATGATGACCGGGCGGGAATCAAGGCCGTTGGCACTGTTTCAAACAATTATGGCAAGTGGGCTCTCTTGGGCCGCCTCGGTATGGAAGAAATCTAGAGGCCCAAAATGAAAGAATTTCGAAATCCTACAGGAGGACTCCGAAATTGGGGGGCATGTGTTAACGCCAAAATTTGGTAAGGCCCTATGTCAGATTCGGTCAAAAGGAGAAATTATAGTCAACCGGTGGAAACCGATCCAGAAGAGACCGATTCCGGGAAGGGGCCGTGAAGACCGCTGTTTGGCAGTTAATTACTGTACATATTAATTAGGCAAGTGTTTTGGAAACCTGACCTCGTGTCCGGTCAGGTCTTATTAGCGTTTTCTATTATAACTAGGAAATCATGTATCGTGTCCTACAAGGACTCATGTAACTCGGGGTATAAATACGTACGCCCGGGCACCTTGTAAAGAATCAATCAATCGATCAATAACAAATTCGGCGCATCGCCACCCTTCCGACGGGATCTTGCTTCTCGAGCCGGGCTGCATCGGTTAGGTCTGAACTCCAGCAAGAGGGAAAGTCTCGTCACCCCGGCTACCTATCGGCTAGGACTTCCTCGGTTAGGTCCGATATTCTAGTCGGTTTATGGTAGTCGGCTTACCACGATATATTTATTTTATCTATGGCTGCATCAGTTCAGTTTGATCTCATAGATTGACTAGGTATATCACATCACGCGTGCGTAAATCGTATCGGCTTACTGGGAGCAGTTTATCATCAGTTTGTGCTGCATCGGTTAGGTCCGACCTACTAAACTGCTAGCGATAAATCGTTCCTGCTAAGTTGATGCTTTATGCGCAGGTGTCTTATCAGGGTGTATAGCCGGTAAGTTATCATGTTTTACATCACGATCGCATTAGATCTATCGGACTATCGAGGTATTGTTATCATCATCAGTCTGTGCTGCAACGGTTGGGTCCGATCTACTAGACCGATGATAATAGCTTTACTCTTGATAAGCCGATGGGTGTTATGCGATGTTGTTATCGGAGTGCTTAGCCGATAAGTTATCTATTGAAGCCGACTGCATTTATTTATCTTAATAGCTTTATTATTCAGCTATCTATTTTATCATCGGCTTCCAGCCGATGCCCGTGTGTCCTGTTCGGTAGTCGGCAGACTCATCAATGGTTTATCATTTATGTTATTGCTTGCCTTGTTATACATCCTTGCCTGCATTACTGTTGCGATCGGCTAAGGGCTAGCCAATTGGTTTATTCTGCCGATCCAAGTTCCCAGGCATGACTTCAACCAAGTTCCCGGGGACGACCTCAACCAAGTTCCCGGGCACAACCTCAGGGAAGGACCCGGACACGAGCTTAGGTAAGAACCCGGGCACGGATATGGACAGCGGAGGAAGATCCCGGGCATAGATGCGAATAAGGGCCCGGGCACGAGCACGGACAGGATCTTCACAGCGATATCAGTAACTTTAAACCACGATCGGCTAGAGTTCCTTTAGTTTATTTTACTCATGCATTCTGCTTGCTTATTTTACCAAGTTTATAGCCGGTTTTTGAGCATCCCTTTGATGATCGGCTAGTTTAATACATATTTATTGTTATACTATTGTTCACGCCATCATCGGCTTCCAGTCGATGTATAAGTGCTACAGTGTGTATCGGCCATCGGCCGATGAGATGAGTCCAAGCCGGCTTCCAGCCGATTGGCTCACGAATTTAACATCCTTCCTCCTTGTCAATTGCAGGGTCAAATTGACTGGCACGCCTACGAACCTCAAATCTTTAGGACCTGCACTGGAGTAAAGCAAATCTCCCAGGCCTTCGCGTGTCACCAAGACGCCGAACGGCCCCGGCGGGTTTTCGGTGTCAACATGCTTTTGGCACGCCTGGTGGGACACGAAGTTTCAACCCGAAGTTTCAACGCGGAGTTTTCAACAATCAGATTCGCAACATGGCCGGGAAAGAAGTCAAAACAGATAACATAATTCCGGTCAGTTTGGAAGATTTAACAGAAGAACAAAAACAGCAAATTGAGCAAACTATGGCCAACTTTCAGAAGCTGTGCTTAGAGTCCTTCAGCATGACAAGGCAAGGACCGATTCAAAAATCCCAGTTTCCGAAGCCAGTATTTGTTGGAGAATCGAGCCGTACACCACCTGAGAGTCCACCAGTGAAACCCTTACAAGAGATGGTGAATGAAGCAGTTCATCACGCGCTCCTCAATCAATCCAGAATTCTGGTGAACACACTTCATAATCTTATAAAGAAGACGGTGGATGGATCAATTATTCAAGAGCCTGCTCGGGGTCCTGTTTACCTCCCACCAAAGGTTGAACCAACTCAGATTGCTTACAACATCGGCAAAGATATACCAGAAAACATGTTTACACAGAACCAGGCTGGGGGGCAACAGGATATTCCTGCTGGGTACCATCGGACTTCTTACTATGGAGGATATCAGCAAAATCACCCAGGAGGCGGGGCCGATCCAGGTAATTACCAGAGGGATTATCATAGACAAAATCGGCAACCAACTCCATCGGTACAGCATCAACAGTATCAACAGGACAATCCAAGGGAAGAAGACTTATCGGTGCGAGTTGAGGAAATAATGAGGGAACAGTTCGGGATAAGGCCCAGAGAGCAAACGTTTATGTATCGGCATCCATACCCCGAGTGGTTCGACAGGGTTCCTTTACCATACCGATACAGGGTCCCGGATTTTTCTAAGTTCTCAGGACAAGACGATACGTCTACAGTAGAACATGTCAGCCGATTCCTGGCACAGTGCGGGGAGGCATCGGCTGAAGAGGCTTTGAGAGTTAGATTTTTCCCCTTGTCCTTATCAGGATCGGCGTTCGCATGGTTTTCTTCATTACCACCGAATTCGGTTCGGGGGTGGGCCGATCTGGAGAAACAGTTTCACAAATACTTCTTTGCTGGAATCCATGAGATGAGACTAATAGATTTGACATCGGTTAGGCAACGACCAGATGAAACGGTACCGGAGTACATCTAGCGATTTCGGGAAGTTAAAAACCGATGTTACAGTCGGAACCTAAGTGATGGGCAGCTGGCCAATTTGGCTTCACCTCTGCCCCAGGGACCGCTAATGCTATATCTAGCGGCAACAACACAGGTAGTCAGCACGGTGCTGGTGGTTGAGCGATCCGAACAGGGTCATATTCAAAAAATACAACGGCCAGTCTACTTCGTCAGCGAGGTCCTTGCCGACTCCAAAACGAGATATCCGCAGGTCCAGAAGCTGCTATATGGCCTACTCATCACAGTTCGAAAGCTGGTGCACTATTTTCAAGCACACCAAGTCACGGTGGTCACAGCGTTTCCACTCGAGGATGTCCTTCATAATCTCGAGGCCACTGGCCGAATCGCTAAATGGGCACTCTAGTTGATGGCGTTCGACATCACCTTTCAGCCACGGACAGCAATTAAATCACAAGCTCTAGCCGATTTCGTGGCCGAGTGGACAGAAGTCCAACTGCCAACATCAACAGCAAAGCTAGAGTACTGGACAATGTACTTCGACGGTTCCCTACGGATCGGCGGCGCCGAGGCTGGAGTCATATTGACGTCCCCCACCAGCGAAAAACTGAAGTACGTTCTACAAATCCACTTCCCGGCTTCCCACAACGTCACCGAGTACGAGGCACTTGTTCACGGGCTCCGCATCGCTATATCACTCGGCATACGTCGACTGGTTGTGCGCGGAGATTCTCAACTCGTGGTAAACCAAGTCATGAAAGACTGGACCTGTCTCAACGATAGCATGGTGGCATACTGTCAGGAGGTCCGCAAGCTGGAAAACAAGTTCGACGGGCTAGAAATCACACATGTCCTGCGCCAATACAACTACGTGGTAGACGAGCTGGCAAACATGGGATCCAAGCGAGAAGCAGTTCCAGCTGGAATCTTTGTCGAGCAACTCATGGAGCCATCAGTCAAGAAGAAACCGGTGCCGAAGCAGTCGGGAGGTGAGCCTACCCCGACCACAAACGAGGTGCTACACATATGTCAAGACTGGAGGACTCCTGTTGTCAAATTTCCCCTGGACGAAGAACTCCCAGAAGATCGCAGTCAAGCCGAGCAGATAAAGCGTCGAAGCAAAAGCTTCCTACTAGTCGGAGAAGACCTGTACCGAAGGAGCGCATCCAGTGTCCTCATGCGCTGCGTCACCACCGAGGAGGGCAAGCAGATTCTGCATTCGATTCACTCGGGCATATGTGGCAACCATGCCACATCCAGGACGTTAGTCAGAAAGGCTTACCGGCAGAGATTTTTCTGGCCCACAGCAGTAACAGACGCCAAGGACATTGTTCGCAAGTGCGAGGGTTGCCAGTTCTACGCAAGACAAACAAATCTCCTAGCCCAGGAACTCCAAACTATCCCCATCTCCTGGCCATTTGCAGTATGGGGGCTCGACATGGTCGGGCCTTTCAAGAAAGCGCCAGGAGGGTTCACACATTTATTCGTCGCGGTGGATAAGTTCACCAAGTGGATTGAGGCTAAACCCGTTGCAACAATTACAGCGGCACGAGCAAAGGACTTCATCATGAATATATTATACCGGTTCGGAGTCCCTAACCGCATCATCACCGACAATGGCACCCAGTTCGCGGTAGGCGTATTCCAAGACTTCTGCGATGATTTCGGCATCAAGATCTGCTATGCATCTGTGGCACACCCGCGGAGCAACGGGCAGGTTGAACGAGCCAACGGTATGGTCTTACAAGGCATCAAGGCCAGGATATTCGACCGACTAAACCATATGTGGGCCGGTGGGTACAAGAACTCCCATCCTCAGAGGAATAACACCTCAACTGGACATAGGGTATTACCTCATCTTGAGGGCCTGAACCAGTATAATTCTCTTGTGTTCCTCTGCAGTCCACCGAATTCACCCTCGCCGAGTAGCCCCGTAGTTTTATTGCCGGTGCAAAGCATCGACAAATTCCTAAACATGTCAGGTGATGTGAGTAAGCCCCTGTAAATTTTACATAATTTTATCCCTTCAATAAATACTTCAACCAAGTCCCTCAACTCAGCAAAGCTAGGAAGCTAGCTGAAATAAATTGGGTTACTTCTGAAATTCACCAGATGAAAATGAGGACTAATTAGACAGAGCCCTTTTGCCAAAGTATGTGCCAACATGAACCCTATCACTAGTAATTTTGGCTCAATTTAATTCCCAAAGAAGTCACATGAAATAATAGGAGCAAAGCCCTAGGGACATGAATCAAGCTGCAGAAAAACTGGATCAGTGACCCCACTTTGCAAATTCGCCAAAAATAAACCAGATCACTTCTAACCACGAAATTTGGTCAGCATGTTAAACACATCTTCCTCTACCTCCAGTAATTTTTCCATAATTTATCTCCCTTATTTATCTGCTGAAATCACAGATGCAAGACAGCTGTCCATACAGCTCACAACACTTAGTCTCTAGAGATTTCTCCTCTCATCTCTCACTGACCAGTGGGACCCACAACACCCTGGCCCACCTGTAAGCCTCTGCCAGTCTTGGGACAGTGAGTTTCACCCCATTTCTACCCATGCCTCTCTCCTCTCCATAGGAATTAACTCCAAGGACCCACATGTCATAGGCTAAGCCTAACCACAAGTGTGTAGAAAAGTATTCTCCGACGTGTGGGACCCACCAAGGACTACTGTGCAATGGGTGCACCTTAGCACTGCATGTTAGACGTGTCAGCTCCTCCTTCTTCTTCCTCTCTCGGTTTACAGAGCTCCCTGGACAGCTTAGCTTGGAGACCTCGACCATTTCGCCTCTAATCTCGCCAGCAGAACCTCCTCCTCATCCTCTCCACGTTCCCACCAAGAAAACCAACGGAGACGCCAAGGATTGCTGCCGGCAAGCCCATCTGCTCCTCTGCCGGCAGTGCTCGATCGGTCCCGAGCCAACGCCGGTGAGCTCCATCCTTTCTAAGCCTCCAGAACATGATCTGCAACTCCTAATAGTTCCATTTTCGCGTTACCTTGCCCTAGGAACCGTCGGCCGAAGTAGCCGCGTCGCCACCGTGTTCTGTCTCTGCGCTCCAGCACCGCCGCCGGTGCCATCCCGCTGTTCCGGCCGCCTCGGAGCGAGTCTGACCGAGCCCTTGCGCCAACAACATCGCCTCACCTCCAGAAGCCCGCTACCCGAAGGAATCGAGTCGCGAAGCCCTGAGCGCCGAGATCGGCCTCCATCTTCCCCAACTCCAGCCGAGCTCCGCCACCGACGATTCGTCCTCTGTGGTGAGCCTCGCTCCAATTCTTTGCGCCGTCGCCATTATTGTTCCAACTTCGCCCAGACCCGCACGAGCCTCGGTGAGCATCCTGGCACCTAGCAGTAACTCCCGCCTGCATGTACACAGCCAGATCGAGTCCAAAATAGGATACGCATCGTCAACCCGAAACACTCCGCCGCTGGAGCTCGCCACCGGCGATATTCCAGTCACCCGAGGTGTCAAGAAGACCACCCTTAGCTCCGCCGTGAACTCCTCTACCTTTTCTGTTTTGGGCCCGACCACAGCCGAGCCGCCGTTCACCGTCGCCGCCGTCGAGAAACTCGCCGGCTCTGTCTGCCTGCGCCCTCCTCTGTTCGCCAGGTCGGACCATACACTCCCGGAACGGACGGTCCACTTCCTTTGTCCCGCGTCGCGCCCTCGCGCCCGCGCCCTCGCGCTCTCGCGCCCTCGCGCCCTGCTCTCGCACCCTGCTCCCGCGCCCTGCTCTGCTTTGCCTCACTGGCCTGCGGGCCCAGGCTGTAAGGGAAATCAGAAAAGAAGAAAGAAGAAAGAAATAGGAAAAGTAATTTAAAGATTTATCTTACAACAGAAAAATGGCTAAACTTTGCAAATCCATAACTTCTCCTTTTTGACTCTAAATTGAGTGAAACCAATTTTGTTAGCTCTGTAAATTTGTGAACTTTATTACTGTAAAATAAAATATGACAGCTTCTGTACAGAAAATACCTCTAGAAATTAAAGAAGCAAAAATAACTTATTTGGTGCCTAGGAGATTGAAATATTTCTATAAAATCCACTGTAACTCCTTTTGAGGAAAACCAAATTTCTTTGGATTCATAAAATTGTGCTCCTCAATGTTGTAAAATAAAATGTGAGAACTTCTGTGTAGTACTTTTCTCTAAAAATGGAAATATTCTTTATATGCCTTTTATTAACCGATAAGTTTATAAATTTCTAGAAAATTCATCCCAATTGCTAAAAATGTGAAACCACTTTTGTTTAACTCAGAAAATTGTAACCTTACTGTGGAAAATTTGTATTTGATAAAATACCTCCCAAAATAGGCCTAAGTATTTTTCTAGTCTTTCTTTTAATAAACTTGTAAAATTCATAACTAAATCATTTTAAATCCAATTTCAGTGAACCAAATTTTGTTAGAACCAGTAGGTTATGCTCCTCTATATAAAAATTCATTCCTTTATGAAATATTAATAGAAAATGTCAGTTAACTATAATAACTCAAGGCTACAATATAAATAATTACGAAACTGCCATTTTCAGCCTTCCTACCTTCTTATTTTTGTATCTCCCAATCCAGAGATGCAAATGACTTGGTTCTTTCTCCTAAAATCTCATTAGGACACACCCTACCTTCTGTATTTATCTCATAATTAATTGATCATGTTGCATAGATATGTTTATTGCTTCTTATTTGCATATTGCTTCTTGTCGATAGATTCTGAGGATACGGAGTACGTGGAGATTAACCTAGAGCCTGAGTGTGACTTATCGCTGCAGCAAGGCAAGCGTCTAAGCATATTGAACCTATGTTTTCAATAAATTGATTTGTTTGTGAAAACAATATCTATATGCATGCTTCAGTCTATTTAAAATGGGAAAACGGGTAGAGTCAATATTACCCAATTGTACGCATTTCCATTCCTTGGTTATTGATCTCATGTTTATACCTTGTCACCACTGGTTAAGGACTTTGGGATACTTTTATTTTACCGAATGCTTAGCCATGGTTATTCTAGACTTAGCAAAATCCAATAGATGGAGCTATCGGTTCAAAACTAGTTGAATGCGAATAGATAGGTTAAAATCTGACAAGAATAACTTCTAATTAATATTTGAGAATATGTTTGACTTGGACGGATGATAGGATGATGAAGGGATGGTGTTTCCCCGATGCACGTAGCTCCGTCTGGGTCGTAAAGGACCGAACATGTTAACATCTATTCAAGCTCCCTACGTACTTCCACATGCCGGGAGTGGGACGGCTTAACTCAGTAGCACGGGAGGCTGTGACCATCTATGCTTGTCCGTCAGTCGTGAGGATGGATTTGCGTTGGAGGACCTCGAGCGCGCCTGGCTGTGGCCGGAGGTGCCTCCCACGACGGTGAGCCCGCCTTAGTCATCACACATGCACGACTAAGTCGTCGGGGGCCCAGACGTGGTTTAGGTGGTCGGGGCTAAGCGTGCAAAAGGTTTTGTTGTGACCTCTAGTCCGCACTCAATGTGTAGAGTGTGGGTACAAATATGTACGTATCAAACCAGAGTGTAGCCGTTGGGCTTCTATCACATCGTGTGGGTAAAGATGTACACCTCTGATCAGAGTAAGAACTATTCGAATAGCCATGTCCACGGTTACAGACGACCGCTTGATGTGTTAGTTAGTCATGTTAGCATCCAACTTGGGATTATGTAGTTACCATGACTTAGGATAGTCATGGATGGATGGGTCTATGCAAGGGAATTTTTGATGATTAATGAGGAATGGATTTATATGAAAGGTTTTATTATTAAGTATGACTTGGTTTAGTCATAAAAGATAATATGCTTGTGTAGCATAATTGTTTGGGCAATGGTGGCCCATTGTTGAAGTTAGAGCATGGGTTTATGCTCATTTATATTTCATTTTCAGAACTATAAGCTTGCTGTCTTAAAAATTCAGATTGTGTTATTTCTCAAAATGCTTATAGTTTCAGGTATTACTTGCTTAATAAAATCAGCTTTATGCAAAATCAGAGTCACATAGCCATATTCCTTGATGTAGAGACTAGCATTACTCCTTTGTACTATTAATATTGTGTAAGTCTTGTGGAGTACCATTCGTACTCACGTTGCATCTTTTCAGGTGAGGATAACGGCGAAGATGGTGTGATCTACTGTTATCCCGCCGAGGGTGGCGAGGATAATGTGTAGTTGAAGTTAAGCTCTATCCCCAGTCGGTTGCCCTGTGCGTGGGTTTTGGCACCACTGGTTCTTGTCTTTTGTGTTTATTTTCCGCTGCAAATCTTTTGTGTCATTTTGTGATGAATTAGGGTGTGAACCCTCTATGTAATAGTTGTAACTCTGCTGCTCGTTTATCCATTTTTAGAGTACTTGTGATGTTTATCAATTGCTTGCGATGAAAGTGTGACGCTAGTCGCTTTCCTGGGGACTAGCTGAACATGAGTATGAGTTGTGTATAATTGAGATGGTTGGGGGATAGCTATTGTGGTTCGAGTCCTCTGGGGTACGTATCGTGTTTGGTCACCACCATCGAGTGGTTTGATGGGCGTATGACGGGGAGGACTGGCAAGCTATCCTTATGATTATCTCTTTTGTGCACTTCTCGGCATTTTTGGATTAGTATTGTGAGTGGGTAAAGATTATGGCAAGTCTGCGATGAGGATGGATGGTTACCGCATTTATTCGGGTTTCATTCGAGACCCCATCCATCTAGATAGTTCGCGTTGCCGTAATAGTTACTCTTCATAATGCACTTCCGGGGTGCCCACACAACCTGGGCTAGCTCAAGGCCTAGCGCAAGTCGGACGCCGAAGGAGAGAGTTGTCCCGATGCTTGGCGATGTGAAGGACTGCCGTAGTAAGTCGTGGAAGGAGATCGCGACGTCCTGGGGGCCGACTGGCGCTACGTCGGCTAGCTCCTCGGCCGGCTGGATTAGATCTGTTCCGGCCAAGGTAAGGTTGCCAATCTGGTTGGCAATGAAATCGAGGCTTCCGAAGGAAATCTTGTCTCTGGGGGAGAACTTGTTGCCGTCGATTCCGTTTGTTGGATCCATCGAATTTGCTGATGAAGAATTCGCCGGAGCCCCTACCTGGCGCGCCAACTGTCGATGCTTTGCACCGGCAATAAAACTATGGGGCTACTCGGCGACGGTAAATTCGGTGGATTGCAGAGGAACACAGAGAAGATTTATACTGGTTCAGGCCCTCGATGTGAGGTAATACCCTACGTCCAGTTGAGGTGTTATTCCTTTGAGGTGGTTTGTGATCAATGATCTTCCATGCCCTCATGGTGCGCCCTGCCTCCCTTTATATACTAGGGGACAGGGGTACATGATAAGGATCCCAGCCGGATACGGCCAAGGGATTTCCTTCTTAGAGATAGAAACCTATCCGACTAAGACTATGTTTCCTTATTATACAAGGCATGGCCTGCTGGGTGCTATCTTATCTCTAATTACATCATCCGGCCCATACTCTATCCGAGTGGCCCATATACTGGTAATGAGGTACCTGGGGCCCATGGCCTCCACACATATGGTTGTAGTTGGTCAAATATCCTTGTCTTGATGCCTTGTAAGTCCATACCATTGGCTCGTTCAACCTGCCCATTGCTCCGCGGGTATGCCACAGATGCATAGCAGATCTTGATGCCGAAGTCGTCAAAGAAATCTTGAAACACGCCGCCCGTGAACTGAGTGCCGTTGTCGGTGATGATGCGGTTGAGGACCCCGAATCGGTATAGTATACTCATGATGAAGTCCTTTGCTCGTGCCGCTGTTATGGTTGCAACGGGTTTGGCCTCGATCCACTTGGTGAATTTATCCACTGCGACGAACAAGTGTGTGAATCCTCCTGGCGCTTTCTTGAAAGGCCCAACCAAGTTAAGCCCCCATACTGCAAAGGGCCAAGAGATTGATATTGTCTGAAGTTCCTGGGCTGGGAGATTGGTTTGTCTTGTGTAGAACTGGCAGCCCTCGCATGTGCGAACGATGTCTTTGGCATCTGTTACTACTGTGGGCCAAAAAAATCCCTGCCAGTAAGCCTCCGACTAACGTCCTGGATGCAGCATGGTTGCCACATACGCCCGAGTGGATCGACTGTAGGATCTACTTGCCCTCCTCGGTGGTGACACAGCGCATGAGGACACCGTATGCACTTCTTCAGTACAGGTCTTCTCCAACAACTAGGAAACTCTTGCCTTGACGTTTGATTCGTTCGGCTTCACTGCGGTCTTCTGGGAGTTCATCGTCTAGAAGGAATTTGAGAACGGGAGTCCGCCAGTCTTGGCATATGTGCAGCGCCTCTTCTGTTGTCGGGGTAGGTTCGCCTCCCGACTTCTCTGGCACTGGTTTCTTTTTGATTGACAGCTCCATGAGTTGCTCGACAAAGATTCCAATCGGCACCGCTTCTCGCTTGGATCCCATGTTTGCCAGCTCGTCTGCAGCATTATTGTATTGCCGTAGGACATGTGTTATCTCCACCCTGTCGAACTTGTTTTCCAGCTTGCGGTCCTCCTGACAGTATGCCGACATGGTATCATCGAGACACGTCCAGTCTTTCATTACTTGGTTGACCACGAGCTGGGAGTCTCCACGCACAACCAGTCGACGTATGCCAAGTGATATAGCGATGCGGAGCCCGTGGATAAGTGCCTTGTACTCGGTGACGTTGCGGGAAGCCGAGAAGTGGATTTGTAGAACGTACTTTAGTTTTTCGCCGGTGGGGGACGTCAGTACGACACCAGCCCTGGCACCGCTGATCCGTAGGGGACCGTCGAAGTACATTGTCCAGTATTCTAGCTTCTCTGTTGACGTAGGCAGTTGAACTTCTTTCCACTCGGCCACAAAGTCGGCTAGAGCTTGTGATTTAATTGCTATCCGTGGCTGAAAGGTGATGTCGAACGCCATCAACTCGAGTGCCCATTTAGCGATTCGGCTGGTGGCCTCGCGGTTATGAAGGACATCCCCGAGTGGAAACGATGTGACCACCTTGACTTGATGTGCTTGGAAATAGTGCACCAGCTTCCGGACTGTGATGAGTAGGCCATATAACAGCTTCTGGACCTGCGGATATCTCGTCTTCGAGTTGGCAAGCACCTCGCTGACAAAGTAAACTGGCCATTGTATTTTCTAGATGTGACCCTGTTCGGATCGCTCGACCACCAGCACCATGCTGACTTCCTGAGTGGTTGCCACCAGATATAGCATTAGTGGTTCTTGGGGCATGGGTGATGCCAACACGGGGGGTGATGTGAGAAATTTCTTGAAGTCTTCGAAGGCTTGCTGGACTTTAGGAGTCCATTGGAAGTCGTCTGCTTTCTTCAATAGCTTGAAAAAGGGCATACCCCGTTCACCCAGTCGGGAAATAAACCGGTTGAGTGCCGCCATGCAGCCTGTCAGCTTCTGGACGTCCTTTTGGTTAGTCAGGGGAGCCATGTTCATTATTGCGTTGACTTCCTATTTGGGGTCGAGTCTGGTCCCAACTAGATCAGTCTTGGAGGGGTCGTAAGGGTCCAGGGGGATCTTCTTTGTGTCAGAGTTTGCTGAAATTCCCGACTTCACTGCCTTTTTGGCCAGAACTAGGTCTTCCTGGACTTTAGTTGTGACGGCTTGCCGAATGCTGTTGCGCCCAACTACCGCCTCTTGTGATTGAGCCAATTCGCAGCTCTCCTTGTCACAGGTGAAGGCTTCTGTGACATTGCTGCAGAGGGAGAGGACTCCTGCTGGCCCTGGCATTTTGAGCACCATATATGTGTAGTGCGGTACCGCCATGAATTTGGCGAGCGCCGGTCGTCTGAGTATCGCGTGGTACACAGTCTTGAAGTCGGCGACCTCGAAGCAGATGTTTTCCATGCGGAAGTTATCCCGTGTGCCGAAGGTGACTGGCAAAGTAATCTGCCCAAGTGGTGTTGAGGATAGGCCAGGAATTATCCCGTGGAAGGGCACCTTACTCGGCCACAGATCTGAACGAGGAATTCTCATCTCGTCCAAGGTCTTGGTGAAGAGGATATTGAGCGCACTGCCTCCGTCGATGAGAACCTTCTTCAACTTGATGTTCTTCACGACCGGGTCTAGGACGAGTGGGTAACGCCCCGGGTGTGAAACCCGATCTGGGTGATCTGCGCTGGTGAACGTGATTGATGTCTCTGACCAGCGCAAGTACTGGGGGGTGTCTGCTGTGGAGATTGAGTTAACGTCGCGCGCTGTAAGCTTCTACTTTCGCTTGGACTCGTAGGCGGACGGCCCTCCGAAGATATGGTTGAGCTCAGCTTGGGGATCTTGAAAATCATCAGCCGGACCCTGATCTGGCTTGTCTTTGTCCTTGTCGACGCCAAATGATGAAGCCTGCTCGGAAGCAAACTTCTTAAGCATGAAGCAGTTTTTAGCCACGTGTTTTCCTTTGGGATGGAAAGGGCAAGGCCCATTCATGACTTTCTGGTAGTCGTTGTTGCGTTGGGGCCGTGACCGAGTTCGCTCCATGTTGGCCACCTCGTTGTCCAACTTCCGCTTGCGGTTGCTGGACTTGTTTTGGGATGACTCGTTGTCGGCTTTCGTCTTCTGGTCTTTCTGTTAGGACTCCTTCTTCTCGTCGAGGGCCTCTACAACCGCTTCCGCCGAGTCAGCGTATTTGTTGGCCATGTCAAAAAGAGTCCGGACAGAGGATGATGGCTTCCGAGTGAATTTCGTGATGAACGGGGCGTCCTTTACTCACTTGCGAAAGGCGGCGATGACGGCCTTGTCTCGGATCATTGGGACCTTGTTGCACTTCTCGGAGAATCTCTTGATAAAATCCCATAGAGACTCATTCTTGTTCTGGTGTAGTTGATACAAATCGTGCTCAGAAGATGGCCTCTCATAGGTTCCCTGAAAATTGGCGATGAACTGCTCCCTGAGTTCTCCCCAGGAACTGATCGACCACCTTGGGAGCCCTGTTAGCCATGTCCTCACCGAGTTGGCTAGTGCGACTGGGAGGTAGTTAGCCATGGCTTTGTGGTCGCCCCCAGCAGCTCGAACCACCAGGGTATATATGGTGAGCCAGGACTTGGGATTTGTTTTGCCGTCATACTTTTCAATCCCTGTGGGCCTAAAGCCAGTCGGCCAGACGACATCCTGTAGCTCCCAGGTGAAAGCTGGAATGCCTTCGTCTTCATGAGGGCATTGGCTTCGACCATGGTGGTTAAACTACTCATGATGGAGACCGAAGCGCTCATTTTCGTCCTCCAGTCGGCAGCGCTCGTCCTCATCTCGTTCGTGGCGCCGGGCGTTGATGGTATGGCGGAGGTCGTGTTGTAGGCATACTCGGAGATCTTGGTTGGGCCGGCGGTCATACTGGTGACGCTGCCGGTTGTCGTTGTTGGTGTTGCCGAGTGATGTTTGCCTTGACTCCTCACGTGGCTGACTTGAGCCGGCCGCTCGGCACCGTGCTGATGTAGATGAACCCGCCACTGGAGATCCTGACCGGTTAGTCGGTATTATTGTGTCGCTCGACTACTGTTGTTGTTGCTGGTAGGCAGCAGCCGTAATCATCACCTTGATCTTGGCGATAGTTGGAGTGGCCTAGTGATCAGGCCCAAGCTGGAGCGTGTCCAGCAAGGTTGCAGCGGCCACGACATTATGTTGTGGTGTGACGAAGACATCGTGGTCGCCGAATTTAGTTTAGAGAATCTGCTGCTGGGCGGCTCACCTAGCCTTGCGTAGCCCGTTGTTGCGAGCCTCGTGATCAGCCTCTTCTTGTTGTCGTAGTCGGTGGGCCTCCTCCTGCTGTTCCTCTTGTAGTCGTGCACCTCCGGTGCTGGTGTTGAGGCCATGAAGATCTCGTGGGGTAGAAGGAAACTTGCCAGACTGGAGTCCGAACTAGCGTTCGAACTGTTATCCGACTTGGAGTCGGACTCCGAGTAGTTTATCGGAGTAAGAATGACTCCGACCTCTCTAGATCCAATCTGAAACGGCTCTTGGCCATGTCCAAACTGAATCGTAGGAGATTGGGTCTGCTGCGTGGGATGTAGATCCATAGCGTTGCCGAATCCGTGTGGGAGATTGATGATCTCTCCCCTTCTTGGCCCAACCCGAGCTAGCTCGAGGCCTAGTGCAAGTCGGACGCCGAAGGAAAGAGTTGTCCCAATGCTCGGCGAAGTGAAGGATTGCCGCAGTAGGCAATTGAAGGAGATTGCGGCATCCTGTGGGCCGACTGGCACAACATCGGCTGGTTCCTTGGCCGACTAGATTGGATCTACTTCGGCCAAGGTGAGGTTGCCGATCTGGTCGGCAACGAAGTCGAGGCTTCCGAAGGAAATTGTGTCTCTAGGGGAGAACTTGTTGCCATCGACTCTGCTTGTTGGATCCATCGAATTTTTTGGTGAAGAAATCGCCGGAGCCCCTACCTGGCGCACCAAGTGTCGATGTTTTACACCGGCAATATAACTATAGGGCTACTCGGTGAGGGGAAACTCAATGGATTGCAAAGGAACATTAAGAGATTTTATACTGGTTCAGGCCCTCGATGTGAGGTAATACCCTATGTCCAGTTGTGGTGTTATTCCTTTGAGGAGTTGTGTTGATCAATGATCATCTGCCCTCAAGGGGTGCCTTGCCTCCCCTTATATACTGGGGGATAGGGGTATAAAATAGGAATCCCAGCAGGATACGGACATGGAATTTCCTTCTTAGAGATAAACTTTATCCGGCTAAGACTGTATATTCCTTATTGTACAAGGCAAAGTCTGCCGGGTGCTACTCTATCTCTAACTACAAGACTCGGCCCATCCTCTATCCGAGTGGCCCATATGCTTGTGGTGAGGTACCCGGGGCCCATGGCCTCCACACCAAGTCAATCTACCCCAGGGCAGATATTGAAGCCATCGGAGAGGGATTCGCCGAGGAGACGACACCTGAGGAGGTGCTAGAGTTGATAGCCCAGGCAAGGCTGACTGCAAAGGTGATCACCCGAGACCTAGGTATGTAAGAATAGTCCATCATGCAGTCGGTGTATAGACTTTTTGTAAGGACATGTGTAAATATATATGCAATGCTGCCAAGCTCTAAGTTCTGACTTAGTTATCATTAGCTTTACCCGACTATATAGTCTACACCGAGTTAGTCTATAGGAACTAAATAAAATCGTTCACCGCAGAAAGCTGTACTCGGGCGGACATAACAAAGTCGTTGCAAAACTTCATAACTTAAGCAAAACAGGCTTGTATATTATTGACAAAGTACATAGTGGGTGTAGTGAGTCAGAGAAAAACTGTACACATGGGAAGATGTAAAACTCAGGTATAGAAAGGACGTAGCTATTCTATATTCCATGAGTTGCTGACGAGAGCACCGTCCTCGGTCTTCAGTCGGTAGGCGCCTGGCCGTGTGACCTCTGCGATAATGAACGGCCCTTCCCATATTGGGGATAGTTCATGCCTGCCTTTGGTAGTTTGTATTTTTCTCAAGACGAGATCTCCGACCAAAAAGGCGCGGCCACGGACATTGTGATTGTGGTAACGACGCAGGCCTTGAAGATACCTTGCCGACTGGATTGCGGCCATGTCCCTCGCTTCTTCCAACTGGTCTAGTTCGACCAATCGGGTATTGTTTGAGATGTCTTCTGAGTAAGCCCGAACTTGCGGAGAGCCGAACTCTAATTCGGTTGGTAGCATGGCCTCGGCACCATAGACCACAAAGAAAGGGGATTGCCCAGTTGCCCAACTAACCGTGGTTCTTAAAGACCAGAGAACATATGGGAGTTCGTGTACCCACCGGCCTGCGTATGGTTGTAGTCAGTCGAATATCCTGGCCTTGATACCTTGTAAGACCATGCCATTGGCATGCTCGACCTGCCCATTACTTCATGAGTGTGCCACAGATGCATAACAGATCTTGATGCCGA
Source organism: Oryza meyeriana var. granulata (assembly GCA_003991445.1). NCBI lineage: Eukaryota > Viridiplantae > Streptophyta > Magnoliopsida > Poales > Poaceae > Oryza > Oryza meyeriana. The sequence goes on from RYFJ01000970.1 coordinate 331,311, forward strand.
AGTCGTCACAGAAATCTTGAAAGACGCCGCCCGTGAACTGAGTACCGTTGTCTGTTATGAAGTGGTTAGGGACCCCTAATCGGTATAGTATACTCATGATGAAGTCCTTTGCTCGTGCCGCTGTTATGGTAGCAACGGGTTTTGTCTCAATCCACTTCGTGAATTTATCCACTGCGACGAACAAGTGTGTGAACCCTCCTGGCGCTTTCTTGAAAGGCCTGACCATGTCAAGCCCCCATACTGCAAAGGGCCAAGAGATTGGTATTGTCTGAAGTTCTTGGGCTGGGAGATTTGTTTGTCTTGCATAGAACTGGCAGCCCTCGCATGTGTGAACTATGTCTTTTTCATCTGTTATTGCTGTTGGCCAGAAAAATCACTGCCGGTAAGCCTTTCCGACTAACGTCCTAGATGCGGCGTGGTTGCCACATGTGCCTGAGTGGATCGATTGAAGAATCTGCTTGCCCTCCTCGGTGGTGATGCAGCGCATGAGGACACCGGATGCACTTCTTTAGTACAGGTCTTCTCCAACTATTAGGAAACTTTTTCTTCAACGTTTGATTTGTTCGGCTTGACTGTGATCTTCTGGGAGTTCGTCGTCCAGGAGGAATTTGAGAATAGGAGTCAACCAATCTTGATATATGTTCAGTACTTCATCTGTTGCCGAGGTAGGTTCACCTCCCGACTGCTCTAGCACTTGTTTCTTCTTGACTGACGGCTCCATAAGTTGCTCAACAAAGATCCCTGTCGGGACCACTTCTCGCCTGGATCACATGTTTGCCAATCCATCAGCAGCATCGTTGTATTGTCATAAGATATGTGTTATCTCCAGCCCGTTGAACTTATTTTCCAGCTTTTGGACCTCCTGACAGTATGCTGCCATGGTATCGTCGAGACATGTCCAGTCTTTCATGACTTGGTTCACCAGGAGTTGAGAGTCTCCTCGCACAACCAGTCGATAGATGCCGAGTGATATAGCAATACGGAGCCCGTGGATGAGTGCCTCGTACTCGGTGATGTTGTGGGAAGCCGGGAAGTGGATTTGGAGAACATACTTGAGTTTTTCACCGGTAGGGGACGTCAGTACGATGCTGGCCCCGACGTCGCTGATTCGTAGAGAACCATCAAAGTACATTGTCTAGTACCCTAGCTTCGCTATTGATGTAGGCATCTGAACTTCTGTCCACTTGGCCATGAAGTCAGCTAGAGCTTGTGATTTGATCGCTATCCATGGCTGAAAGGTGATGTCGAACGCCATCAACTCGAGTGCCCATTTAGCAATTCGGCCAGTGGCCTCGTGGTTATGCAGGACGTCCTCGAGTGGATACGATGTGACCACCGTGACTTGATGCAATTGGAAGTAGTGCAGCAGCTTCTGAACAGTAATAAGTAGGCCGTAGAGCAGCTTTTGGACCTGCGGATATCTCATCTTGGAGTTGGCAAGGACCTCGCTGACAAAGTAGACTAGCCGTTGAATCTTCTGTATGTGACCCGGTTCGGATCGCTCGACCACCAACACCGTGCTGACTACCTGAGTGGTTGCCGCCAGATATAGCATTAATGGCTCTTGGGGCATAGGTGACGCCAGCACAGGTGGTGTCTTCGGAGGCTTGCTGGGCTTCGGGAGTCCATTGGAAATTGTCTGCTTTCTTCAATAGCTTGAAAAAGGGCATGCCCCGTTCACCTAGTCGGGAAATAAATCGACTGAGTGCCGCCATGCAGCCTGTCAGCTTCTGGACGTCCTTCTGGCTAGTCGGGGGTGCCATGTTCATGATTGCATTGACTTTCTCTGGGTTGGCCTCGATGCCGCAATGCAATACGATAAAGCCGAGTAGCTTGCTGGATGGCACACCAAAGGCGCACTTTTCTGGATTCAACTTTACCTTGAATCTTGAAAGATTTTGGAAGGTTTCTTCCAGGTCAGCAATGAGGTCATCTTTGGACTTGATCTTGATCACCATGTCATCGACGTAGGGCTCCACGTTGCACCCAATCTGAGTGTGTAGACACCGCTGAATTGCACGTTGGTACGTTGCTCCAGCGTTTTTCAGGCCGAACGGCATGGTGATGTAGCAGTATGCACCAAACGGCATGATGAAAGACGTCTTGAGGTAGTCCTCCTCCTTCAGGCTGATTTGGTGGTATCCCGAGTAACAGTCGAGAAAGCTGAGAAGTTCGCACCCCGTGGTTGAATCCACCACTTGATCTATTCTTGGTAGACCGAACGAATCCTTGGGGCACGCCTTGTTGAGATCAGTGTAGTCAACGCACATGCGCCATTTACCTTTTTCTTCCGGACCAGAACTGGGTTTGCCAGCCGGTCCGGGTGGTAGACCTCTTTGATGAACCCGGCTGTGAGGAGCTTGGTTATCACCTCCCGAATAGCATCTTTTCGGTCTTGTGCGAAGCGCCATAGCCGTTGCTTCACCGGCTTGGCATCTGTCTTGACATTGAGGGCGTGCTCGATCACAACCCTTGGTACGCCCGGCATGTCGGACGGTTTCCATGCGAAGATATGTTTGTTGGCTTGAAGGAAGGTGACGAGCGCGTCTTCCTATTTGGGGTCGTGTCCGGTCCTAACTAGAGCAGTCTTGGAGGGGTCGGAAGGATCCAGGGGGATCTTCTTCGTGTCAGAGTCCGCTGAAATTCCCGACTTTGCTGTTTTTTTCGCCGGAACTTGGTCATCCTTGACTTCAGTTGTGACGGCTTGCCGAATGTTATTGCGTCCGACTGCCGCCTCTTGCGATTGAGCGAACTCGCAACTCTCCTTGTCGTAGGTGAAGGCTTGCTTGACGTCGCTGCGAAGGGAGAGGACACCGGCTGGCCCAGGCATCTTGAGCACCATATAAGTATAGTGCGGTATCGCCATAAATTTGGCAAGCGCCGGTCGTCCGAGTATTGCGTGGTATGCGGTCTCGAAGTCTGCGACCTTGAAGCAGATGTTTTCTGTGTAGAAGTTATCTCGCGTGCCGAAGGTGACCGGAATGTTATCTGCCCGAGGGGGGTTGAAGACAGGCTAGGAATTATCCCGTGGAAGGGCGCCGTACTCGGCCGCAGTTCTGAACGAGGAATCTCCATCTCATCCAGAGTCTTAGCGAATAGAATGTTGAGCACACTGCCTCCATCTATGAGGACCTTCTTCAGCTTGATATTTTTGATGACTGGGTCCAGGACGAGTGGGTAGCGTCCCGGGTGTGAAACCCGATCTAGATGATCTGCGCGGGTGAATGTGATGGACATCTCTGACCAGCGCAAATACTGGGGGGCGTCTGCTGTAGAGACTGTGTTGACGTCGTGTGCTGTTAGCTTTTGCTTTCGCTTGGACTCGTACACAAATGGCCCTCCGAAGATATGATTGAGCCCGGCCTGGGGATCTTGAAAATCTTCGGCTGGGCCTGAATCCGGCTTGTCTTTGTCCTTGTTGGCACCGGATGATGAGGCCTGCTCTGAAGCAAACTTCTTAAGCATGAAGCAGTCCTTGGCCGCGTGCTTGCCCTTGGGGTGGAAGGGGCAAGGCTCGTTCATAACCTTCTGGTATTTGTTGTTCCTTGGGGGCCGCGACTGAGTGCGCTCCATGTTGGCCACCTCGTTGTCCGACTTCCCCTTGCGGCTAGCGGACTTGTTCTGTGATGGCTCCTTGTCGGCTTTGGCCTTTGGGTCCTTCTACCGGGGCTCTTTCTTCTCATCGAGGGCCTCTGCGACCGCTTTAGCTAAGTCGGCGTATTTATTTGCCATATCGAAAAGAGCCTGGACAGAGGCTAGTGGCTTTCGAGTGAACTTCGCGATGAATGGGGTATCCTTGACTCCCTTGCGGAAGGCAGTGATGACGACCTTGTCCTTGATCATAGGGATGGAATTACGCTTCTCGGAGAACCTTTTGATGAACTCACGGAGGGACTCATTCTTCCTCTGGTGCAGCTGGTAGAGATCGTGCTCGGAAGATGGTCTCTCATAAGTCCCCTAGAACTTGGCTATAAAGCATTCCCAGAGTTCCCCCAGGAGCCGATTGATTGTCTTGGGAGCCCTGTTAGCCATGTCCTTGCTGAGTCGGCCAAGGCGACCAGGAGGTAGTTAGCCATGGCTTTATGATCACCTCCGATAGCTCAGATCGCTAGAGTATAAACAGTGAGCCAGGACTCGAGGTTAGTTTTGCCGTCGTATTTCTCGATTCCCGTAGGCTTGAAGCCTGATGGCTAGTCGATGTCTTGAAGCTCCCGGGTGAAGGCTAGTACGCTTTCATCTTCGTGAGGGCTCCGGCTCCGACCGTGAAGGTTAAACCATTCGAGGTGAAGACCAAAACGCTCGTGCTTGTCCTCTAGTCGGCGGCGCTCGTCATCTTCACGCTGGTGGCGCCGAGCGTTAATATCTTGATGGAGATCACGTTGCAATCGGACTCGGAGGTCTTGGTTGAACCGGCGGTCGTTCTAAGGACGCCGCCGATTATTGTTGTTCGTGTTGCCAAGAGATGTTTGCCGTGACTCCGCGTGCGGCTAACTTGAGCCAACCGCCCGGCGTTGTGCTGATGTAGACAAGATTGCCGCTAGAGAGCCTGACCGGTTGGTCGGTATAGGTGTTTCGCCCGACTGCTGGTGCTGCTGACAAGCAGTAGCTGTAATCATCGCTTTGATCTTGGCGATAGTCAGGGTGGCCTGATGATTAGGCCCGAGCTGGAGTGTGTCTAGCAGGGTTGCAGCGGCCACGACGTTCTGTGGTGGCATGACGAAGACATCGTGGTCACCGACTTTGGTCTAGAGGATCTATTGCCGAGCGGTTCGCCCAGCCCTACGTAGCTCGTTATTGCAAGCCTCGCGATCGGCCTCCTCCTGTTGCCGTAGTCGGCGTGCCTCCTCTTGTTGCTCCTCTTGTAGTCGGCGCATCTCCGGTGGAGGGGTTGAAGCCATGAAAATCTCTCGGGGCAGAAGGAAACTCGCCAGACTGGTGTCTGAACTAGCGTTCGAACCGCTGTCCGACTTGGAGTCGAAATCCGAGTAGTTGATCGAAGTAAGAACGACTCCGACCTCCCTAGATCCAATCTGGAACGGCTTTAGGCCATGTCCAAACTGAAGCGTAGGAGATCGGGTCTACCACGTGGGATGTAGATTCATGGCGTCGCCGAGCCTACACGGGAGGTTAACGATCTCTCCCCTTCCTAGCCCGACCCAAACTGGCTCAAGGCCAAGCGCGAGTCGGACGCCGAAGGAGAGAGTTGTCCCAAGACCTGGATAGGTGGTTGATCGCCATAGCAAATCGACGGAGGTGGCTGCAGCGTCTTGTGGGCCGATTGGCGTGGAGTCGGCTGGTTCCTCGGCCGGTTGGATTAGGTCTGCGTCGACCAAGGTGAGATTGCCAAACATGTTGGCGACGAAGTCGAGGCTTCCGAATGAGATTGTATCTCCGAGGGAGAATTTTCTGCCGTCGACTCCTGTTGTTGGATCCATTGAGCTTGTAGATGTAGATCTAGCTGATGCCCCTACCTGGCGCGCCAACTGTCGATGTTTTACACTGGCAATATGAATATAGGGCTACTCGTTGGATCGAAACTCGGTGGATTGCAAAGGAACACAGGGTGGTTTATACTGGTTCAGGCCCTCGATGTGAGATAATACCCTACGTCCAGTTGTGGTATATTCCTTTGAGGAAGTATGATTCTGGTGAATCTCTATATGCCCTCAGGGGGCGCCCTGCCTCCCCTTATATACTGGGGGACAGGGGTACAAGGTAGGAGTCCCAGCTAGATTATAGCCAAGGGATCTCCTCTTAGAGATATAATCTACCCGACTAGGACTGTATATTCCTTATCGTACAAGGCAAAGTCTGCCGGGTTCTATCATATCTCTAATTACAAGGCTAGGCCTATCCTCTATTCGAGTGGCCCATATGCTTGTGATGAGGTACCCGGGGCCCATGGCCTCCACACATACCAGCCTTCACCCGGGAGCTACAAGATGTCGACTGGCCATCGGGCTTCAAGCCTACGGGAATCGAGAAATACAGCGGCAAGACTAACCCTGAGTCTTGGCTCACCGTATATACTCTGGCGATCTGAGCTGCCGGAGGTGACCATAAAGCCATGGCTAACTACCTCCCGGTCGCCCTGGCCGACTCAGCGAGGACATGGCAAACAGGGCTCCCATGGCGATCAATCGGCTCCTGGGGGGAACTCCAGGAACGCTTTATAGCCAACTTCCAGGGGGCTTACAAGCGGCCATCTTCCAAGCACGATCTCTATCAGCTGCACCAAAGGAAGAACGAGTCTCTCCATGAGTTCATCAAAAGGTTCTCCGAGAAGCGCAACTCGATCCCAATGATCAAGGATAAGGTCATCATCGCCGCCTTCCGCAAGGGAGTCAAGGACGCCCCGTTCATCGTGAAATTTACTTGGAAGCCTCCAGCCATTGTCAGGGCCCTCTTCGATATGGCAAATAAATACGCTGACTCGACCGAGGCGGTCGCAGAGGCCCTCGATGAGAAGAAGGAGTCCTGGTAGAAGGACCAAAAGGCGAAAGCCGATAACGAGCCATCACAAAACAAGTCCGGCAGCCGCAAGCGGAAGTCGGACAACGAGGTGGCCAACGTGGAGCGCACTCGGTTGCGGCCCCCAAGGAACAACGAATACTAGAAGGTTATGAACAGGCCTGCCCCTTCCATCCCAAGGGCAAGCACGCAGCCAAGGATTGCTTCATGCTCAAGAAGTTTGCCTCCAAGCAGACTTCATCGTCTAGTGCCAACAAGGACAAAGATAAGCCAGATTCAGGCCCGGCCGGTGATTTCCAAGATCCCCAGGCTGAGCTCAACCACATCTTCGGAGGGCCGTTTGCGTACAAGTCCAAGCGGAAGTAGAAGCTAACAGCACGTGATGTCAATGCGGTCTCTACAGCAGACGCCCCCCAGTATTTGCACTGGTTAGAGATGCCCATCACATTCAACCGCGCAGATCATCCAGATTGGGTTTCACACCTGAGAAGCTACCCACTCGTCTTGAACCCAGTAGTCAAAAATATTAAGTTGAAGAAGGTTCTCATAGACGGAGGCAGCGCACTCAATATCCTCTTAGCCAAGACCCTGGACGAGATGAAGATCCCTCGCTCAGATCTGCGGCAGAGTACTGCGTCCTTCCATGGGATAATTCCTAGCCTGTCTTCAACACCCCTCAGGCAGAAAACCTTGCCGGTCACCTTCAGCACGCGGGATAATTTCCACATAGAAAATATCTGCTTCCAGGTCACCGACTTCGAGACCCCGTAACACGCAATACTCGGATGATCGGCGCTCACCAAATTCATGGCGATACCACACTATACCTACATGGTGCTCAAGATGCCCGGGCCAGCCGGAGTCCTCTCCTTCTGCAGTGACATCAAGCAAGCCTTCACCTACGACAAGGAGAGCTGCGAGTTGGCTCAATCGCAAGAGACTACAGTCGGACGCAATAACATTCGGCAAGCCGTCACAACTGAAGTCGAGGATGACCAAGTTCCGATGAAAAAAGCAGCAAAGTCAGGAGTTTTAGTGGACGCTGACACGAAGAAGATCCCCCTGGACCCTTCTGACCCCTCCAAGATTACTCTAGTCAGGACCGGACTTGACCCCAAATAGGAAGACGTGCTCGTCACCTTCCTTCAAGCCAACAAAGATATCTTCGCATGGAAACCGTCCGACATGCCGGGCGTACCAAGGGAGGTGATCGAGCACGTCCACAATGTCAAGACAGATGCCAAGCCAGTCAAGCAACGGCTACGGTGCTTCGCACAAGACCGGAAAGATGCTATTCGGGAGGAGATAACCAAGCTCCTCGCAGCCGGGTTCATCAAAGTGGTCTACCACCCAGACTGGCTAGCAAACCCAGTTCTGGTCCAGGAGAAAAATGGTAAATGGCGCATGTGCATCGACTACACAGATCTCAACAAGGCGTGCCCCAAGGATCCGTTTGGTCTACCAAGAATAGATCAAGTGGTGGATTCAACCGCGTGGTGCGAACTTCTTAGCTTTCTCGACTGTTACTTGGGATACCACCAAATCAGCCTGAAGGAGGAGGACTGCTTAAAGACGTCTTTCATCACGCCATTTGGCACCTACTGCTACATCATCATGCCGTTCGGTTTGAAGAATGCTGGAGCAACGTATCAACGAGCAATCCAACGGTCTCTACACACTCAGATCGGGTGCAACGTGGAAGCCTACGTCGACGACATAGTGATCAAGACCAAGTCCAAAGAAGACCTCATCGCTAACCTAGAAGAAACCTACCAAAATCTTCGAAGATTCAAGATGAAGTTGAATCCGGAAAAGTGCGCCTTTGGCGTGGGCACCCCGGAAGTGCATTTTGGAGAGTAATTATTATGACAACGCGAAATATCTAGATGGATGGGGTCTCGAATAAAAACCGAATAAATGCGGTAACCATCCATCCTCATCACAGCCTTGCCATAATCTTTACCCACTCACAATACAAATCCAACGTGCCGAATTCAGAAATAAAGAGATATTTGGAGAGTTGATTCACCAGTCCCAAACGGCGAAGTGTGCCCATCAAACCACACGAAGGTGGCGACCAAACACGATACACACTTCTGGGGACATGGTCTACGGTTGAATCAATGTCCATGCATCTCATCATTTCTAAATTCATACTCATGTTCAACTAGTCCCCAGGAAAGCGACTAACTTCACACTTTCATCGCAAGCAATTGATAAACATCACAAGTACTCTAAATATGGATAAACGAGCAGCAAAGTTATATATATATTACATAGAGGGCTCACACCCTAATTCATCACAAAGTGACCCAAAAGATAGCAGCAGAAAATATAAACATAAAAGATAAAACCAGTGGTGCCATTACCAAACCACAGGGCAACCGACTGGGGATAGAGCATAACATCAACTACACATTATCCTCGCCACCCTCGGTGGGATAATAGTAGACCACATCAATGTCGTCGTTGTCCTCACCTGAAAGATGCAGCGTGAGTACACAAGTACTCAGCTAGACTTATACAATAATAATAGAACAAAGGAGTAATGCTAGTCTCTACATCAAAGAGTATGGCTATGTCAATCTGATTTTGCATAAAGCTGATTTTATTGAGCAAGTAATACATTTAAAACATAAGCATTTGTGAAATAGCTCAATCTGAAAATTTAGGACAGCAAGCTTATAGTTCTGAAATGGAAGTAAAAATAAGCACAATCCCATGCTCTAACATCAACAATGGGCCACCATTGCCCAAAATTATTATGCTACACAAGCATACCATCTTTCATGGCTAAAACCAAGCCATATTTTACATCAAGGCCTTTTATATAAATCCATCCATCCATGACTATCCTAAGTCATGGTATAACAACATAATCCCATAACCACATATTCCAAGTTGGATGCTAACATAGTTGAGGAACACATCAAGCGGTCGTCCGTAACCGTGGACACGGCTATTCGAATAGTTCTTACTCTGATCAGAGGTGTACATCTTTACCCACACGATGTGATAGAAGCCAAACGGCTACACTCTAGTTTGATCCGTACCTGCCGGTACCCACACTCTACACATTGAGTGCGGACTAGAGGTCACAACAGAACATTTTGCACGCTTAGCCCCAACCACCTAAACCACGTCTAGGCCCCCGACGACTTTGTCACGTGCGTGCGTGGTAACTAAGGCGGGCTCACCGTCGCGGGAGGCACCTCCGGCCAAAACCAGGGGCGCTCGAGGCCCTCCAAGGACTCTCCGTCCTCACGACTGATGGACGGGCGTAGATGGCCACAGCCTCCCGTGGTACTGAGTTAAGCCGTCCCATTCCCGGCGTGTGGAAGTACGTAGGGTGCTTGAATAGATGTCAACATGTTCGGTCCTTCACGACCCAGACGGAGCTACATGCATCGGAGAAACACCATCCCGTCATTGCCCTATCATCCGTCCAAGTCAAATATTTTCTCAATTATTAATCAGAAGTTATTCTTGTCAAATTTTAACCCATCCGTTCGTATTAAACTAGTTTTGAACCGATAGCTCCATCTATCGGATTTCTCTAAGTCTAGAAATAAGCATGGCTAAGCATTCGGTAAAATAAAAGTATCCCAAAGTCCTTAACCAGGGGTGACAAGGTAGAAGTATGGTATCAACAATCAAGGAAAGGAAATGCATACAACTGGGTAATATTGACTCTACCCGTTTTCCCATTTTAAATAGACCGAAACATGCATATAGATGTTGCTTTCGCAAACAAAACAATTTATTGAAAATATAGGTTCAATACACTTAGATGCTTGCCTTGCTGCAGCGAGTGGTCGCACTCAACCTCTGGTTCTTGCTCCACGTACTCCGAATTGTCTGAATCTACCGATAAAAGCGCATATGCAAATAAGAATCAATTAAATATGCTGATGCAAAAATGATCAATAAAATCTGAGATAAATAAAGTAGGTAGGGCATGTCCTAACAAGATTTTAGGAGAAAGAACCAGGTCATTTGCATCTCTGGATTGGGAGATACAAAAATAATAAGATAGGAAGGCTGAAAATGGCAGTTTTGTAATTATTTATATTCTAACCTTAAGTTATTATATTTGACTGGCATTTTCTATTAAGATTTCAAGAAGGCATGTATTTTTATATAAAAGAGCATAACCTACTGGTTCCAACAAAATTAGGTTCACTTGATTTTGATTTAAATTGATTTAGTTGTGAATTTTACAAGTTTATCAAAAAGGAAAGTTAGAAATCACTTAGGCCTATTTTGGGAGGTAGTTTTGTCAAAAGAATTTATCTATAGCAAAGGTTACAATTTTCTGAGTTAAACAAAAGTGGTTTCATATTTTTAGCAGTTAGGATGAATTCCTAGAAATTTGTAAACTTCTAGGTTATAAAGAGGTATATAAAAGGTATTTTCATTTTTAGAGAAAAATCCTACACAGAAGTTCTCACTTTTTATTTTACAAAATTAAAGAGAACATTTTTATGAATCCATAGAAATTTGGTTCACCTCAAAAGGAGTTATAATGGATTTTTATAGAAATATTTCAAGTTCATAAGCACAAAATAAGTTATTTTTGCTTCATATTATTTTATGGATATTTTCTGTACAGAAGTGGTCATATTTTATTTCACAATATTAAATTTTACAAATTTACAGAACTAACAAAATTCGTTTCACTCAAAAAGGAGTTAAAATGGCAAAGTTATGGATTTACAAAGTTTAACTGTTTTTCTGTTGGAAAGTAATTCCCTTAATTACTTTTCTAATTCTTCTTCTTTTCTTATTTCCCCTTCCAGCCCGGGCCCACATATCAGAGAGACAGAGCAGGGGAGGCGTGAGGTGGCATGGCCGCCGGCTCTGTTCGCCGGCGCCGGAGGCGAACGATGGCTCGGCTCGGGTGGTGGACAACAGAAGAAAGATAGAGGAAGACGAGGCGAACACATCGCTGGTGGTATTGTGGCCGACGGTGGCCGGAATCTCGCCGACGGCGAGCTCCAGCGGCGGATGCTCTCGGGCTGCACATGTATGCAAGCAAGCGTCTAGAAATCTTCGAAAAGGAAGCATGAGGGACTACGCTAAGACTCCCAGGAAGCTTACCGTGGGGTTTTTCCGGGTCGAAGGAGGTCAGAGGGGCTCCGGCGACTTCGGGCGGCGGCAACGGCGATGGCCAACTTCAGCTTCACCGTGGTTGGCTCGATTCACTGCATGCGCGGTGGAGACAACACATGCAGGAGGTTAAGGAGGTCACTAGGATGCTGCTGACGCGAGGAATCGGAAGATGGCTCACCGGTTGGACGGGAACGGCTCATCGGAGGGTTGGTCGGAGACGAAGAAGATGACGGCCGATCTCCTTCCTCGCTGCACCAAACTGAATGACTCTTGGGGCGTCTTGGAGCTGGAGGTGACGCGATGTTAATGGCGCAGGGGCTTGGCTTGCGACGTCCTGGATCGGTCGGAATGGCGATGGCGCCACGGCGGCGGTCTAGCGGACCAGGGACAGTGTGTAGTGGCGACACGGCGTCTTCGGCCGACGAACCTAGGGCAACCAAGTATGAAAATGGGATGGTTAGGAGTGGGGGATCATGTTCCGATGGTTGGGAAAGGATGGTGTTCACTGGCGTTGGCTCGGGACCGATCGAACACTGCCGGCTGAGGGAAAGGTGAGGCTGCCGGCAGTGATCCTTGGGGATTCCGTGGGTTTCTCCGGTGGGAACGTGGAGAGGATGGAGAATGGCTTCTGCTGGTGAAGTTTGAGGCGAAGAGGTCGATGCTCCCTAGTGCTGTGCTATCCAAGTGTTCTGTAAATTGACGGAGGAAGAAGGAAGGAGGTGACGACATGTGTGACATGCAGTGCTGAGTTGCTCCAACTCCACAGTGCCCTTGGTGGGTCCCATATGTAAGAGAATATTTTTCTACACACTTTTGGTCAGATTTACTCTATGACTTGTGGGTCCAAGAAGTTAGTTCCTAGGGAGAAGAGAGGAGTATGGGTAAGAATGTTGGTGAAACACACTGTCCCATGCTGTGCTATGGCTTACAAGTGGGCTAGGTCTTGTGGGTCCCACTGGTCAGTGACTTGAGAGAGGAGAAATCTCTAGAGACTAAGTGTTGTGAGCTGTATGGACAGCTGGCTTGCATCTGTGATTTCAGTAGGTTAATAAGGGATATAATTTATGGGAAAATTATTGGAGATAGAGAAAGATGTCTTTAACCTGCTGGCCAAATTTCGTGGTTAGAAGAGGTCTGGTTAATCTGTGGTGAAATTGCAAATTAGGCATGCTGGTCCAGTTTTTCTGCAGTACATTTTATATCCCTAGGGCATTGCTCTTATTATTTTATGTGATTTCTTTGGGAATTAAATTGTGCCAAAATTTATGGTGGTAGAGTTCATATTTTTACACACTTTGAAAAAAGGGCTCTGTCTAATTAGTCTTCATTTTTATTTGGTGAATTTTAGAAATATACCTCTTCATTTCAGCTAGCCTCCTAGTTTTGCTGTTTTGAGGGATTTTATTGAAGTACCAAATGAAGTGATAAAATCATGTAAAATTCACAGTGGATTGATTATGTGGAAAAGTCTTCACAGGAATTTTCCCATGATTTTATGTGCAGCCAAACATCTTTAGAAAATCCATAGATTATATAAGTGCATAGGTCAAGGAAAAAGGACACAGGCTGAAACTTGTTTGAATTTTTAAGGGGTCTAAACTAATGAAATAAATTCTGAAAAATTATATTGATTCATGATAAATAAGCTAGTATTTGAATAAATTATTTCCCACATGTGCTTCTGTTCAATTTGATGCATTTTTAGGAGTTGGTCTAATTTTGCCGATTAGGGTTTAATATTGCCAACTTAAATTTCCATGAAGTGAAAAATGCAAGAATTTAAATTGTGCATTCTACTGACAGTAGGTCATAACCCTAATTACCTAAAATTAGATTTAGGGCTGTGACATTTGGTGTGCCATCCGGCAAGCTACTCGGCTTCATCGTCTCGCATCGCGGCATCGAGGCCAACTCGGAGAAAGTCAATGCAATCATAAACATGGCACCCCCGACTAGCCTGAAGGACATCCAGAAGCTGACAGGCTGCATGGCGGCACTCCGCCGATTTATTTTCCGACTAGGCGAACGGGGCATGCCCTTTTTCAAGCTATTGAAGAAAGCAGACAATTTCCACTAGACTCTCGAAGCCCAGCAAGCCTTCGAAGACTTCAAGAAATTTCTCATATCACCACCCGTGTTGGCATCACCCATGCCCCAAGAGCCACTAATGCTATATCTGGCGGCGACCACTCAGGTAGTCAGCACGGTGTTGGTGGTCGAGCGATCTGAACCGGGTCACATACAGAAGATTCAACGGCCAGTCTACTTTGTCAGCGAGGTCCTTGCCGACTCCAAGATGACATATCCGTAGGTCCAGAAGCTGCTCTATGGCCTACTCATCACTGTCTGGAAGCTGGTGCACTATTTCCAATCGTATCAAGTCACGGTGGTCACATCGTACCCACTCGGGGACGTCCTGCACAACCGCGAGGCCACCGGCCGAATCGCTAAATGGGCGCTCGAGTTGATGGCATTCGACATCACCTTTCAGCCACGGATAGCAATCAAATCACAAGCTCTAGTTGACTTCATGGCCGAGTGGATGGAAGTTTAGATGCCTATATCAACAGCGAAGCTAGAGTACTGGACAATGTACTTTGACGGTTCTTTGAGGATCGGCGGTGCCGGGGCTGGCGTCATACTGATGTCCCCCACCGACGAAAAACTCAAGTACGTTCTCCAAATCCACTTCCCGGCTTCCCACAACGTCGCTGAGTACGAGGCACTCATCCATGGGCTCCGCATTGCTATGTCACTCGGCATCTGTTGACTGGTTATGCGAGGAGACTCTCAACTTGTGGTGAACCAAGTCATGAAAGACTGGACATGTCTCGACGATACCATGGCGGCATACTGTCAGGAGGTCTGAAAACTAGAAAATAAGTTCGATGGGCTAGAGATAACACATGTCTTATGACAATACAATGATGCTGCAGACGAATTGGCAAACATGGGATCCAAGTGAGAAGTGGTCCTGACTAGGATCTTTGTCGAGCAACTCATGGAGCCGTCAGTCAAGAAGAAAACGGTGCTAGAGCAGTCGAGAGGCGAACCTACCCCGGCAACAGACGAAGTACTGATCATATCCAACGATTGGCAGACTCCTGTTCTCAAATTCCTCCTAGTCGACAAACTCCCAAAAGATTGCAGTCAAGCCGAACAAATCAAACGTCGAAGCAAAAGTTTCCTAATAGTCGGAGAAGACCTGTACTGAAGAAGTGCATCTGATGTCCTCATGCGCTGCGTCACCACTAAGGAAGGCAAGCAAATTCTGCAATCGATCCTCTTGGGCATATGTGGCAACCATGCCACATCTAGGACGTTAGTCGGAAAGGCTTACCGGCAGGGATTTTTCTGGCCAATAGTAGTAACAGATGCAAAAGACATAGTTCGCACATACGAGGGTTGCCAGTATGCAAAACAAATCTCCTAGCCCAAGAACTCCAAACAATCCCAATCTCCTGGCTCTTTGTAGTATGGGGGCTTGATATGGTCGGGCCTTTCAAGAAAGCGCCAGGAGGGTTCACACACTTGTTTGTCGCAGTGGATAAATTCACGAAGTGGATTGAGGCAAAACCCGTTGCTACCATAACAGTGGCACGAGCCAAGGACTTCATCATGAGTATATTATACTGATTCGGGGTTCCTAACCACATCATAACGGACAACGGTACTCAGTACACGGGCGGCGTCTTTCAAGATTTCTATGATGAATTCAGCATCAAGATCTGTTATGCTTCTGTGGCACACCCGCAGAGCAACGGGCAGGTTGAGCATGCTAACGGCATGGTCTTACAAGGCATCAAGACAAGGATATTCAACTGACTATAACCATACACGGGCCGGTGGGTACAGGAAGTCCCATCTGTTCTCTGCTCTCTAAGAACCGCGGTTAGTTGGGCAACAAGACAATCCCCTTTCTTCTTGGTCTATGGTGCTGAGGCTATGTTACCAACCGAGTTAGAGTTCGGCTCTCCGCGAGTTCAGGCTTACTCAGAAGACAAATCCAACAATACCCGATTGGTAGAACTAGATCGTTGGAAGAAGCGAGGGACATCGCAATAATCCAGTCGGCAAGGTATCTTCAAGGCCTGTGTCGTTACCACAATCGCAATGTCCGTGGCCATGCCTTTTTGGTCGGAGATCTCATCTTGAGAAAAATACAAACCACCAAAGACAGGCATAAGCTATCACCAATATGGGAAGGGCCGTTCATTATCGCAGAGGTCACACGGCCAGGTGCCTACCGATTGAAGACTGAAGACGGTGCCCTCGTCAGCAACTCATAGAATATAGAATAGCTACGTCCTTTCTATACCTGAGTTTTATACTTTCCTATATGTACAGTTTTCCTCTGACTCACTACGCCGCTTGTTCCAACCGAGTAGTGAGTCGGGGGCTGCATGTATTATATGTGCTTCGTCAATAATATACGAGTCTATTTTGCTTAAGTTATGAAGTTTTGCAATGACTTTGTTATGTTTGCCCGAGTACAGCTTTCTGCCGTGAACGATTTTATTAATTTCCTATAGACTAACTCAGCGTAAACTATATAGTCGGGTAAAGCTAATGATAACTAAGTCAGAACTTAAAGCTTGGCGGCTTTGCACATATATTTACACATGTCCTTACAAAAAGTTTACATACACCGACTGCATGATGGACTATTCTTACATACCCAGGTCTCGGGTGATAACCTCTGCAGTCGGCCTCGCCTGGGCTATCAACTCCAACGCCTCCTCAGATGTCATCTCCATGGCAAATCCCTCTCTGATGGCTTCAATATCTGCCCTGGGGTAGATTGACTTGGTCATCGCCAGGGTTTGGGCCATGCCAACAACAACATGCTCGTCCGAGTACCTCTTTAGGATACTCGGAGCTTCGTTAAGGCACGCCTGCACTTGGGAGACCGTGTTGGAGCTGGTTCCCACGTAGTGAGGATCCATGGTGTCAAGGAGCCCTTTCATCGACTCGGCAAGGATCTCCCGTGACTCCTTGACAACTTTCCTTTCCTCTGCAAAAGCCTGAAATTGGATTTGGGCATTGGCTCTAGCGGCTACCCGGGTTCATTGACAAGTAAACTTGTTAGGCAAAATTGCAGACAGAGTACTTAATGGGTTGGTTAAGATCAATGTCAGAACGGAGACTTACTTTCGTAGTTGGCCTCCCATTTGGCTTTTGCCTTCTCCAGTTCAGCCTTCTCTTTCTCGAGCTTGGCGTTGGCCTTCTCCAAGTCGGCCTTGTCTTTCTCAAGCTAAGCTTTGGCTCTCTCGGCCTCCTTCAACTGGTTTTCCCCCTCTGTTCGGGTCTTCACCTTAGCTTCGAGGGCTGCACATCAGAATGGTCAAGAACCTGAGATTGCAGTTAGGATACAACTGGGCAGTCGGAAACAACCGAGTTGAAGAAATATGCATGGGATTTAGTCGGGAAGACAAATACGGGAGATTTACTTCCGATCTTCTTGGCTAGAGCCCAGTTCTCATCCCTGAGGTGGTTAAGGACTCCCCTCAGCCAAGTCTCCCTCTCCCGGCTCGACCGCTCTAACTCGGCCTTCAAGGTCTGAAGCTAGCCTAATTGTTGGAGTTGGGGCACAAGCTGGGTCAGGACTTCGTTCATCCTCTCCGAGCGGTCAACAATTTTCTGCTCGGGGAGAAACAGAGCAAAGCAGAGTCAAGCGTTAGAACACTCATGCAAGGAAGACTACCAAGACTCCAATACGGTGAAAGTCATACCTAGACCCCTCAGGACGCGGCGATCACGGCGCGAAGCAAGTCTTCACGCTCCTCCGCTACCGCAACCTCATCGTGCTTGTAACTCTTCGCCGTTCTGCTGGGGGCTACCTAGCGGAATGTCCTCGGGAATTTGCGGGGAGGAGCCTCAAGCTTGGGGAGGTCCGGTCTCTCTGAAGACGACAACAACGACGAGGACGGTGATGGGGTCCTGGCCCCCAACTCGGCAGATGCTAAGGCTTCAGAGACATGCTCAGGGACTGGAGCAACAGCTTCGACACTAGCCCCTTGGTCGATCAGTGTCGGTGGCTCTGCAGTCGGGACAACCTTGGTTTCTACAACCGAGATGGTCGCCAGCTCAGTAGATATGCTCGCAGGCACTGGTCCGGCTAGGGACGGCTCTACGACAAGAGCAGCCGGCGCGGTCTCCTTGAGATTGATGTTGGCGTGCTTCCTGCACGATGAGTCAGATATCAACACACCACAATGCTAAATAGGACTTCCGAAAGACTCAAAGTCGCATACCTCTTGGAGAATTTGAGCCTGCCCCCGGGGGCTCCTGATGTCGGTGGTGGACTGCTGCCGGCTGTCGGGCTGGACGGCGTGGCAATCAGCGGTGGTGTTTTTGTCCTGATTGGCTCCGCTCTTGGTATGGCCGGCTGTGGTGCTCAGTGTCATAGCCCTAAATCAAATTTTAGGTAATTACTGTTATGCCCTACTATCATTAGAGTGCACAAATTAAATTCTTGCATTGTCACTTCATGCGAAATTAAAGTTTGCAAATATTTTCAAACTCTCAATAATAAAACCCTAATCGGCAAAAACCAAACATCACAAAAAAATTCATCAAGTTGAACAGAAGCATATATGGGAAATAATTTATTCAAATACTAGTTTATTTATCATGAACCAATATAATTTTTCCAGAATTTATTTCATTAGTTTAGACCTCTAAAAAAAATTCAAACGTGTTTCAGCCTGGATCCTTTTCCTTGACCTATGCATTTGTATGCACTAAGGATTTTCTAAAGATGTTTGGTTACACATAAAATAATAGAAAAATTCCTGTGAACACTTTTCCACATAATCAATCCACTGTAAATTTTACATTATTTTATCACTTCATTTGTTACTTCCATAAAATCCCTCAAATCAGCAAAACTAGGAAGCTAGCTGAAATGAATAGGTATACTTCAAAAATTCACCAAATGAAAATTAAGAATAATTAGACAGAGCCCTTTTTCCAAAGTGTATGCCAACGTGAACCCTACCACCAGTAATTTTGGCACAATTTAATTCCCAAATAAATCACATAAAATGATAAGAGCAAAGCCCTAGGGATATAAATTGCACTGCAGAAGAACTGGACCAGCATGTCTACTTTGCAAATTTACCAACGATAAACCAGATCACTTCTAGCAATGAAATTCGGTCAGCAGGTTAATCACATCCTCCTCTATCTCCAGTAATTTTTACCAAATTTTATCAATTCAATAAGTGTCTCAAACAAATAATTTTTGATTCAGCAACAGAGAACTTTTTCCCTTGCAGACCACCAATTTGATCTTTTCCTAAAATAAATTCACCACTCACCTTTATACCAAAGTTTGTCAGAAATTGGGTCATATTGTGAACTATTTACAGTAAAAATTTCAAAGCTTCTTTCACAAAACTTGCACATAGGATAATAGGCCCAAGCTCACTGACTCAGACTAGTGCACTGCAGAAAACTGTGTTACTAAGCCTTTTTCACCTTTTTACCACAGTAAAATCATAAGCCTTTTGGCCTTGGAACTTGGCACAGCTGTAGAAAACGTGTTCCTGCACTCACAATAATTTTACCACATTTTAAAACCCTGTGGAGGATGGGAAAACCGGGGTTCCAAAACAACTCAAGCCCACAGCTCTCAGACTTAGCTTCTAGATGGTGCCCTCCTCTTCTGTCACTGTCAAGCAGGACCCACAGCTACCCTGGACCCACCTGCCAGCTGCAGCACCGCGCTCGCTCACATGCCCGGGAATGCTGCCACGCCACATCCCACGCATCGGCATCCGACCAGGGACACCACAGCCTACCTCTCCATGTCAACCTCCTCCATTTGACAGGCCACCTCGCCCTTAGCATCCTCTCCTTGGCTTAATCGCGTTCTCAAGTGAAACCACAAGTTTTCGCCTCAGAAAAACCAGCCGCAGCTTCATCTTCTCTGACGCCGGCAACCGTTCGGTCCAAATCGATTCAACCCCAGTGAGCATTGCTCGTTCTTGACCGCAGGAACGTCATCACCATTCCCTAACCAATCTATTTTTGTATTTCCTTGCCCTAGGAACCACCGGCCGAAGTCGCCGCCGTGCCCTGCCTCTGTCCTGCAGAGCGCCGCCATGACTCAATTTTGTTAGAACTTGTAAAATTCATATCTAAATCTTTTTAAATCAAATTTAATTAAACTCAATTTTGTTAGAACCAGGAGGTTATGCCCTTTTATATAAAAATACATGCCTTCTTGAAATTTTAATAGAAAATGTCAGTTAACTATAATAACTTGAGGTTACAATATAAATAATTACCAAACTGCCATTTTCAGCATTTTCATCTTGTTATTTTTGTAATTCATAAACCGTAAAAGATTTTGAGGTGATTCTTTCACTAAAATTCACTTTAAAATGTGGCCTACCTACTGTATTTATCTCAGCATTTATTGATCATTTTTGCATAAGCATCTTTAATTGATTCTTATTTGCATATTCGCCTTTTCTCGGTAGATTCGGAGATTTCGGAGTACGAGGAAACTAATCCAGAGGTTGAGTGTGAACCTTCTCTACAGCAAGGCAAGCATCTAGAGCAAGCATCTAAGTATATTGAACCTATATTTTCAATAAATTATTTTGTTTGCGAAAGCAATATCTATATGCATGTTTCGGTCTATTTAAAATGGGAAAACGGGTAGAGTCAATATTACCCAATTGTATGCATTTTCTTTTCTTGATCGTTGATACCATATTTTTACCTTGTCACCCCTGGTTAAGGACTTTGGGATACTTTTATTTTACCGAATGCTTAGCCATGCTTAATCCTAGACATAGGAAAATCCGATAGATGGAGCTATCGGTTCAACACTAGTTTAATACGAATGGATGGGTTAAAATCTGAAAAGAATAACCTCTGATTCATAATTAAGAATATGTTTGACTTGGACGGATGATAGGGCGATGACGGGATGGTGTTTCCCAGATGCACGTAGCTCCATCTGGGTCATTAAGGACCGAACATGTTGACATCTATTCAAGCACCCTACGTACTTCCACACGCCAGGAATGGGATGGCTTAACTCAGTAGCATGGGAGGCTATGGCCATCTACGCCCATCCATTAGTCGTGAGGAGGGATTTCCTTTGGACGACCTCGAGCGCGCCTGGCTTTGGCCGGAGGTGCCTCCCGCGACGGTGAGCCTGCCTTAGTCACCACACACGCACGACTAAGTCGTCGGGGGCCCAGACGTGGTTTAGGTGGTTGGGGCTAAGCGTGCAAAAGGTTTTGTTGTGACCTCTAGTCCGCACTCAATGTGTAGAGTATGGGTACCGGCAGGTACGGATCAAACTAGAGTGTAGCCGTTTGGCTTCTATCACATCGTGTGGGTAAAGATGTACACCTCTGATCAGAGTAAGCACTATTCGAATAGCCGTGTCCATGGTTATGGACGACGCTTGATGTGTTCCTTAGTCATGTTAGCATCAAACTTGGGATATATGGTTATGGGATTATGTGGTTATATCATGACTTAGGATAGTCATGGATGGATGGGTTTATATAAAAATCTTTGATGTTAAATATGACTTGGTTTAGTCATAAAAGATGATATGCTTGTGTAGCATATATAATTGGGCAATGGTGGCCCATGGATGATGATTAGAGCATAGTTTGTGCTCATTCTTACTTACATTTCAGAACTATAAGCTTGCTGTCCTAAATTTTCAGATTGCTATATTTTGCAAATGCTTATGTTTTAAATGTAGTACTTGCTCAATAAAATCAGCTTTATGCAAAATCAGATCGAGCTAGCCATACTCCTTGATGTAGAGACTAGCATTACTCCTTTGAACTATTATTATTGTATAAGTCTAGTTGAGTACTTGTGTACTCACGCTGCATCTTTCAGGTGAGGACAATGACGACGCTGATATGGTCTACTGTTATCCCGCCGAGGGTGGCAAGGATAATGTGTAGTTGGAGTTAAGCTCTATCCCCAGTCGGTTGCCCTGTGGTTGGGTATGGCACCACTAGTCTTATCCTTTATGTTGATATTCCGCTGCTATCTTTTGCACTACTCTGTGATGTATCAGGGTGTGTAAACCCTCTATGTAATATTTATAACCCTGCTGCTCGTTTATCCATATTTAGAGTACTTGTGATGTTTATCAATTGCTTGCGATGAAAGTGTGAGGCTAGTCGCTTTCCTGGGGACTAGCTAAACATGAGTATGAGTTGTGTAGAACTGAGATGGTTGGGGGATAGCTATTGTGGTTCGAGTCCTCTGGGGTACGTATCGTGTTTGGTCGCCACCATCGAGTGGTTTGACGGGCGTATGACGGGGAGGACTGGCAAGCTATCCTTATGATTATCTCTTTTGTACACTTCTCGGCATTTTGGATTTGTATTATGAACGGGTAAATATTATGGCAAGGCTGCGATGAGGATGGATGGTTATTGCACTTAATTGGTTTTTATTCGAGATCCCATCCATCTAGATATTTCGCATTGTCATAGTAATTACTCTCTATAATGCAGTTCCGGGGTGCCCACACTCAGGTACTCGGCGGTGCCATTCTTGGGCTTGATGTTGCTGAGCCCGGCGGCGCCTAACCTGACCTGACCTCATACTCGGCGGCGCTCTTCTTGGGCTTGATGATGCTGAGCCTGACTGCGCTGGTCCCGGTCTAGGACTTAGTGGCCTGGGAGCTAAGCTGGCAGTGTCCCTTATCTTTAGACTCCCAGCTGCGGCACTCGGCCTGATAACCTTCTTCTTGCCCTGGTCATCAACAGGTCTCTTTCCCGCTCTCTTGGAGTCAGGCTGGGCAGCAGAAGGACTTAACGGCCTCTTCTTCTTTGACTTCATGGCCGATAAAGTTTAGGAGTCATCATCGAACTCCTCACATGACTACAAGCAGTTCAACAATACATATTACATATTCTGGAGCCAACCTGGGCATATATCGCAAGCACTCAACACAAATGAACTACAAGACAACATCAGCAAGAGTTACCTTTGGGCGCGGCCTCTTCAGGCTATAAACCACCATAGACCAATCTGTGTCTTCAGTTTTGGCCACCCCGCTGGCAAAGAAATCCAGCAGGATGTTGGTCACCTTGTGCTTGTCCATCAGGTCGAGGTATTCCCAGCTAGGATCTCCTCTGCCCTTGAAGTCCCAGCCGAAGTGACACCTCAACTTCAGCGGCTTGATGCACCGAGTCAGGAATCATCTGGCCACCCATGGACCGGTCAGCCCAGCACTCTTTAGCTTGTCGATCTTTAATCAGAATGTGAACCTGGCCCATTTCTTCAAAGGTGGGCATAGACGACCACTTGGCTATGACCACTAGGGGACAAACCCATAAAAGGGGGAAGGCTTGGTTCAAGATCGGAATAGTAAAATCATTCCTTATGCCAGCCTTTGAGAGAAGATTTCAGGGGAATATTGAAATAAATCCTCTTCATCTCACTCCTAAGCTAGATATCGGCCCCCCAATCACTTGGACCTTGCTCTTGGAGGGCTGGGGTTTGATGTGGAACAGATGCTTGAACAGATTCAAATGGGGTTCCACACCCAAGAAGCACTCACAAAGAGTCACAAAAATAGAAATTTGCAAGATCGAGTTGGGATTTAGATTCACCAACTAGAGTTCAGAAAAGGCAAGAAGCTGGCGGAAGAACTCTAAAGATGGAAGAGAAAGGCCCCGGTGGAAAAAAGAGGTGAAAACAACGGTCTCACTGGCCTGGGGGTCCGGAACCGATTCACCTTCAGCCGGACGCCAGTTGATGACATCGCGACTTTGCAATCTCAGCTGCTTCTCCAAAAGCTTCAGTTTAGCCGACCCGCAATCCAAAGTCGGCCAGTCCTGATCCGACACATCCACGAAATCTAAGGCTCTCGGCATGGTCGAGGACGAGAAGATTTGGGGAAAATGTTGCTGGAGGTTTGGAATGGATGAGGAGGAGCGGAATCGCCCGAGTTTCAATGGGGAAGAGCAAGCAATGGCGAACCCTAGCGAAGCGGGAGGTGAAATTTCGGTGCAGAGATTGGAAGACAAGACGATTGGTGGATTGGAGAAGATGAAGGAATCTTTTCTCTCTCTCCCCACCTTTTATAGAGCCGTTTCCGATTCATGGGCTTGGGCTTACACAGTCAGTACTGGGCCACCAAGATATGAGTTTCTACAATAGCACGCTCAATGTGGGCCGCTCACTGGCTGTGTTAAAATCACAGTGCTGGTGCTACCAACAGGAATCGATGAGGTAAACAGATATGCTTCATGAAGGCCTAATAGCTAAACACATGTGTTCAGGTATCTGTCTTATCCACCAGGTATTGAAGATATGTCCTTATAAGGGTCACAAGCTGGTCTTCATCAAGATTGGGGATGCAGGTATCTCTAAAGTACACCTGACCACATAATGGATTAAATTTCATAAAGTGGTACTCGGCCTACATGCTTGGCCAACAGTTGCCATGGGCAAATATCTTTCCAGCTGACATGATGCTAAGGAGTCTAACTTCCGAGTAGTGCACTACTCGTGAGAGTATAAATATTCTTTCCAGTAGATATGGCGCTAAAGAGTCTTAACTTCCGAGTGGGACGCCACTTGGGAAAGACCATAAACACCTTTTCCAGCTGACATGAAGCTAAAGAGTCTCATATACGAGTGGCATGCTACTCGGCAAAGACTATAAAATATTCCGGTTGACATGATACCGAAGAGTCTCATATACTAATAGTATACTACTCGGAAAAGACTACAAGGTTAAAGATCTTTGACTTTATGTTTAATTGTTTTTACAATTAAGCACAAAGTCGAGGGGGCTACACCTAATAGGTGCGCCTATTCAGCGCACACTATTTATACATCTACATGGAGCCCTTCATAGCCTCGCTGCCAGCTGACATGAAGCAGGACTCGGGAAGAAGAATCACTTGGACAAAGAGTACTTGGGAGCAATGCACTCGGGCAGTCTTCACCGAGGAGGATGAGCACTCGGCATCAGCTGTGACTCAACTATGAAGGTCTCAGGGGTTGCTGTGGAGGCCATGGGCCCCGGGTACCTCATCACAAGCATATGGGCCACTCGGATAGAGGATGGGCCTAGCCTTGTCATTAGAGATATGGTAGAACCTGGCAGACTTTGCCTTGTACGATAAGGAATATACAGTCCTTGTCGGGTAGATTATATCTCTAAGAGGAGATCCCTTAGCTGTAATCTGACTGGGACTCCTACCTTGTGCCCCTGTCCCCCAGTATATAAGGGGAGGCAGGGCGCCCCCTGAGGGCAGACAGAGATTCACCAGAATCATACTTCCTCAAAGGAATACACCCCAACTGGATGTAGGGTATTACCTCACATCGAGGGCCTGAACCAGTATAAACCTCCCTATGTTCCTTTGCAATTCACAGAGTTTCGATCCGACGAGTAGCCCTATAATCATATTGCTGGTGTAAAACATTGACACTTCCGCACTGAAATTTCATGTTTTGCCTTGCTAGGGTTTGCCATAGCTAGCGGCCCCCGCTCGAAACTCACGTGATTTAGCTCCGCCGCATTCTTCCCAAGCCTTCAATACATTTTCCCAAATCTTCTCACTTCCAACAATGCCGAGAGCTTCGCTCGAGATCCCGAAGATGTCCACGGAAGCTTGGCTGGTTTCGGACTGCGGTTCGACAAAGCTGAAGTACTTGGAGAAACAACTAAAGCTGCAGCGAGAAGAAGTTATCCATTGGCGCTCCGCCGAAGGGGAATCTATGCCGGCGCCCCGATCTGGTGAGACCGTTGCCTTCACCTCTTTCTTTCATCATGGTCTTGCCCTTCCCTCTTCGGATTTCTTCCGCCAACTTCTGTCCTTCTATCAATTAGAGTTGGTGAATCTGAATCCCAACTCCATCTTGCAAATCTCCATCTTCATCACATTGTGCGAAGCTTTTCTGGGGGTGAAGCCCCATTTTAATCTCTTCTGATATTTGTTCCATATCAAGCCCTAGCCATCCAAAAATAAAGTCCAAGTGATTAGGGGAGCTGGTCTCCACCTCAGGAACGAAATAAAAAAGATATATCTTCATGTTCCTTTGACAACGTCCCTCAAGGGCTGGCATAGAGAATGGTTCTACTGTTCCAATCTCGAACCTTCTCTGCCCCCTTTCCACTAGTTCTCAACCAATGGTTCGCCTAGCTAGTTTCTGTGCCAAGCTATGAAGAGATGGGCCAAGTTATACAGTTGGTGGGAGAATAGATGTGCTGAAGAGCTCGGGTTGACTGGTCCCTAGGTAGCGAGAATTTGTCGATGTTTACACGCAGCAATATGAATATAGGGCTACTCGTCGGATCGAAACTTGGTGGACTGCAAAGGAACATGGGGAGTTTATACTGGTTCAGGTCCTCGAGGTGAGGTAATACCCTACGTCTAGTTATGGTGTATTTCCTTT